>JANKMR010000020.1:3000000-3600000 GCA_026413675.1 Populus pruinosa | reverse complement strand
TAATTTCAACTGCACCATAAGGAAAAATATTAGAAACAACAAAGGGTCCAATCCAACGAGAGCGCAAATTTCCAGGAAAAAGTTTCAAACGCGAATGATAAAGAAGGACTTTGTCTCCAACATGAAATTCCTTTCTTGTAAACATTTGATCATGAAGATTCTTAGTCTTTTCTTTGTAAATCCTTGCATTCTCATAAGCTTCATTTTGTTTTTCTCTCAATGTGGTGGCAGTCCCTTTAGGTACCAAAAGGATAGACACCACTCATTCACTGTTCGTGATGGGGGGAATGACTCTTGCATCATGAAGGATAATTTACGAAGCTTGTAAAGCCAATGCTGATTCATGCACATTTTAGGGAACACATATATGCCTCTCCATCTCTTCTATCTTGGTGAAATCATAGCCATAGCTCAAAGCTATGCTTAATCCATCTTCGCTATCAAAATCACAAACCTACTGTATACACTTATCAACTTGGTCATAACATATGATAGCATAAAGATTGTTATAAGGATATGTCATTGCATCATGAAAATTAAATTCAATCTTTTCATCTCCTACCTCCATAGACAAAGTATCCTTACCACAATCAATCTTTGTATTGATAGTTTTCAAGAATGGTCTCCCAAACAATATAGGAGTGTTGGTTAATAAATCACAAGAATCATGTTCCATATCAAGAATATAAAAATCACATGGAATAACCAAATTATCAATCTTGACTAGGACATCTTCTATCACACCAAGTGGGTAAACAAAACTACAATCTCCAAGTTGTATTACAATGCTAGTTTTATTCAAAGGTTCCAGACTAAGAGAATCATAAACATGTTTAGGCATAACACTAATGGATGCACCTAAATCACATAAAGCTCTTTTAAAACTAGCATTACCAATAACACATGGGATAGTAAACGCACCTGGGTCTTTTTGCTTTAAAGGCATATTCTTTTGAACAACAGCAGACACAACTTCACCCATACTTACCATTTCATGACCTTTCAGTTTGAAAGCTCTCTTGGTAGTTGATTAGTACTTAAAAGTGCATTTTTATCATGGTTTTATATCATCATTTTGCACTTGAAGTATCAATAACTCCTTAACTAAAATATGTTTTATAATAATGTATCTAATAATATAAGATACCTATAATTTATGGTAAATGTCTATTTTTAATGCAGGCCTATCACATAAATGAAAGGATTGATTGATGACTTGAAGAACTTAAATTGCAAGGATAAAGAGATGGTCAAACTTAGAGAAGAGATGTCGGTGCAATCCAAACCGGAACACTGTTCGGTAATTGGGTCATATCTGGAGCTACAGATCTCAGATTTAGGTCCAATTTATATGGATGGAAAGGTAAGACATAGGCCTACAACTTTCATATGGAGCCCAAGATCTAAAAAGGCCATTATCAAGTCCAAATTGTAGCAACAACAAAGAAGCCCGAATCTGTCTTCCAGCCCGAGCACTATTCGGTATTTTGGCCATATCTGGAGTTCTAGAAGTCCAAATGAGCTGAAGTTTTTACACAAGAAAGCGGGGACAATTGCCTACAACTTTCATGTTTGCACCTGGCTCCAGTTTTGACGTTATCAATGACGTTTTGGGCAGACAAGAGAAGATAAGGATTGTCACCAAGTCAAAAGTTGGCCACCCACTTATCAATTAGTCATCAAATCAATAGTTCCCAATTTTGGCCTATAAAAGGAGGCATTTGCCATGCATTTAGGCATCTTGGTTTCCAGATCAAGATCATGCTCTTCCTTTCTCTCTTTGTATTTTTTATGCTTTGTTTTCATTAATATCAAGTTTATGCCTTTCATTTTCTTTCCTTTAGTTAGTTAACTTTTATGTTCTTATTTTGTTTATCTATTTTGCTTTCTTTCATTATGTCTAGCTAAGTTAGTTATGTCAAGGTGAAAAGGTTACACTAATGGTGTAAGAATAAGTATAATGTAAACTTAATATGGACTTTAATGTTTGATACTAACATGTTTTATATTTGTTATCTTGTTCACTCTTTAATACTTTGCTTGTTAAATGACTAATCTTGATTTATGTTGTATAACACTTGGTACAACAAATGCTTGGCACTTTCATAGCCCATAATGTATGGTATAACCGACACCTGAGCTATGAAAGGAACTTGATTTGTTGTTAACATAAGTTATAATCATGAATGCTTGACGAGATTTACAAGTATTAGCATTAATTGAATAAGATGACTAATGTAATCATGTTAACAATATATAATCTGATTGGAACCTCCTTTGTGTGTGGTTTCCAATTCAATAATAAGAGTTTATACTATACTTGTTTGATATACCATTAGTGGAACCTCTAACCTTGACATTTGTTATTATTATTGTTTAATCCTTACATTAATTTTCCATCTCCAAGTTATCATCATCTTCTTCTTCTTCTCTTTCTTTATTATTATTATTATTATTACTACTACTACTATTATTATTACTATTATTATTATTATTATTATTATTATTATTATTATTATTACTGTTATTATTGTTAGTATTATTATTGTTATTATTATTATTGTTATTGTTATTATTGTTGTTGTATTATTGTTATTTATAATTTGTACAATTAACCTCCCTGTGGTTCGACCCCGGTCTTACCGGGTTATTTATTACTTCGACACTCCTGCACTTGGGAGAAGACATCAATCTTTTAGTCGTGTCAAGTTTTTGGCGCCGTTGCCGGGGAGGTAAGTTCTTGTATAAATTATAGTATTTATTTTATTTTCTCTTTTCACTTTTCTTGTATATAACTTTGTTTCTTTTCTCGTCTTCCTTCTTCTTTTGTTTTCTTCTTCATTTTATTATATTCCAACACGTGCATGAAAGTGTGGTCACGTACATCAAGTGGTAGACTTTGTAGGGTATCCTCATCATTTTCAGAAAATATGGCCGAAGAAGATAATCAATCACTTCATAATGAGAATAATGAGAATAACCGTGCTAGAACACTTAGAGACCACATGAATCCCACAAGAACAAGTGCACCATCATGCACAGTTTTTCCTCCCGATGCATCTCATTTTAATTTTAAACCAGGCATTATTCAACTTTTACCTTCTTTTCATGGCTTAGAATTGGAAAATCCATACCTGCATTTAAGGGAATTTGAGGAGGTCTGCAACACATATAATAATTTAAATTGTAGCATGAACACCATTAGATTAAAGCTTTTTCCTTTTTCATTAAAAGATAAAGCTAAAACATGGCTACAAAATTTAAGACCAGGATCCATTCGTGCTTGGGATGAAATGCAACAACAGTTTTTAAAGAAGTTTTTCCCATCTCATAGAACAAACTCTTTCAAGAGACAAATCACCACTTTCACTCAAAAACCAGGAGAAACATTTTACAAATGTTGGGATAGGTATCGAGACTTGCTTAGTACTTGCCCCCATCATGGTTTTGAAACATGGAGATTGGTTTCACATTTCTATGAAGGGTTAACACCTAAAGATAGGCAAATGGTTGAATTGATGTGCAATGGAACTTTTGAAGATAAAGACCCTGATGAAGCAATGGAGTACTTAGACTTGTTAGCTGAAAATGCTCAAAATTGGGACACTGCGGGTACATATGAGGCAACGAGTAAAACTCAACCTCATACATCTAGTGGAGGTATGTACAACCTTAGGGAAGATCATGACCTTCAAGCCAAATTTGCATCTTTAGCTAGAAAAGTTGAGGCACTAGAATTGAAAAAGAGTGGTTATTTAAAATCTGTTGAAAACATTGTGTGTCAAATCTGTGAAACAAATGAACACTCAACCAATGATTGTCCAACTTTGCCTTCTTTTAAGGAATGTCTCCATGAGCAAGCCCATGCTTTAAACAATTTCCAAAGGCCTAACCATAACCCATACTCCCAAACATACAACCCTGGTTGGAGAAATCACCCAAATTTCAATTGGAAGAGTGAGAACAACAATGCACAAACTTCACAACCACCGTTTCAAGCACACCACAATTTCCAAAATTCTCATGGATATGCACCTCCTTCTGCTCCACCTCCTAGAAGAAATCTTGAGGAAACATTGCATGCATTCATTGAAAAGCAAGAGACAATTAATACTCAACTTGTTCAAAACATGACAGATTTTAAAGATACTCTTGCTAAATTAACATCTGCTCTTAGTTTCCAACAGAAAGGTAAGTTTCCATCTCAAACACAACAAAATCCCAAAGGGCAATACAATGCAAATGCAAGTAGTTCCGGAAGCCAACACATGGATCAAGTCAAATCAGTCACTACTCTGCGCAGTGGTAAGGTTATTGAAAAACCCTCTCTTGAACCTTATGAGAAAGATGATGAGTCAATCTCTGAGGGTAAGGAAAGGGATGAATCTGAAAATTGCAAAGAAACGACTGACTCACCGCCAGCACTTCCATTTCCTCAAGCCATGACCAAACAAAGGAAAGTCAATCACAATTCTGAAATTTATGAAATTTTCAAACAGGTAAGGATCAATATACCTTTGCTGGATGCTATTAAACATGTTCCTTCCTATGCTAAATTTTTGAAAGATCTATGCACTGTGAAGAGGAAACTGAATGTGAAAAAGAAAGCCTTTCTAGCCGAACAAGTAAGTGCTATTCTTCAAAACAATAATGCTTTGAAATATAAAGACCTTGGTTGTCCTACAATTTCTTGCTTTATTGGAGAACATAAAATTGAAAGAGCCTTACTTGATCTTGGTGCTAGTGTGAATTTACTTCCATATTCAGTCTTTCAGAGTCTCAATCTAGGTGAGTTAAAACCAACTTCTATATCTCTTTTACTTGCCGATAGATCTGTAAAAGTGCCTAGAGGAATAATTGAAGATGTGTTAGTACAAGTCGATAAATTCATTTATCCTGTGGATTTTATTGTCTTGGACACAGAACCTGTTGAAGCATGTAATTCATTTCCTGTTATTTTAGGATGTCCGTTTCTTGCAACCTCTAACGCATTGATTAATTGTAGGAATGGATTGATGAAGCTATCATTTGGAAACATGACATTGGAGATGAATATTTTCAACATTTGCAAGCAACCTGGAGATGATAATGATTTACAAGAAGTAGATCATATTAATGAATTAGTTTATGATCAACTTGAATCTACTTTAAGTAAAAATGAATTGGATGAAATTGAAGATTTGCAAATGGTTTACTCTGAGGAAGAAATCACGGATGAAACAAGCACCGAAAATGTTGATGCGAATCTTTTATCAACAGTGACAATAGATTCGACATCTGACATCACACCAATCGATGATTACTTTCCTAACAAATCCTTACTTTCTCTTAGTTCAATGCCTTGGTATGATAAAAATATTAATTTTCTTGCTTTAGGAGATTTGCCAGCTGATTGGAGTACCCAAGACAAAGAACAGTTTTTGAACGAAGTGAAGAATTTTTACTGTGATGACCCTAACTTATTCAAATATTGTCCTGATCAAATATTTCAAAGATTCATTCCCGACAATGAGGTAAGTTGTGTCATTAAACTTTGTCATTCTGAAGCATGTGGGAGTTATTTTTCTTCAAAAAAGACAATTGAAAAAATCTTTCAAAATGGATTTTATTGGGCCACCATGTTCAAGGACACGCATGTATTCTGCAAAACTTGTGAAAATTGTCAAAAGATTGATACTGGTCAAAAAGTTTTGTTTTATGATTCTCAACTCTATGCAGTCCGTAGAGAGCTAAGACCAAGATGGACCAATCCTTATGGGGCCTGTGATATTGAGAATTCAATGAATGACAATGATTTTAAGGAAAATGGACATCGTTTGAAAGCTTACTTTGATAATTTTCCTAGTGAAAATGAATCAGCTGGTTTGAATGATCTTTTAGATAAAGGTTGATTATTTTTTTTTTCTCACATTGTTTTTGTGTTTCTTTTTTAGTGATTTTTATTAGTTTCTTTCACCCCGGTCAAATGGCGGACAACGGTACTCCGTGACTTAAGTCGGTTCTTTCAGTTTCCTATAATAACTGATATCTGTGTATATATCTGTGCAATTCTTTGAATCTCTCTTCCAATTCTCATTTGAAAATGGACACTAATGTTGAAAAATTGAAAAAGTATTTTCCCGCTCTGCCTCAGAATGCGATTACAAAAATTTACCGTGCTAGATGTGCAAGATTGAGATTGTTAATGAATCATGGAATTCTTGAAGATATTCGCTGGTTGATTGAAGCAAAGGTCCGATTATCAGGTGAGTCCTCTAACTCCTTCATTTCACACATGCCTGGAACAGGTAAAAGCACTTTTGCAAAGAAGCGTCGTGCAAAACGACTGAAAGTCTGTCATCGATGTGCTAGATGGACTTGTAATACACAATGTCGTTCTTTAGGAATGGTATCTATAAACCGTGAAGATAAAATACAATTCATTAAGGATGGCCTGAGTAAGGAGTCTTTAGATAATCTTCTATTGACTCTTGAGACGCATCCTAGTGGAGATGTGCATCGTGCAATTCATGATTTATGGCCACTATTTCATAAAGAACATGATCGACTTAGTCTTGGGAATCTGACTAAAAAAGACCCTGTTTGCCAGTTTTTAAGAAAACTAGATGGGAAGCCTATCCCCGACCCATAGAGGGCGTTTAAGCCGTTCTTGGACGTAAAACCAAGGGAAGATGTGCGCCACAATCACAACTACCTGTACATACACATGTTTTTTTTTTTCAAAAGTAAATAAATAAATAAATAAAAAGAGAGAGAGAGAGTGTGAGACTCTAGCTGGCCTACATATAGGTGTTATGATTGCCTTTCCAATTTCTCATCTATAAAACCCTCTTTTCCTTCCTTTCATTTCTACTCAACCCATACATTCAACAAATACAGAAGTGTGTAGAAATGGCAAGTTCCTTAGGTCATCAAATAAGAAATATTTGTGTTTTCGGTGGATCTAGTCCTGGGAAAGAAAAAGAGTTTTTAAAATCAGCAAATCATCTTGGTCAGGTGCTAGCTGAGAGAAAGATTCATTTAGTATATGGGGGAGGCAGTCTTGGGTTAATGGGAGGTGTGTCAATAATTGCATTTTTAGGAGGTAGTCAAGTTTTAGGAGTCGTCCCTGAAGCTTTGGCACAAGGGGACATTATTGGAAAAACAATTAGAGAGGAACTTCAGGTCTCCACAATGTCGGCTCGAATGAATGCAATGTTTAACCATGCTGGTGCTTTCATTGCTTTACCAGGTGGTCTAGGCACATTGGAAGAGATCTTTCATATTTCCTCTTGGGCTCAATTGTACATTCACCATAAACCCATAGGTTTGTTAAATGTTAATGGTTATTATGATAAGTTGTTGTCTTTTCTTGATCATGCTGTGGAACAGGAATTTCTAACATCTTCTGCACGACAAATCATAATCTCTGCTTCTACTGCTGAACAATTGATTGACCAACTACAATCTTTCATTCCTGTGATTGATCCTTCCATGAGTCGCATAAATTGGTCATCTAAGGAAAGCCGTAAAAAGCTTAGATTGGATTTGAGCCTTCATTTGTGAATTTTTGTTAGATTGGATTTGAGCCTTCATTTGTGAATTTTTGTGTCTTTTGGTTTTATTATGTTTTGTTATTTCTTATTTTTGTTTCAGTGTGTTTCAGGTTTTGTCAGTGTTCGTTATTTCAGGTGATATCTTTTATACTCTATCTTTCTACCTTAGAACATTGAGGACAATGTCTCGTTTTGGTTGGGGGGAGAGGGTAGTAGTTGATAAAAAAAAAAATTGTTTTTCATTTCATAAAGCATGTGCATAATTGTTGTAACTAGGATGGCAGAGTAAAGGAGTTCTTTTGTTAAAGTGACTCTTGAGACGCATCTTAGTAACCATTCTTAACAAGGTCTATTATAATACTTCCTGAAATATTCAGGTTTACAAACTCTCGTATTGTTACCACTTAATTCTGCTCATATACTTATTTAACATGTATTCTTAAACCTTAATTTACACACACACACTTTAACATATGATTGTGGGTTGTATATTGGATTATTACATTATTTATGTTCTTTTGTTAAAGGTAACAACTAAGGGAAAGGGATTGTATATAATTAAAAAAAACAAAAACAAGAAAAAAAAAATAAAAAAAAAAGAAAAAAAAATTGATGATAATAAAAATGTAGATAAGTTTGGTTTTGTAGCCTCCCTAACCTAAGCAATTAAGCCCGAAGGGGTGTTTTAACACCTAATACCCTAAAGTCAACTGACTTGGGAGCTATTGGCCCAACGCTTGTTACATGGGTTGAGGAGAAAAGCTTAAGGGAATCAAACATTGCACTATCTACATATCAGTATCTGCGACCCGAGTTACTAAGCTCGTAGGGGTGTCTTAACACCTAATGCCCTAAGACCAACTGGTCTGGGAGTCATTAGCTGAAAGCTCGTTACATGGGTTAAAGATGCATGATGTTTTTAAATTATATGTATATAGATTTAAAAAAAAAAACAACAAAAAAAAACAAAAAAAAAGACAAAAATAGTAATCCCAACCCAAGGAAGTTAACCTTAAACATTAGAACAAAAATTTTGTTTTCTTCCAAGAAAAGCCCCATAATTATGTGTTGATATATTGAGCATAAAAGAAAGGTTTATTAATATCTTGTTAAGAGGTATTGAGCAGATATATAAATTTAATGAGAGTTTGTTTATCTGGATAGATTAATGGAAGTTAAATGATGAATACCTTACTTTGTGAAATTTGCAAATTGTTGTAACGCTTTGATTACTAGGGACTAGTAATAAGCTGGTTGAGGGGTGTGATTAGTACTTAAAAGTGCATTTTTATCATGGTTTTATATCATCATTTTGCACTTGAAGTATCAATAACTCCTTAACTAAAATATGTTTTATAATAATGTATCTAATAATATAAGATACCTATAATTTGTGGTAAATGTCTATTTTTAATGCAGGCCTATCACATAAATGAAAGGATTGATTGATGATTTGAAGAACTTAAATTGCAAGGATAAAGAGATGGTCAAACTTAGAGAAGAGATGTCGGTGCAATCCAAACCGGAACACTGTTCGGTAATTGGGTCATATCTGGAGCTACAGATCTCAGATTTAGGTCCAATTTATATGGATGGAAAGGTAAGACATAGGCCTACAACTTTCATATGGAGCCCAAGATCTAAAAAGGCCATTATCAAGTCCAAATTGTAGCAACAACAAAGAAGCCCGAATCTGTCTTCCAGCCCGAGCACTATTCGGTATTTTGGCCATATCTGGAGTTCTAGAAGTCCAAATGAGCTGAATTTTTTACACAAGAAAGCGGGGACAATTGCCTACAACTTTCATGTTTGCACCTGGCTCCAGTTTTGACGTTATCAATGACGTTTTGGGCAGACAAGAGAAGATAAGGATTGTCACCAAGTCAAAAGTTGGCCACCCACTTATCAATTAGTCATCAAATCAATAGTTCCCAATTTTGGCCTATAAAAGGAGGCATTTGCCATGCATTTAGGCATCTTGGTTTCCAGATCAAGATCATGCTCTTCCTTTCTCTCTTTGTATTTTTTATGCTTTGTTTTCATTAATATCAAGTTTATGCCTTTCATTTTCTTTCCTTTAGTTAGTTAACTTTTATGTTCTTATTTTGTTTATCTATTTTGCTTTCTTTCATTATGTCTAGCTAAGTTAGTTATGTCAAGGTGAAAAGGTTACACTAATGGTGTAAGAATAAGTATAATGTAAACTTAATATGGACTTTAATGTTTGATACTAACATGTTTTATATTTGTTATCTTGTTCACTCTTTAATACTTTGCTTGTTAAATGACTAATCTTGATTTATGTTGTATAACACTTGGTACAACAAATGCTTGGCACTTTCATAGCCCATAATGTATGGTATAACCGACACCTGAGCTATGAAAGGAACTTGATTTGTTGTTAACATAAGTTATAATCATGAATGCTTGACGAGATTTACAAGTATTAGCATTAATTGAATAAGATGACTAATGTAATCATGTTAACAATATATAATCTGATTGGAACCTCCTTTGTGTGTGGTTTCCAATTCAATAATAAGAGTTTATACTATACTTGTTTGATATACCATTAGTGGAACCTCTAACCTTGACATTTGTTATTATTATTGTTTAATCCTTACATTAATTTTCCATCTCCAAGTTATCATCATCTTCTTCTTCTTCTCTTTCTTTATTATTATTATTATTACTACTACTACTACTATTATTATTATTATTATTATTATTATTATTATTATTATTATTATTATTATTGTTAGTATTATTATTGTTATTATTATTATTGTTATTGTTATTATTGTTGTTGTATTATTGTTATTTATAATTTGTACAATTAACCTCCCTGTGGTTCGACCCCGGTCTTACCGGGTTATTTATTACTTCGACACTCCTGCACTTGGGAGAAGACATCAATCTTTTAGTCGTGTCAGTAGTACACAACTCCTTCAAAAATTTGGCATACTTGGGAATTTGCTTGATAGCATCAAGCAAAGGAATGTTGAGTTCTACTTTCTTGAAAATCTCTAAAATTTCTTTTTCTTTGTCCTCTTTCTTTGACCTAGAAGAACTAACAGAAAAGGGTGGAATTGCTTTAAAACTGGAATTCATTGAGTGAGGAGTTACCTTTGGAGTGTTGGTCAATGTTTTAGTTTGTGGAGAAGGATGATGTTCCTTCTTTATACTCAATTCAGTTTCTATCTCTTCTTCTTCCTCCATCTCAATTTGTTTTGACCTTTTCTCTTTAAGTTCTTTCCCACTTCTCAGCATGATCGCACCAACATTCTCTTTTGGATTCAATGTTTGGGAAGGCAATTTTCCATTCATTTGTGCCTCCAATTTCCCTACTCTTGAAGCTACTTGACCTTGTTTCCTGTTGAAAAGACATGACATTTTGTTGCAAGGTAACAGTATTAGAAGCTAAAGTTTTCATCATCTCACGAAGATCATCATTGGATGACAACCCCATAACATTGGAGTTTGTGAATGGAAGGGGTTGTCTTGCTTGATAATTCTGTTGGGGTTGAAATCCATGGGGATGGAATTGTCGGCCTTGATTGCCTTGTTGGGATGGGTTGCTATAGCGTAAGTGCTGTTTTGGGACAAAGAAAAGATAAGAAACCTTATGTAATTTACTATGCAAGTAAAACTTTAAATAGTGCTCAAATGAATTATACCACCACTGAAAAAGAATTACTTGCAGTAGTATTTGCATGTGAAAAATTCAGATCTTATCTTGTTGGCTCACCTGTTGTTGTTTTTAGTGATCATGCAGCATTGAAATATCTTCTTTCTAAGAAAGATTCTAAGGCTATATTGGTGCGGTGGATTTTATTACTTGAAGAATTTGATATCATTATCAAAGATAAGAAAGGCAGAGAAAATGTTGTCGCAGATCACTTGTCAAGATTGACAACAAATTCGAAAACTAACAACACACCAATCGATGACTACTTTCCCGATGAATCTTTACTTTCTGTCTCTACAATGGCTTGGTTTGCTAATATTGTCAATTTTCTTGTTTCAGGATAATTGCCAGCTCATTGGAGTACCCAAGATAAAAAAAAGTTCTTGTACGAAGTGAAAAACTTTTATTGGGATGATCCTTATTTATTCAAATATTGTCCAGATCAAATATTTCGAAGATGCATTCCTGACAATGAGGTAAGTAGTGTCATTAAATTTTGTCATTCTGAGGCATGTGGGGGCCATTTCTCATCAAGAAAGACAACTGCAAAAATCTTACAAAGTGGATTTTACTGGCCCACCATGTTCAAAGACCCATGTGCATTCTGCAAGTCTTATGAAAATTGTTAAAAGTTGGGATCTATTTCAAAACGTCACATGATGCCTTTAAATCCTATTATTGTCATTGGGATCTTTGATTGTTGGGGTATAGATTTCATGGGTCCATTCCCTCCATCATTTGGTTTCTTATACATATTAGTCGCAATAGATTATGTTTCAAAATGGATAGAGGCAATTCCAAGTCAAAACAATGATCACAAAACAGTGATAAAGTTTTTGAAAGAAAATATTTTGAGTCGATTTGGAGTTCCTCGAGCCATAATAAGTGATGGTGGAACACATTTTTGCAACAAGCCATTTGAGTCTTTAATGAAGAAATATGGAATCACATACAAAGTTGCCACCCCTTATCACCCTCAAACAAGTGGACAAGTAGAGCTTGCTAATAGGGAGATTGATTAGTACTTAAAAGTGCATTTTTGTCATAGTTTTATATCATCATTTTGCACTTGAAGTATCAATAACTCCTTAACTAAAGCATGTTTTATAATAATATATCTAATAATATAAAATACCTTTAATTTGTGGTAAATGTCTATTTTTAATGCAGGCCTATCACATAAATGAAAGGATTGATTGATGACTTGAAGAACTTAAATTTCAAGGATAAAGAGATGGTCAAACTTAGAGAAGAGATGTCGGTGCAATCCAAACCGGAATACTGTTCGGTAATTGGATCATATCTGGAGCTACAAATCTCAGATTTAGGTCCCATTTATATGGATAGAAAGGTAAGACATAGGCCTACAACTTTCATATGGAGCCCAAGATCTAAAAAGGCCATTATCAAGTCCAAATTGTAGCAACAACAAAGAAGCCCGAATCTGTCTTCCAGCCCGAGCACTATTCAGTATTTTGGCCATATCTGGAGTTCTAGAAGTCCAAATGAGCTGAATTTTATACACAAGAAAGCGGGGACAATTACCTACAACTTTCATGTTTGCACCTGGCTCCCGTTTTGACGTTATCAATGACGTTTTGGGCAGACAAGAGAAGATAAGGATTGTCACCAAGTCAAAAGTTGGCCACCCACTTATCAATTAGTCATCAAATCAATAGTTCCCAATTTTGGCCTATAAAAGGAGGCATTTGCCATGCATTTAGGCATCTTGGTTTCTAGATCAAGATCATGCTCTTCCTTTCTCTCTTTGTATTTTTTATGCTTTGTTTTCATTAATATCAAGTTTATGCCTTTCATTTTCTTTCCTTTAGTTAGTTAACTTTTATGTTCTTATTTTGTTTATCTATTTTGCTTTCTTTCATTATGTCTAGCTAAGTTAGTTATGTCAAGGTGAAAAGGTTACACTAATGGTGTAAGAATAAGTATAATGTAAACTTAATATGGACTTTAATGTTTGATACTAACATGTTTTATATTTGTTATCTTGTTCACTCTTTAATACTTTGCTTGTTAAATGACTAATCTTGATTTATGTTGTATAACACTTGGTACAACAAATGCTTGGCACTTTCATAGCCCATAATGTATGGTATAACCGACACCTGAGCTATGAAAGGAACTTGATTTGTTGTTAACATAAGTTATAATCATGAATGCTTGACGAGATTTACAAGTATTAGCATTAATTGAATAAGATGACTAATGTAATCATGTTAACAATATATAATCTGATTGGAACCTCCTTTGTGTGTGGTTTCCAATTCAATAATAAGAGTTTATACTATACTTGTTTGATATACCATTAGTGGAATCTTTAACCTTGACATTTGTTATTATTATTGCTTAATCCTTACATTAATATTTGATCTCCAAGTTCTTATCATCATCATCTTCTTCTTCTTCTCTGTCTTTATTATTATTATTATTATTATTATTATTATTATTATTAGTACTACTACTACTACTACTATTATTATTATTATTATTATTATTATTACTATTGTTGTTGTTGTTATTGTTGTTTTATAATTTTTGTTTATAATTTGTACAATTAACCTCCCTGTGGTTCGACCCCGGTCTTGCCGGGTTATTTATTACTTCGACACTCCTGCACTTGGGAGAAGACATCAATCTTTTAGTCGTGTCAAGTTTTTGGCGCCGTTGCCAGGGAGGTAAGTCCTTGTATAAATTATAATATTTATTTTATTTTCTCTTTTCACTTTTCTTATATATAACTTTGTCTCTTTTATTTTGTTTCTCCTTATTTTGTTTTCTTCCTTCTTCTTTTGTTTTCTTCTTCCTTTTATTTTATTCCTACACGTGCATGAGAGTGTGGTCACGTACATCAAGTGGTAGACTTTGTAGGATATCCTCATCATTTTCAGAAAATATGGCCGAAGAAGATAATCAATCATTTCATAATGAGAATAATGAGAATAACCGTGCTAGAACACTTAGAGACCACATGAATCCCACAAGAACAAGTGCACCATCATGCATAGTTTTTCCTCCTGATGCATCTCATTTTAATTTTAAACCAGGTATTATTCAACTTTTACCTTCTTTTCATGGTTTAGAATTGGAAAATCCATACTTGCATTTAAGGGAATTTGAGGAGGTGTGCAACACATATAATAACTTAAATTGTAGCATGAACACCATCAGATTAAAGCTTTTTCCTTTTTCATTAAAAGATAAAGCTAAAACATGGCTACAAAATTTGAGACCAGGATCCATTCGTGCTTGGGATGAAATGCAGCAACACTTTTTAAAGAAGTTTTTCCCATCTCATAGAACAACCTCTTTCAAGAGACAAATCACCACTTTCACTTAAAAACCAGGAGAAACATTTTACAAATGTTGGGATAGGTATCGAGACTTGCTTAGTACTTGTTGCCCTCATCATGGTTTTGAAACATGGAGATTGGTTTCACATTTCTATGAAGGGTTAACACCTAAAGATAGGCAAATGGTTGAATTGATGTGCAATGGAACTTTTGAAGATAAAGACCTTGATGAAGCAATGGAGTACTTAGACTTGTTAGCTGAAAATGCTCAAAATTGGGACACTGCAGGTACTTATGAGGCACTGAGTAAAACTCAACCTCATACATCTAGTGGAGGTATGTACAACCTTAGGGAAGATCATGACCTTCAAGCCAAGTTTGCATCTTTAGCTAGAAAAGTCGAGGCACTAGAATTGAAAAAGAGTGGTCAATTAAAATCTGTTGAAAACATTGTGTGTCAAATTTGTGAAACAAATGAACACTTAACCAACGATTGTCCAACCTTGCCTTCTTTTAAGGAATATCTCCATAAGCAAGCCCATGCTTTAAACAGTTTCCAAAGGGCCAACTACAACCCATACTCCCAAACATACAACCCTGGTTGGAGAAATCATCCAAATTTCAATTGGAAGAGTGAGAACAACAATGCACAAACTTCACAACCACCATTTCAAGCACACCATAATTTCCAAAATTCTCATGGATATGCACCTTCTTATGCTCCACCTTCTAGAAGAAATCTTGAGGAAACATTGCATGCATTCATTGAAAAGCAAGAGACAATTAATACAATGCAAATGCAAGTAGTTCCGGAAACCAACACATGGATCAAGTCAAATCAGTCACTACTCTGCGCAGTGGTAAGGTTATTGAAAAACCCTCTCTTGAACCTTATGAGAAAGATGATGAATCAATCTCTAAGGGTAAGGAAGGGGTTGAATCTGAAAATTGAAAAGAAACGACTGATTCACCGCCAGCACTTCCATTTCCTCAAGCCATGACCAAACAAAGGAAAGCCAATCACAACTCTGAAATTTATGAAATTTTCAAACAGGTAAGGATCAATATACCTATGTTGGATGCTATTAAACAAGTTCCTTCCTATGCTAAATTTTTGAAAGATCTATGCACTGTGAAGAGGAAACTGAATGTGAAAAAGAAAGCCTTTCTAGTCGAACAAGTAAGTGCTATTCTTCAGAACAATAATGCTTAGAAATATAAAGACCCTGGTTGTCCTACAATTTCTTGCTTTATTGGAGAGCATAAAATTGAAAGAGCCTTACTTGATCTTGGTGCTAGTGTGAATTTACTTCCATATTCAGTCTTTCAGAGTCTCAATCTAGGTGAGTTAAAACCAACTTCTATATCTCTTTTACTTGTCGATAGATCTGTAAAAGTGCCTAGAGGAATAATTGAAGACGTGTTAGTACAAGTCGATAAATTCATTTATCCTGTGGATTTTATTGTCTTGGACACAGAACCTGTTGAAGCATGTAATTCATTTCCTGTTATTTTAGGATGTCCCTTTCTTGCAACCTCTAACGCATTGATTAATTGTAGGAATGGATTGATGAAGCTATCATTTGGAAACATGACATTGGAGATGAATATTTTCAACATTTGCAAGCAACCTGGAGATGATAATGATTCACAAGAAGTAGATCATATTGATGAATTAGGTTATGATCAACTTGAATCTACTTTAAGTAAAAATGAATTGGATGAAACTGAAGATTTGCAAATGGTTTATTCTGAGGAAGAAATCATGGATGAAACAAGCACCGAAAATGTTGATGCGAATCTTCTGTCAATAGTGACAACAGATTCGACATCTAACATCACACCAATCGATGATTACTTTCCTAACGAATCCTTACTTTCTCTTAGTCCAATGCCTTGGTATGATAAAAATATCAATTTTCTTGCTTTAGGAGATTTGCCAGCTGATTGGAGTACCCAAGACAAAGAAAAGTTTTTGAACGAAGTGAAGAATTTTTCTTGTGATGACCCTACCTTATTCAAATATTGTCCTGATCAAATATTTCAAAGATTCATTCCCGACAATGAGGTAAGTAGTGTCATTAAACTTTGTCATTCTGAAGCATGTGGAAGTTATTTCTCGTCAAAAAAGACAATTGCAAAAATCTTTCAAAATGGATTTTATTGGCCCACCATGTTCAAGGACACGCATGCATTCTGCAAAACTTGTGAAAATTGTCAAAAGATTGATACTGGTCAAAAAGTTTTGTTTTATGATTCTCAACTATATGCATTCCCTAAAGAGCTAAGATTAAGATGGAGCAATCCTTATGGGGCCTGTGATATTGAGAATTCAATGAATGACAATGATTTTAAGGAAAATGGACATCGTTTGAAAGCTTACTTTGATAATTTTCCTAGTGAAAATGAATTAGCTGGTTTGAATGATCTTGTAGATAAAGGTTGATTATTTTGTTTTTCTCACATTTTTTTTTATGTTTCTTTTTGAGTGATTTTTGCAAGTTTCTTTCACCCCGGTCAAATGGCGGATAACGGTACTCCGTGACTTAAGTCGGTTCTTTCAGTTTCCCACAATTACTGATATCTGTGTATATATTTATGCAATTCTTTGAATCTCTCTTCCAATTCTCATTTGAAAATGGACACTAATCTTGAAAAATTGAAAAAGTTTTTTCCCGCTCTGCCTGAGAATGCGATTACAAAAATTTACCGTGCTAGATGTGCAAGATTGAGATTGTTAATGAATCATGGAATTCCTGAAGATATTCGCTGGTTGATTGAAGCAAAGGTCCGATTATCAGGTGAGTCCTCTAACTTCATTTCACACATGCCTGGAATAGGTAAAAGCACTTTTGCAAAGAAGCGTCGTGCAAAACGACTGGATGTCTGTCATCGATGTGCTAGATGGACTTGTAATACACAATGTCGTTCTTTAGGAATGGTATCTATAAACCGTGAAGATAAAATACAATTCATTAAGGATGGCCTAAGTAAGGAGTCTTTAGATAATCTTCTATTGACTCTTGAGACGCATCCTAGTGGAGATATGCATCGTGCAATTCATGATTTATGGCCACTATTTCATAAAGAACATGATCGACTTAGTCTTGGGAATCTGACTAAAAAAGACCCTGTTTGCCAGTTTTTAAGAAAACTGGATGGGAAGCCTATCCCCGACCCATAGAGGGCGTTTAAGCCGTTCTTGGACGTAAAACCAAGGGAAGATGTGAGCCACAATCACAACTACCTGTACATACACATGTTTTTTTTCAAAAGTAAATAAATAAATAAATAAAAAGAGAGAGAGAGAGTGTGAGACTCTAGATGGCCTACATATAGGTGTTATGATTGCCTTACTAATTTCTCATCTATAAAACCCTCTCTTCCTTCCTTTCATGTCTACTCAACCCATACATTCAACAAATACAGAAGTGTGTAGAAATGGCAAGTTCCTCAGGTCATCATATAAGAAATATTTGTGTTTTCAGTGGATCTAGTCCTAGGAAAGAAAAGGAGTTTTTAGAATCAGCAAATCATCTTGGTCAGGTGCTAGCTAAGAGAAAGATTCATTTAGTGTATGGGGGACGCAGTTTGGGATTAATGGGAGGTGTGTCAATAGCTGTATTTTTAGGAGGTAGTCAAGTTTTGGGGGTCGTCCCCGAAACTTTAGCACAAGGAGACATCATTGGAAAAACAATTAGAGAGGAACTTCAGGTCTCCACAATGTCAGCTCGAATGAATGCAATGTTTAACCATGCCGATGCCTTCATTGCCTTACCAGGTCGTCTAGGCACATTGGAAGAGATCTTTCATATTTCCTCTTGGGCTCAATTGCACATTCACCATAAACCTATAGGTTTGTTAAATGTTAATGGTTATTATGATAAGTTGTTGTCTTTTCTTGATCATGTTGTGGAACAGGAATTTCTAACATCTTCTACACGACAAATCATAATCTCTGCTTCTACTGCTGAACAATTGATTGACCAACTACAATCTTTCATTCCTGTGATTGATCCTTCCATGAGTCGCATAAATTGGTCATCTAAGGGAAGCCGTAAAAAGCTTAGATTGGATTTGAGCCTTCATTTGTGAATTTTTGTGTCTTTTGGTTTTATTATTGTGTTTTGTTATTTCTTATTTTTGTTTCAGTGTGTTTCAGGTTTTGTCAGTGTTCATTATTTCAGGTGATATCTTCTATACTCTATCTTTCTACCTTAGAACATTGAAGACAATGTCTCGTTTTGGTTGGGGGAGAGGGTAGAAGTTGATAAAAAAAAAATTTGTTTTTCATTTCATAAAGCATGTGCATAATTGTTGTTACTAGGATGGCAGAGTAAAGGAGCTCTTTTGTTAAAGTGACTCTTGAGACGCATCTTAGTAACCATTCTTAACAAGGTCTATTATAATACTTCTTGAAATATTCAGGTTTACAGACTCTCGGATTGTTATCACTTAATTATGCTCACATACTTATTTAACATGTATTCTTAAACCTTAATTTACACACACATACTTTAACATATGATTGTGGGTTGCATATTGGATTATTGCATTATTTATGTTCTTTTGTTAAAGGTAACAACTAAGGGAAAGGGATTATATATAATTAAGAAAAAAAACATGAAAAAAAAAGAAAAAAATGATGATAATAAAATTGTAGATAAGTTTGGTTTCGTAGCCTCCCTAACCTAAGCAATTAAGCCCGAAGGGGTGTTTTAACACCTAATACCCTAAAGTCAACTAACTTAGGAGCTATTGGCCCAACGCCTGTTACATGGGTTGAGGAGAAAAGCTTAAGGGAATTAAACATTGCACTATCTACATATCAGTATCTGCGACCCGAGTTACTAAGCTCGTAGGGGTGTCTTAACACCTAATGCCCTAAGACCAACTAGTCTGGGAGTCATTAGCTGAAAACTCGTTACCTGGGTTAAAGATGCATGATATTTTTAAATTATATGTATATATTTAAAAAAAAAGAAAAAAAAAGACAAAAATAATAATCCCAACCCGAGGAAGTTAACCTTAAACATTAGAACAAAAATTTTGTTTTCTTCCAAGAAAAGCCCTATAATTATGTGTTAATAAATTGAGTACAAAAGAAAAGTTTATTAATATCTTGTTAAGAGGTATTGAGCAGATATATAAATTTAATGAGAGTTCGTTTATCTGGATAGATTAATGGAAGTTAAATGATGAATACCTTGCTTTGTGGAATTTGCAAATTGTTTTTCTATTTAACGCTTTGATTACTAGAGACTAGTAATAAGCTGGTTGGGGGGTGTAATTAGTACTTAAAAGTGCATTTTTATCATGGTTTTATATCATCATTTTGCACTTGACGTATCAATAACTCCTTAACTAAAGCATGTTTTATAATAATATATCTAATAATATAAGATACCTTTAATTTGTGGTAAATGTTCATTTTAAATGCAGGCCTATCACATAAATGAAAGGATTGATTGATGACTTTAAGAACTTAAATTGCAAGGATAAAGAGATGGCCAAACTTAGAAAAGAGATGTCGGTGCAATCCAAACCGGAACACTGTTCGATAATTGGGTCATATCTGGAGCTATATATCTCATATTTAGGTCCAATTTATATAGATGGAAAGGTAAGACATAGGCCTACAACTTTCATATGGAGCCCAAGATCTAAAAAGGCCATTTTCAAGTCCAAATTGTAGCAACAACAAAGAAGCCCGAATCTGTCTTCCAGCCCGAGCACTATTCAGTATTTTGGCCATATCTAGAGTTCTAGAAGTACCAATGAGCTGAATTTTTTACACAAGAAAGCGGAGACAATTGTGTACAACTTTCATGTTTTCAACTAGCTCCAATTGTGATGTTATCAATGACGTGTTGGGTAGACAAGAGAAGATAAGGATTGTCACCAAGTCCAGAGTTGGCCACTCACTTATCAAGTAGTCATCAGATCAATAGTTCCTAATTTTGGCCTATAAAAGGAGGCATTTGCCATCCATTTAGGCATCTTGGTGTCCAGATCAAGATCATGCTCTTCCTTTCTCTCTTTGTATTTTTTATAATGTTTATGCTTTGCTTTCATTAATATCAAGTTTATGCCTTTCCTTTCCTTTCCTCTACTTAGTTAACTTTTATGTTCTTATTTTGTTTATCTATTTTCTTTCTTTCATTATGTCTAGCTAAGTTAATTATGTCAAGGTGAAAAGGTTACACTAATGGTGTAAGAATAAGTATAATGTAAACTTAATATGGACTTTAATGTTTGATACTAACATGTTTTATATTTGTTATCTTGTTCACTCTTTAATACTTTGCTTGTTAAATAACTAATCTTGATTTTATGTTGTATAATGATTAGTACTTAAAAGTGCATTTTTATCATGGTTTTATATCATCATTTTGCACTTGAAGTATCAATAACTCCTTAACTAAAATATGTTTTATAATAATGTATCTAATAATATAAAATACCTATAATTTGTGGTAAATGTCTATTTTTAATGCAGGCCTATCACATAAATGAAAGGATTGATTGATGACTTGAAGAACTTAAATTGCAAGGATAAAGAGATGGCCAAACTTAGAAAAGAGATGTCGGTGCAATCCAAACCGGAATACTGTTCGGTAATTGGGTCATATCTAGAGCTACAAATCTCAGATTTAGGTCCAATTTATATGGATGGAAAGGTAAGCCATAGGCCTACAACTTTCATATGGAGCCCAAGATCTAAAAAGGCCATTATCAAGTCCAAATTGTAGCAACAACAAAGAAGCCCGAATCTGTCTTCCAGCCGGAGCACTGTTCGGTATTTTGGCCATATCTGGAGTTCTAGAAGTCCAAATGAGCTGACGTTTTTACACAAGAAAGCTGAGACAATTGCCTACAACTTTCATGTTTTCACCTGGCTCCAATTGTGACGTTATCAATGCTGTTTTGGGCAGACAAGAGAAGATAAGGATTGTCACCAAGTCAAAAGTTGGCCACCCACTTATCAATTAGTCCTCAAATCAATAGTTCCCAATTTTGGCCTATAAAAGGAGGCATTTGCCATGCATTTAGGCATCTTGGTTTCCAGATCAAGATCATTCTCTTCCTTTCTCTCTTTGTATTCTTTGTAATATTTATGCTTTGCTTTCATTAATATCAAGTTTATGCCTTTCATTTCCTTTCCTTTACTTAGTTAGCTTTTATGTTCTTATTTTGTTTATCTATTTTGCTTTCTTTCATTATGTCTAGCTAAGTTAATTATGTCAAGGTGAAAAGGTTACACTAATGGTGTGAGAATAAGTGTAATGTAAACTTAATATGGACTTTAATGTTTGATACTAACATGTTTTATATTTGTTATCTTGTTCACTCTTTAATACTTTGCTTGTTAAATGACTAATCTTGATTTATGTTGTATAACACTTGGTACAACAAATGCTTGGCACTCTCATAGCCCATAATGTATGGTATAACCGACACCTGAGCTATGAAAGGAACTTGATTTGTTGTTAACATAAGTTATAATCATGAATGCTTGACGAGATTTACAAGTATTAGCATTAATTAAATAAGATGACTAATGTAATCATGTTAACAATATATAATCTGATTGGAACCTCCTTTGTGTGTGGTTTCCAATTGAATAATATGAGTTTATATTATACTTGTTTGATATACCATTAGTGGAATCTCTAACCTTGACATTTGTTATTATTATTGTTTAATCGTTGCATTAATTTTCCATCTCCAAGTTCTCATCATCTTCTTCTTCTTCTCTTTCTTTATTACTACTACTACTACTACTACTACTATTATTATTATTATTATTATTATTATTATTATTATTATTATTATTATAGTTGTTGTTATTATTGTTATTGTTGCTGTTATTATTGTTATTATTGTTGTTTATAATTGTTGTCTATAATTTGTACAATTAACCTCCCTGTGGTTCGACCCCGGTCTTGCCGGGTTATTTATTACTTCGACACTCCTGCACTTGGGAGAAGACATCAACCTTTTAGTCATGTCAAGTTTTTGGTACCGTTGCCGGGGAGGTAAGTTCTTGTATAAATTATAGTATTTATTTTCTCTTTTCACTTTTCTTGTATATAACTTGTTTCTTTTTATTTTGTTTTCTTCCTCCTTCTTTTGCTTTCTTCTTCTTTTTATTCTATTCCTACACATGCATGAGAGTGTGGTCACGTACATCAAGTGGTAGACTTTGTAGGATATCCTCATCATTTTCAGAAAATATGGCCGAAGAAGATAATCAATCACTTCAAAATGAGAATAATGAGAATAACCGTGCTAGAACACTTAGAGACCACATGAATCCCACAAGAACAAGTGCACCATCATGCATAGTTTTTCCTCCTGATGCATCTCATTTTAATTTTAAACCAGGTATTATTCAACTTTTACCTTCTTTTCATGGTTTAGAATTGGAAAATCCATACTTGCATTTAAGGGAATTTGAGGAGGTGTGCAACACATATAATAACTTAAATTGTAGCATGAACACCATCAGATTAAAGCTTTTTCCTTTTTCATTAAAAGATAAAGCTAAAACATGGCTATAAAATTTGAGACCAGGATCCATTCATGCTTGGGATGAAATGCACCAACAGTTTTTAAAGAAGTTTTTCCCATCTCATAGAACAAACTCTTTCAAAAGACAAATCACCACTTTCACTCAAAAACCAGGAGAAACATTTTATCAATGTTGGGATAGGTATCGAGACTTGCTTAGTACTTGCCCTCATCATGGTTTTGAAACATGGAGATTGGTTTCACATTTCTATGAAGGGTTAACACCTAAAGATAGGCAAATGGTTGAATTGATGTGCAATGGAACTTTTGAAGATAAAGACCCTGATGAAGCAATGGAGTACTTAGACTTGTTAGCTGAAAATGCTCAAAATTGGGACACTGCGGGTACATATGAGGCACCGAGTAAAACTCAACCTCATACATCTAGTGGAGGTATGTACAACCTTAGGGAAGATCATGACCTTCAAGCCAAATTTGCATCTTTAGCTAGAGTTCCGGAAGAGTGAGAACAACAATGCACAAACTTCACAACCACTATTTCAAGCACACCACAATTTCCAAAATTCTCATGGATATGCACCTCCTTATGCTCCACCTCCTAGAAGAAATCTTGAGGAAACATTGCATGCATTCATTGAAAAGCTAGAGACAATCAATACTCAACTTGCTCAAAACATGACAGATTTTAAAGATACTCTTGCTAAATTAACATCTGCTCTCAGTTTCCAAGAGAAAGGTAAGTTTCCATCTCAACCGCAACAAAATCCTAAGGGGCAATACAATGCAAATGCAAGTAGTTCCGGAAGCCAACATATGGATCAAGTCAAATCAGTCACTCCTCTGTGCAGTGGTAAGATTATTGAAAAACCCTCTCTTGAACCTTATGAGAAAGATGATGAGTCAATCTCTGAGGGTAAGGAAGGGGATGAATCTGAAAATTGCAAAGAAATGATTGATTCACCGCCAGCACTTACATTTCCTCAAGCCATGACCAAACAAAGGAAAGTTAATCACAACTCTGAAATTTTTGAAATTTTCAAACAGGTAACGATCAATATACCTTTGTTGGATGCTATTAAACAGGTTCCTTCCTATGCTAAATTTTTGAAAGATCTATGCACTGTGAAGAGGAAACTGAATGTGAAAAAGAAAGCCTTTCTAGCTGAACAAGTAAGTGCCATTCTTCAGAATAATAATGCTTTGAAATATAAAGACCCTGGTTGTCCTACAATTTCTTGCTTTATTGGAGAACATAAAATTGAAAAAGCCTTACTTGATCTTGGTGCTAGTGTGAATTTACTTCCATATTCAGTCTTTCAGAGTCTCAATCTAGGTGAGTTAAAACCAACTTCTAGATCTCTTTTACTTGCCGATAGATCTGTAAAAGTGCCTAGAGGAATAATTGAAGATGTGTTAGTACAAGTCGATAAATTCATTTATCCTGTGGATTTTATTGTCTTGGACACAGAACCTGTTGAAGCATGTAATTCATTTCCTGTTATTTTAGGACGTCCATTTCTTGCAACCTCTAACGCATTGATTAATTGTAGGAATGGATTGATGAAGCTATCATTTGGAAACATGACATTGGAGATGAATATTTTCAACATTTGCAAGCAACCTGGAGATGATAATGATTTACAAGAAGTAGATCATATTGATGAATTAGTTTATAATCAACTTGAATCTACTTTAAGTAAAAATGAATTGGATGAAACTGAAGATTTGCAAATGGTTTATTCTGAGGAAGAAATCACGGATGAAACAAGCACCGAAAATGTTGATGCGAATCTTTTGTCAATAGTGACAACAGATTCAACATCTGACATCACACCAATGGATGATTACTTTCCTAACGAATCCTTACTTTCTCTTTGTCCAATGCCTTGGTATAATAAAAATATCAATTTTCTTGCTTTAGGAGATTTGCCAGCTGATTGGAGTACCCAAGACAAAGAAAAGTTTTTGAACGAAGTGAAGAGCTTTTATTGTGATGACCCTAACTTATTCAAATATTGTCCTGATCAAATATTTCAAAGATTCATTCCCGACAATGAGGTAAGTAGTGTCATTAAACTTTGTCATTCTGAAGCATGCGGAAGTTATTTCTCGTAAAAAAAGACAGCTGCAAAAATCTTTCAAATGGATTTTATTGGCCCACCATGTTCAAGGACACACATGCATTCTGCAAAACTTGTGAAAATTGTCAAAAAATTGACAATGGTCAAAAAGTTTTGTTTTATGATTCTCAACTCTATGCATTCCCTAAAGAGCTAAGATTAAGATGGACCAATCCTTGTGGGGCCTGTGATATTGAGAATTCAATGAATGACAATGATTTTAAGGAAAATGGACATCGTTTGAAAACTTACTTTGATAATTTTCCTAGTAAAAATGAATCAACTGGTTGGAATGATCTTGTAGATAAAGGTTGATTATTTTATTTTTCTCACATTTTTTTTGTGTTTCTTTTTTAGTGATTTTTGCTAGTTTCTCTCACCCCGGTCAAATGGCAGATAACGGTACTCCGTGACTTAAGTCGGTTCTTTTAGTTTCCCACAATTACTGATATATGTGTATATATTTGTGCAATTCTTTGAATCTCTCTTCTAATTCTCATTTGAAAATGGACACTAATCTTGAAAAATTGAAAAAGTATTTTCCCGCTCTGCCTGAGAATGCGATCACAAAAATTTACCGTGCTAGATGTGCAAGATTGAGATTGTTAATGAATCATGGAATTCCTGAAGATATTCGCTGGTTGATTGAAGCAAAGGTCCGATTATCAGGTGAGTCCTCTAATTTCTTTATTTCATACATGCCTGGAACAGGTAAAAGTACTTTTGCAAAGAAGCGTCGTGCAAAACGACTGGATGTCTGTCATCGATGTGCTAGATGGACTTGTAATACACAATGTCGTTCTTTAGGAATGGTATCTATAAACCGTGAAGATAAAATACAATTCATTAAGGATGGCCTGAGTAAGGAGTCTTTAGATAATCTTCTATTGACTCTTGAGACGCATCCTAGTGGAGATGTGTATCGTGCAATTCATGATTTATGGCCACTATTTCATAAAGAACATGATCGACTTAGTCTTGGGAATCTGACTAAAAAAGACCCTGTTTGCCAGTTTTTAAGAAAACTGGATGGGAAGCCTATCCCCGACCCATAGAGGGCGTTTAAGTCGTTCTTGGACGTAAAACCAAGGGAACATGTGAGCCATAATCACAACTAACTGTACATACACATGCTTTTTCAAAAGTAAATAAATAAATAAATAAATAAATAAAGAGTGAGAGAGTGTGAGACTCCAACTGGCCTACATATAGGTGTTATGATTGCCTTTCTACTTTCTCATCTATAAAACCCTCTTTTCCTTCCTTTCATTTCTACTTAACCTATACATTCAACAAATACAGAAGTGTGTAGAAATGGCAAGTTCCTCATGTCATCAAATAAGAAATATTTGTGTTTTCGGTGGATCTAGTCCTGGGAAAGAAAAGGAGTTTTTAGAATCAGCAAATCATCTTGGTCAGGTGCTAGCTGAGAGAAAGATTCATTTAGTGTATGGGGGAGGCAGTCTTGGGTTAATGGGAGGTGTGTCAATAGCTGCATTTTTAGGAGGTAGTCAAGTTTTGGGGGTCGTCCCTGAAGCTTTGGCACAAGGGGACATCATTGGAAAAACAATTGGAGAGGAACTTCAGGTCTCCACAATGTCGGCTCGAATGAATGCAATGTTTAATCATGTTGATGCCTTCATTGCTTTACCAGGTGGTCTAGGCACATTGAAAGAGATCTTTCATATTTCCTCTTGGGCTCAATTGCACATTCACCATAAACCCATAGGTTTGTTAAATGTTAATGGTTATTATGATAAGTTGTTGTCTTTTCTTGATCATGCTGTGGAACAGGAATTTCTAACATCTTCTGCACGCCAAATCATAATCTCTGCTCCTACTGCTGAACAATTGATTGACCAACTACAATCTTTCACTCCTGTGATTGATCGTTCCATGAGTCGCATAAATTGGTCATCTACGGGAAGCGGTAAAAAGCTTAGATTGGATTTGAGCCTTCATTTGTGAATTTTTATGTCTTTTGGTTTTATTATTGTGTTTTGTTATTTCTTATTTTTCTTTCAGTGTGTTTCAGGTTTTGTCAGTGTTCGTTATTTCAGGTGATATCTTCTATACTCTATCTTTCTACCTTAGAACATTGAGGACAATGTCTCGTTTTGGTTGGGGGGAGAGGGTAGTAGTTGATAAAAAAAATTGTTTTTCATTTCATAAAGCATGTGCATAATTGTTGTTACTAGGATGGCAGAGTAAAGGAGCTCTTTTGTTAAAGTGACTCTTGAGACGCATCTTAGTAACCATTCTTAACAAGGTCTATTATAATACTTCCTGAAATATTCAGGTTTACAAACTCTCGTATTGTTACCACTTAATTCTGCTCATATACTTATTTAACATGTATTCTTAAACCTTAATTTACACACACACACTTTAACATATGATTGTGGGTTGCATATTGGATTATTACATTATTTATGTTCTTTTGTTAAAGGTAACAACTAAGGGAAAGGGATTGTATATAATTAAAAAAAAAAAAGAAAAACATAAAAAAAAGAGAAAAAAAAAGAAAAAAAAATGATGATAATAAAAATGTAGATAAGTTCGGTTTCGTAGCCTCCTCTCATTAGAACAAAAATTTTGTTTTCTTCTAAGAAAAGCCCCATAATTATGTGTTGATACATTGAGCACAAAAAAAAAAGGTTTATTAATATCTTGTTAAGAGGTATTGAGCAGATATATAAATTTAATGAGAGTTTGTTTATCTAGATAGATTAATGGAAGTTAAATGATGAATACCTTGCTTTGTGAAATTTGCAAATTGTTGTAACGCTTTGATTACTAGGGACTAGTAATAAGCTGGTTGAGGGGTGTGATTAGTACTTAAAAGTGCATTTTTATCATGGGTTTATATCATCATTTTGCACTTGAAGTATCAATAACTCCTTAACTAAAATATGTTTTATAATAATGTATCTAATAATATAAAATACCTATAATTTGTGGTAAATGTCTATTTTTAATGCAGGCCTATCACATAAATGAAAGGATTGATTGATGACTTGAAGAACTTAAATTGCAAGGATAAAGAGATGGCCAAACTTAGAGAAGAGATGTCGGTGCAATCCAAACCGGAACACTGTTCGGTAATTGGGTCATATCTAGAGCTACACATCTCAGATTTAGGTCCCATTTATATGGATGGAAAGGTAAGACATATGCCTACAACTTTCATATGGAGCCCAAGATCTAAAAGGCCATTATCAAGTCCAAAGTGTAGCAACAACAAAGAAGCCCGAATCTGTTGATTAGTACTTAAAAGTGCATTTTTATCATGGTTTTATATCATCATTTTGCACTTGAAGTATCAATAACTCCTTAACTAAAATATGTTTTATAATAATGTATCTAATAATATAAGATACCTATAATTTGTGGTAAATGTCTATTTTTAATGCAGGCCTATCACATAAATGAAAGGATTGATTGATGACTTGAAGAACTTAAATTGCAAGGATAAAGAAATGGTCAAACTTAGAGAAGAGATGTCGGTGCAATCCAAACCGGAACACTGTTCGGTAATTGGGTCATATCTGGAGCTACAGATCTCAGATTTAGGTCCAATTTATATGGATGGAAAGGTAAGACATAGGCCTACAACTTTCATATGGAGCCCAAGATCTAAAAAGGCCATTATCAAGTCCAAATTGTAGCAACAACAAAGATGCCCGAATCTGTCTTCCAGCCCGAGCACTGTTCGGTATTTTGGCCATATCTGGAGTTCTAGAAGTCCAACTGGCTCCAATTTTGACATTATCAATGACGTTTTGGGCAGACAAGAGAAGATAAGGATTGTCACCAAGTCAAAAGTTGGCCACCCACTTATCAATTAGTCATCAAATCAATAGTTCCCAATTTTGGCCTATAAAAGGAGGCATTTGCCATGCATTTAGGCATCTTGGTTTCCAGATCAAGATCATGCTCTTCCTTTCTCTCTTTGTATTTTTTGTAATGTTTATGCTTTGCTTTCATTAATATCAAGTTTATGCCTTTCATTTCCTTTCCTTTACTTAGTTAACTTTTATGTTCTTATTTTGTTTATCTATTTTGCTTTCTTTCATTATGTCTAGCTAAGTTAATTATGTCAAGGTGAAAAGGTTACACTAATGGTGTGAGAATAAGTATAATGTAAACTTAATATGGACTTTAATGTTTGATACTAACATGTTTTATATTTGTTATCTTGTTCACTCTTCAATACTTTGCTTGTTAAATGACTAATCTTGATTTATGTTGTATAACACTTGGTACAACAAATGCTTGGCACTCTCATAGCCCATAATGTATGGTATAACCGACACCTGAGCTATGAAAGGAACTTGATTTGTTATTAACATAAGTTATAATCATGAATGCTTGATGAGATTTACAAGTATTAGCATTAATCGAATAAGATGACTAATGTAATCATGTTAACAATATATAATCTGATTGGAACCTCCTTTGTGTGTGGTTTCCAATTCAATAATAAGAGTTTATACTATACTTGTTTGATATACCATTAGTGGAACCTGTAACCTTGACATTTGTTATTATTATTGTTTAATCCTTACATTAATTTTCCATCTCCAAGTTCTCATCATCTTCTTCTTCTTCTCTTTTTTTATTACTACTATTATTATTATTATTATTATTATTATTACTACTACTACTACTACTACTACTACTACTATTGTTGTTGTTGTTATTATTGTTTATAATTGTTGTCTATAATTTGTACAATTAACCTCCCTGTGGTTCGACCCCGGTCTTGCCGGGTTATTTATTACTTCGACACTCCTGCACTTGGGAGAAGACATCAATCTTTTCGTTGTGTCAAGTTTTTGGCGCCATTGCCGAGGAAGTAAGTTTTGTATAAATTATAATATTTATTTTATTTTCTCCTTTCACTTTTCTTGTATATAACTTTATTTCTTTTCTCTTGTTTCTTCTTCTTCTTTTATTTTCTTTTCCCTTTTATTCTATTCCTACACGTGCATGAGAGTGTGGTCACGTACATCGAGTGGTAGACTTTGTAGGATATCCTCATCATGTTCAGAAAATATGGCCGAAGAAGATAATCAATCACTTTAAAATGAGAATAATGAGAATAACCATGCTAGAACACCTAGAGACCACATGAATCCCACAAGAACAAGTGCACCATCATGCATAGTTTTTCCTCCTGATGCATCTCATTTTAATTTTAAACCAGGTATTATTCAACTTTTACCTTCTTTTCATGGTTTAGAATTGGAAAATCCATACTTGCATTTAAGGGAATTTGAGGAGGTGTGCAACACATATAATAACTTAAATTGTAGCATGAACACCATCAGATTAAAGCTTTTTCCTTTTTCATTAAAAGATAAAGCTAAAACATGGCTATAAAATTTGAGACCAGGATCCATTCGTGCTTGGGATGAAATGCAACAACAGTTTTTAAAAAAGTTTTTCCCATCTTATAGAACAAACTCTTTCAAAAGACAAATCATCACTTTCACTCAAAAACCAGGAGAAACATTTTACAAATGTTGGGATAGGTATCGAGACTTGCTTAGTACTTGCCCTCATCATGGTTTTGAAACATGGAGATTGGTTTCACATTTCTATGAAGGGTTAACACCTAAAGATAGGCAAATGGTTGAATTGATGTGCAATGGAACTTTTGAAGATAAAGACCATGATGAAGCAATGGAGTACTTAGACTTGTTAGCTGAAAATGCTCAAAATTGGGACACTGCGGGTACATATGAGGCACCGAGTAAAACTCAACCTCATACATCTAGTGGAGGTATGTACAACCTTAGGGAAGATCATGACCTTCAAGCCAAATTTGCATCTTTAGCTAGAAAAGTTGAGGCACTAGAATTGAAAAAGAGTGGTCAATTAAAATCTGTTGAAAACATTGTGTGTCAAATCTGTGAAACAAATGAACACTCAACCAATGATTGTCCAACCTTGCCTTCTTTTAAGGAATGTCTCCATAATCAAGCCCATGCTTTAAACAGTTTCCAAAGGGCCAACCACAACCCATACTCACAAATATACAATCCTGGTTGGAGAAAGCACCCGAATTTCAGTTGGAAGAGTGACAATGCACAAACTTCACAACCACCATTTTAAGCACACCATAATTTCCAAAATTCTCATGGATATGCACCTCCTTATGCTCCACCGCTTAGAAGAAATCTTGAGGAAACATTGCATGCATTCATTGAAAAGCAAGAGACAATCAATACTCAACTTGCTCAAAACATGACAGATTTTAAAGATACTCTTGCTAAATTAACATCTGCTTTTAGTTTTCAAGAGAAAGGTAAGTTTCCATCTCAACCACAACAAAATCCTAAGGGGCAATACAATGCAAATGCAAGTAGTTCCGGAAGCCAACACATGGATCAAGTCAAATCAGTCACTACTCTACGCAGTGGTAAGGTTATTGAAAAACCCTCTCTTGAACCTTATGAGAAAGATGATGAGTCAATTTCTAAGGGAAAGGAAGGGGTTGAATCTGAAAATTGCAAAGAAACGACTGATTCTCCGCCAGCACTTCCATTTTCTCATGCCATGACCAATCAGGAAGAAATCGAGAATGAAAAAGGCATCGAAAAGGTTGATGCGAATCTTTTATCAAAAGTGACAATAGATTCGACACCCGACATCACACCAATCGATGATTACTTTCCTGATGAATCTCTACTTTCTCTTAATTCAATGCCGTGGTTTGCTAAAAATATCAATTTTCTTGCTTCAGGATTTTTGCCAACTCATTGGAGTATTGAAGACAAAAGAAAATTTTTGAGCAACGAGCAAAATTTTTATTGGGATGACCCTTACTTATTCAATTATTGTCCTGATCAAATATTTCAAAAATGCATTCTCGACAATGAGGTAAGTAATTTCATTGAATTTTGTTACTCTAAGGCATGTGGGGATCATTTCTCATAAAAAAAGAGGATTGTAGAAATCTTACAAAGTAGATTTTATTGGCCCATCATATTCAAGGAGTCAGATGCATTCCGCAAAAACTATGAAAATTGTCAGAAGGTGGGATTTATTTCAAAACACAGAGAGTCTTTAGATAATCTTCTATTGACTCTTAAGTCTCATCATAGTCGAGATAAGCATCGTGTAATTCATGACTTATGAACCCATTTTCATAAAGAACATACTTGACTTAGTCTTGGGAATCTGACTAAAAAAGACCCTGTTTGCCAGTTTTTAAGAAAACTGGATGGGAAGCCTATTCCCGACGCATTGAGGGCGTTTAAGCTGTTCTTGGACGTAAAACCAAGGGAAGATGTGAGCCACATTCACAACTGCGATTTGAATTTTTTTTGTTTGTAAAAACTTGTGTCTTTTGGTTTTATTATTGTGTTTTGTTATTTCTTATTTTTGTTTTAGTGTGTTTCAAGTTTGTCAGTGTTTGTTATTTCAGGTGATATCTTCTATACTCTATCTTTCTACCTTAGAACATTGAGGACAATGTCTCGTTTTCGTTGGGGGGAGAGGGTAGTAGTTGATAAAAAAAAATTATTTTTCATTTCATAAAGCATGTGCATAATTGTTGTTACTAGGATGGCAGAGTAAAGGAGTTCTTTTGTTAAAGTGACTCTTGAGACGCATCTTAGTAACCATTCTTAACAAGGTCTATTATAATACTTCCTGAAATATTCAGGTTTACAAACTCTCGTATTGTTACCGCTTAATTCTGCTCACATACTTATTTAACATGTATTCTTAAACCTTAATTTACACACACACACACACACACTTTAACATATGATTGTGGGTTGCATATTGGATTATTACATTATTTATGTTCTTTTGTTAAAGGTAACAACTAAGGGAAAGGGATTGTATATAATTAAAAAAAAGAAAAAAAAATGATGATAATAAAAATGTAGATAAGTTTGGTTTCGTAGCCTCCCTAACCTAAGCAATTAAGCCCGAAGGGGTGTTTTAACACCTAATACCCTAAAGTCAACTGACTTGGGAGCTATTGGCCCAACGTTTGTTACATGGGTTGAGGAGAAAAGCTTAAGGGAATCAAACATTGCACTATCTACATATCAGTATCTGCGACCCGAGTTACTAAGCTCGTAGGGGTGTCTTAACACCTAATGCCCTAAGACCAACTGGTTTGGGAGTCTTAGCTGAAATCTCGTTACATGGGTTAAAGATGCATGATGTTTTTAAATTATATGTACATAGATTTAAAAAAAAAAGAAAAAAAATGAAAAAAAAAGACAAAAATAGTAACCCCAACCCAAGGAAGTTAACCTTAAACATTACAATAAAAATTTTGTTTTCTTCCAAGAAAAGCCCCATAATTATGTGTTGATACATTGAGTACAAAAAAAAGGGGTTTATTAATATCTTGTTAAGAGGTATTGAGCAGATATATAAATTTAATGAGAGTTTGTTTATCTGGATAGATTAATGGAAGTTAAATGATGAATACCTTGCTTTGTGAAATTTGCAAATTGTTGTAACACTTTGATTACTAGGGACTAGTAATAAGCTGGTTGAGGGGTGTGATTAGTACTTAAAAGTGTATTTTTATCATGGTTTTATATCATCATTTTGCACTTGAAGTATCAATAACTCCTTAACTAAAATATGTTTTATAATAATGTATCTAATAATATAAGATACCTATAATTTGTGGTAAATGTCTATTTTTAATGCAGGCCTATCACATAAATGAAAGGATTGATTGATGACTTGAAGAACTTAAATTGCAAGGATAAAGAAATGGTCAAACTTAGAGAAGAGATGTCGGTGCAATCCAAACCGGAACACTGTTCGGTAATTGGGTCATATCTGAAGCTACAGATCTCAGATTTAGGTCCAATTTATATGGATGGAAAGGTAAGACATAGGCCTACAACTTTCATATGGAGCCCAAGATCTAAAAAGGCCATTATCAAGTCTAAATTGTAGCAACAACAAAGAAGCCCGAATCTGTCTTCCAGCCCGAGCACTGTTCGGTATTTTGGCCATATCTGGAGTTCTAGAAGTCCAAATGAGCTGAACTTTTTACACAAGAAAGCTGAGACAATTGCCTACAACTTTCATGTTACAACTGGCTCCAATTTTGACGTTATCAATGATGTTTTGGGCAGACAAGAGAAGATAAGGATTGTCACCAAGTCAAAAGTTGGCCACCCACTTATCAATTAGTCATCAAATCAATAGTTCCCAATTTTGGCCTATAAAAGGAGGCATTTGCCATGCATTTAGGCATCTTGGTTTCCAGATCAAGATCATGCTCTTCCTTTCTCTCTTTGTATTTTTTGTAATGTTTATGCTTTGCTTTCATTAATATCAAGTTTATGCCTTTCATTTCCTTTCCTTTACTTAGTTAACTTTTATGTTCTTATTTTGTTTATCTATTTTGCTTTCTTTCATTATGTCTAGCTAAGTTAATTATGTCAAGGTGAAAAGGTTACACTAATGGTGTGAGAATAAGTATAATGTAAACTTAATATGGACTTTAATGTTTGATACTAACATGTTTTATATTTGTTATCTTGTTCACTCTTCAATACTTTGCTTGTTAAATGACTAATCTTGATTTATGTTGTATAACACTTGGTACAACAAATGCTTGGCACTCTCATAGCCCATAATGTATGGTATAACCGACACCTGAGCTATGAAAGGAACTTGATTTGTTGTTAACATAAGTTATAATCATGAATGCTTGATGAGATTTACAAGTATTAGCATTAATCGAATAAGATGACTAATGTAATCATGTTAACAATATATAATCTGATTGGAACCTCCTTTGTGTGTGGTTTCCAATTCAATAATAAGAGTTTATACTATACTTGTTTGATATACCATTAGTGGAACCTCTAACCTTGACATTTGTTATTATTATTGTTTAATCCTTACATTAAATTTCCATCTCCAAGTTCTCGTCATCTTCTTCTTCTTCTCTTTCTTTATTACTATTATTATTATTATTATTATTATTATTATTACTACTACTACTACTACTACTACTACTACTATTGTTGTTGTTGTTATTATTGTTTATAATTGTTGTCTATAATTTGTACAATTAACCTCCCTGTGGTTCGACCCCGGTCTTGCCGGGTTATTTATTACTTCGACACTCCTGCACTTGGGAGAAGACATCAATCTTTTCGTCGTGTCATCTGTCTTCCAGCCCGAGCACTGTTCGGTATTTTGGCCATATCTGGAGTTCTAGAAGTCCAAATGAGCTGAATTGTTTACACAAGAAAGCTGAGACAATTGCCTACAACTTTCATGTTTACAACTGGCTCCAATTGTGACGTTATCAATGATGTTTTGGGCAGACAAGAGAAGATAAGGATTGTCACCAAGTCAAAAGTTGGCCACCCACTTATCAATTAGTCATCAAATCAATAGTTCCCAATTTTGGCCTATAAAAGGAGGCATTTGCCATGCATTTAGGCATCTTGGTTTCCAGATCAAGATCATTCTCTTCCTTTCTCTCTTTGTATTCTTTGTAATATTTATGCTTTGCTTTCATTAATATCAAGTTTATGCCTTTCATTTCCTTTCCTTTACTTAGTTACCTTTTATGTTCTTATTTTGTTTATCTATTTTGCTTTCTTTCATTATGTCTAGCTAAGTTAATTATGTCAAGGTGAAAAGGTTACACTAATGGTGTGAGAATAAGTATAATGTAAACTTAATATGGACTTTAATGTTTGATACTAACATGTTTTATATTTGTTATCTTGTTCACTCTTTAATACTTTGCTTGTTAAATGACTAATCTCGATTTATGTTGTATAACACTTGGTACAACAAATGCTTGGCACTCTCATAGCCCATAATGTATGGTATAACCGACACCTGAGCTATGAAAGGAACTTGATTTGTTGTTAACATAAGTTATAATCATGAAATAAGATGACTAATGTAATCATGTTAACAATATATAATCTGATTGGAACCTCCTTTGTGTGTGGTTTCCAATTGAATAATATGAGTTTATATTATACTTGTTTGACATACCATTAGTGGAATCTCTAACCTTGACATTTGTTATTATTATTGTTTAATCCTTACATTAAATTTCCATCTCCAAGTTCTCATCATCTTCTTCTTCTTCTCTTTCTTTATTACTACTACTACTACTACTATTATTATTATTATTACTACTACTACTACTACTACTACTACTGTTGTTGTTGTTATTATTGTTTATAATTGTTGTCTATAATTTGTACAATTAACCTCCCTGTGGTTCGACCCCGGTCTTGCCGGGTTATTTATTACTTCGACACTCCTGCACTTGGGAGAAGACATCAATCTTTTCGTCGTGTCATCTGTCTTCCAGCCCGAGCACTATTCGGTATTTTGGCCATATCTGGAGTTCTAGAAGTTCAAATGAGCTGAATTGTTTACACAAGAAAGCTGAGACAATTGCCTACAACTTTCATGTTTACAACTGGCTCCAATTGTGATGTTATCAATGATGTTTTGGGCAGACAAGAGAAGATAAGGATTGTCACCAAGTCAAAAGTTGGCCACCCACTTATCAATTAGTCATCAAATCAATAGTTCCCAATTTTGGCCTATAAAAGGAGGCATTTGCCATGCATTTAGGCATCTTGGTTTCCAGATCAAGATCATTCTCTTCCTTTCTCTCTTTGTATTCTTTGTAATATTTATACTTTGCTTTCATTAATATCAAGTTTATGCCTTTCATTTCCTTTCCTTTACTTAGTTAGCTTTTATGTTCTTATTTTGTTTATCTATTTTGCTTTCTTTCATTATGTCTAGCTAAGTTAATTATGTCAAGGTGAAAAGGTTACACTAATGGTGTGAGAATAAGTATAATGTAAACTTAATATGGACTTTAATGTTTTATACTAACATGTTTTATATTTGTTATCTTGTTCACTCTTTAATACTTTGCTTGTTAAATGACTAATCTTGATTTATGTTGTATAACACTTGGTACAACAAATGCTTGGCACTTTCATAGCCCATAATGTATGGTATAACCGACACCTGAGCTATGAAAGGAACTTGATTTGTTGTTAACATAAGTTATAATCATGAAATAAGATGACTAATGTAATCATGTTAACAATATATAATCTGATTGGAACCTCCTTTGTGTGTGGTTTCCAATTGAATAATATGAGTTTATATTATACTTGTTTGACATACCATTAGTGGAACCTCTAACCTTGACATTTGTTATTATTATTGTTTAATCGTTACATTAATTTTCCATCTCCAAGTTCTCATCATCTTCATCTTCTTCTCTTTCTTTATTATTACTACTACTACTACTACTACTACTACTAGTATTATTATTATTATTATTATTATTATTATTATTATTATTATTATTATTATTATTATTATTATTATAGTTGTTGTTATTATTGTTATTGTTGTTGTTATTATTGTTATTATTGTTGTTTATAATTGTTGTCTATAATTTGTACAATTAACCTCCCTGTGGTTCGACCCCGGTCTTGCTGGGTTATTTATTACTTCGACACTCCTGCACTTGGGAGAAGACATCAACCTTTTAGTCGTGTCATATAACACTTGGTACAACAAATGCTTGACACTTTTATAGTTCATATTGTATGGTATAACCGACACTTGAGCTATGAAAGGAACTTGATTTGTTGTTAACATAAGTTATAATCATGAATGCTTGACGAGATTTACAAGTATTAGCATTAATCGAATAAGACGACTAATGTAATCATGTTAACAATTTATAATCTGATTGGAACCTCCTTTATGTGTGGTTTCCAATTGAATAATAAGAGTTTATATTATACTTATTTGACATACCATTAGTGGAATCTCTAACTTTGACATTTGTTATTATCATTGTTTAATCGTTACATTAATATTCCATCTCAAAGTTCTTATCTTCTTCTTCTTCTTCTCCTTCTTTTTCTTTATTATTATTATTATTATTATTATTAGCATTACTATTATTGTTGTTGTTGTTGTTGTTGTTGTTGTTGTTATTGTTGTTGTTGTTGTTGTTGTTGTATTATTGTTATTTATAATTTGTACAATTAACCTCCCTGTGGTTCGACCCCGGTCCTGTGGTTCGACCCCGGTCTTGCAGGGTTATTTATTACTTCGACACTCCTGCACTTGGGAAAAGACATCAATCTTTTAGTCATGTCACATTTCCTTTCATTTACTTAGTTAACTCTTATCTTATTTATGTTCTTATTTTGTTTATTTATTTTTCTTTCTTTCATCATGTCTAGCTAAGTTTATTATGTCAAGGTGAAAAGGTTACACTAATGGTGTAAGAATAAGTATAGTGTAAACTTAATATGGACTTTAATGTTTGATACTAACATATTTTGTATTTGTTATCTTATTCACTCTTTAATACTTTGCTTGTTAAATGCCTAATCTTGATTTATGTTGTATAACACATGGTACAACAAATGCTTGGCACTTTCATAGCCCATACTGTATGGTATAACCGACACACCTGAGCTATGAAAGGAACTTGATTTGTTGTTAACATAAGTTATAATCATGAATGCTTGACGAGATTTACAAGTATTAGCATTAATCGAATAAGATGACTAATGTAATCATGTTAACAATCTATAATCTGATTGGAACCTCCTTTGCGTGTAGTTTCCAATTGAATAATAAGAGTTTATACTATACTTATTTGACATACCATTAATCGAACCTCTAACCTTGACATTTGTTATTATCATTATTTAATTTTTACATTAATATTCCATCTCAAAGTTCTCATCATCATCATCTTCTTCTTCTCCTTTTTTTTCTTTATACTACTACTACTACTACTATTACTATTATTATTATTATTGTTGTTGTTGTTGTTGTTGTTGTTGTTGTTGTTGTTGTTATTGTTATTATTATTATTGTTGTTATTGTTATTGATGTTACCACCCCACCAACAGTCAAGTGGGAGAGTGATGGTTGGACGGTTGCACTCGAGGGAAAACTCTTCAATTGGGACTGGTGACCGTAAGGGTATTGACTATCCTTTTTGTATAAAATATAGGCAAAAACACCCTGGGGACTTCTCAGTTTCCCTCGGGCGATGCTTTGTATGTAGAGGAGAAGGTCATAGGTGGAGGAACTGCCAGTATTTGAGTCAAGGGTGTCATTATTGTGGCGGAAGAGGTCATTTCAAGAGGGATTGCCCAAAAAGGAACACTGGACAGGTACAAAGCTATAGGCAACCCAGCTAGAGCCAACAACAGTCAGTCATCGTGAATAGGCCAATGAAATCTTCTTAATAAGGAGCAAACTCTAGTCGAGGGAGAACGAGGGCACAAAATGATAGGACCTCGGGGAGGGTCTTCCACCTGACACAGGAGGAGGTCAGGGCTGCATCGGATATGGTGGCAGGTACACTACTATTGAATGATTTTAATGTGCATGTGTTGTTTGATCCGGGTGCCACCCACTCATTCATTGCTAAGAGAATTGTCACTAAACTGAGAAAGGGAGTAGAAAAAGTAGAGAAGGGATTCTTAATTGGAACTCCAATGGGAAACATGGTTGAAACAAATATTGTGTATGTGGATGTGGGGGTTAGTCTATCTGGGTATGAAACAAAAGTAGACTTGATTCCCTTAAAGCTGCATGATTTTGACATAATCCTAGGCATTAATTGGTCGAGTAAATACAAGGCTCTAATAGATTGTTATGCTAAAACTGTTACTTTCCAAACCCCTAAGGGCGAGAGAATGATTTTTTAAGGAGAGAGAATTCTCAAACCAATTACCTTGATATCGGTGGTAACAACCCAAAAACTTTTAAGAAAGGGATGTATATGATACTTTGCATACATCTTAAACTATGATGATGAAGGTCCACGATTGAAGGATATTCCTGTGGTGAAGGAATTCCCAGATGTGTTTCCCGAAGAACTACCAGGATTACCCCTAGAGCGAGAGGTAGAAGTTTCTATAGACACTTTTCCTGGAGTCCCACCTATAGCTGCTTGACCGCTTTTTATGATCGGCTTGTTTTAACTCGCAAGTGTACGAGTGTTCGATGTAGCAATTAACTCGGTAAGATCGAGGTCATATCCACAGAGAGCTAGATCTGGAAATTAAGCTAGGTAACAAAAAAAACTCAAGAGAAATTAAATTAACAATAACTTGGTTGAAAATAATTGATGGATTTGTTTTCAAAGATGGAAAAGTGTAAATAGATTTTAAATGACAAGAAAAAGTAAGCCTTGGTCCAAATCAATTTTAATGGTGATGTATTGATGATTTCTTCAACATATATAAGATAACTCAACCTAATATCAACGATGGTGATATTAGATCGGAAGATATTACAATGAAGTTTAGAAAGATGAAGATTGATTATTGCTTAAGAATGAACAAGTACTTTATATTAAGTAAGACATTGAATCAAGCAATCTCTATACCAAAACTAAAGTTTGTGCATAAAAATTCAAGATTATAACATTACCTAAATGGTACCTAAACATTAAGATTCATTCATATCCTAAAGAACTCACCTCAATCACCATTATCCTTGATTTGGATCCAAGAAAGAGTTTAGCCAACCATAATTATAGAGAAGAACACTTCAATAAACATTAAATAACTTGAATCAAACTGAAATAATAAGTTTTACAAACTAAAGAACCGAAATCTATAAAGAAGAACACAACACAATTTCAGAAAAAATTCGGACACAAATCTGACTCTAACTTTGGACAGCAAAGTGGTTGCAAAGCTGTCTTGATTTGATTTTTCAGAACATCTTTCGGTGTTTTGCCCAGAACTTTTGACTCAGGTGTCCAAATGAGCTGTTCTTTAATGATCTGGAAAGGTAACAGAATTTCCTTAAATAATGTCTCCTTCTTCTTTTTGACCCAAAATAATGTTAAAATATCCTCTCCAGCTTTCCATCCATGTGCTTGCCTTCTTGGATCAATGGATTACCCAAAATAAATCAATTGTTATTTGTTGTGTGGATATGTAAGATCATGGATTGTGTTTGGGCTGATTTAAAAGTTGATTTGGGGTTGATTTAGGGCTGATTTGGGGCTGATTTAGGGCTGAATTTGAGCATCAAATAAGTATACAAATGTACTTATTACTTGGACTAAGATTGACATTGAAACCTTGAGTGTTTAATGGTTGAAGTTTGCACACAACATAAGGCAAGTCTGGGCTTGAAATAGATCATATGATATTCTTTTCTAGAATTGGAATAGAATTGATTTTTGGGACAAATTTGGAGCACTTATTTGAACCAAGATTTGCTTCAATCTTCAACTAAATATCTCTTCAATTCTTTGTTCTGAATTTCGACGTTGAATTTTCTGAATTAATTCATTTAAGCTCCAAAAACCTATCGAAACATTAAAACAAACTTCATTACTAAAAAAAAACACATCAATTATTATAAAAACAACCAAATAAAAACAATAAATACATATGTAAAATAAGAGACTTAATGACACTTTTGATGTACAATCACACCCCCCAACTTAGATTTTGCTAGTCCTCAAGCAAAACAAAACATAAAACCTTTGAAATAAAAATAATAATAATAACAACCATAATTAGGCTCGATTCATCACACTTGAAGGACCTATCATGCAAACATTGGTATCTTTAACTTAGTGTACACAATAGCAAATAAAGAAAAATAAGCATACTCACATTCTCTAAATCAAACATCCATACAAAATTTCCAAATTCAGTCATATTTATCGTGCAACCAACATAATTGATTCATACGAAAACTCAACTTGTAATCTTCCCTTCTTACCAACACAAACAAGGTAGTAAACTAGAGAAATATCTATATATATTCTTTCTTTTTTCTTTTTGAAGATATGATTTATTCTTTGTCTTTAAGTTGTCACTTTCCTTTTGACGCGAATACAAACATTTGTGATGAATGCACCTGGTTACTCACAAAGTCACAAACTTAAAGTGCTTTGCATACTCATATTTCAAGCTGCCGTTTGACGTAAAGATAAACATTTATGATGAATACCCCTAGTTACTGAGCAACTCAAAACATTGGAGTAGATAGAGCTTTGTACACATTTATTTATTTATTTATGTAATAATTATTACTCTATTTACTTAAACCTTATTTAGGACTAGATCAAAAGGGATAATCACAAGTAAAACATCATACTCATCTTTCATGCAAATTCACACAACTCACACAACTTTTACAAGGAAAGATGTACTTCAGTAATCTTAAAAAAAAAGTATGCTATATCTTGCTTTATAAGATATTATCTATCCCAAATTAAAGCATGCAATGTTCAACACAATAATGAACCCAAAAATGTAATGATGATCCTAAACAAGTCTCATTCACTTACCAATGCAAGTATTATTTTTTTTAACAAACATGGTTATCTCAAGCATTCAACATAATGAAATATCTAAAATTAAGTTTTACATTATCCTCAATGTAAAAGAGAAAGAGAAGAAAAGTATAAAGATTAGAAAATTGTTACTCCCCTTCTGTTTTCAAGGATGAATGTCTGATTGAATTGGACATAAGCTGACTTCTTGCTTGATTTTTTTGTTTTTAACCTGCATATCACAACTAAAAGAAAACATTGATGTTTTGTTTTTTGAAAATAAAGAACCTCACACCCCCCCAACTTAAAATAATGCATTGTCCCGAATGCATGAACAAGAAAATATAAGAGATGGAAGAAAGAAGAAAAAAATGAAAAAAAAATAAAAATAAAATAAAAATAAAAATAAAAATAAAAACTCATTACTTCTGATACTACAATGGTATTGGATCTTCAAGATCCAATGTCTCAACTTCAGCCACAACATTTTCAAGATAAAGTTTCAATCGATGACCATTTACTTTGAAAATATTTCCATTCTTGGGATTTTCTACCTCAAATGCACCATGCTCAGAGATGGACTTAATCACAAATGGACCAATCCATTTTGTCCTCAACTTCCCAGGAAAGAGATGTAATCATGAATTATACAAGAGAAACTTTTGACCAACATGAAAGGATTTTCTAAGAATATGTTTATCATGCAAAGTTTTCATCTTATGTTTTAAAATTTTTGCATTTTCAAATGCATCATTTCTCAGCTCCTCTAATTCATCAAATTGAAGCTTTCTATTTTTGCCAACCTCGTTTTCATTGTCATTGAATTGTCGAATGGCCCAATATGCACGGTGCTCAATTTCAACAGGGAGATGACAAGGCTTTCCATAAACTAGCCTATAAGGAGACATTCCTAAAGAGGTCTTATAAGCAGTGCGATATGCCCACAAAGCATCAACTAGTCGTTTTCAAAATCCTAACGGGCTTGTTACAAAAATGTTTTTCGTCATCACTAATCATAGCCCAAGGCATGCCAAAACGAGAGAAAATATTTTCTTTCAAGAATTTGACCACAACTCGATGGTCATTGGTTCGAGATGCAATGGCCTCCACCCATTTAGACACATAATCAACAGCTACAAGGATGAATTGGTAACCAAATGAACTTGGTAAAGGTCCCATGAAATCAATCCCCCAACAATCAAATATTTCCAAAACAAGGATGGGGTTAAGGGGCATCATGTTACGCCTAGTGAGGCTACCTAGTCGTTGGCATCGGTCACATGCAACACAGAAGGCATGAACATCTTTAAACATGGTAGGCCAATAAAAACCACACTGCAAGATTTTGGCAATGGTTTTCTTGGAAGAGAAATGCCCACCACAGGCTAATGCATGACAAAAATTAATGACCCTTGGAATTTCATGATTAGGGATGCACCGCCTAATAATTTGGTTAGGACAGTATTTAAATAGGTAGGGGTCATCCCAAAAAAAGGTGCGCACATTGCGCAAGAATTTTTGTTTGTCAAGTTTAGACCAATGAGAAGGAATCTGACTTGTGGCTAGGTAATTTGCTATATCAGCATACCATGGAGAACCAATGTAAGAGACAATACCTGCACAAAATAAATTTTCATCAACAAAGTGTTCACTTATTGGAGATTCATCAATTATGGTCTTATAGCTTGAAAGACGAGACAAATGATCAGCCACTACATTCTCTACTCCCTTTTTATCTCGAATTTCAAGGTTAAACTCTTGGAGTACGAGGATCCATCGAATCAAACGTGGTTTGGCATCTTGTTTTGTGAGCAAATATTTCAATGCTGCATGATCAGTGAAAACAATAACAAGAGATCCAACCAAATAAGACCTAAACTTGTCTAATGCAAAGACCACAACTAAGAGTTCTTTTTCAGTTGTAGTGTAATTCAATTGAGCATCATTCAAAGTCTTGCTAGCATAATATATGACATGAGGTTTCTTGTCTTTTCTTTGTCCTAAAACAACCCCAACTGCAAAATCACTGGCATCACACATCAGTTCAAATGGTAAAGACCAATCAGGAGCTTGCATGATTGGTGTAGTTATCAACAACCCTTTAAGCTTTTCAAAAGCTTCTTGACATTTTGATGTCCAATCAAATTGGACATCTTGTGACAACAAGTTACATAATGGTTTGGCAATGGTACTAAAAGAATGAATGAATCTTCGATAAAAACCAGCATGTCCTAAAAAGGATCTCACATCTTTCACAGTCTTAGGGGTAGTTAATTTTTGAATGACTTCCACTTTTGACTTATCTACCTCTATCCCTTTTGAAGAGACAATGTGACCTAAAACAATGTCATGTATCACCATAAAATGACACTTCTCCCAATTGAGTACAAGATTGCTCTCTTCACACCTTTCAAGAACTTTTTCTAGATGCATTAGACACAACTCATAAGAATCCCCATAAACTGAAAAATCATCCATGAAAACTTCCAAAAAATTTTCCACCATGTCACTAAAGATACTCATCATACACATTTGAAAAGTGGCTGGTGCATTACACAAACCAAAAGGCATTCTTCTATAAGCATAGGTACCAAAAGGACAAGTGAAAGTGGTTTTTTCTTGGTCTTCTAAAGAAATCTCAATTTGGTTGTAACCTAAGTATCCATCAAGAAAACAATAGAAAGCTCTTCCAGCTACTCTTTCAAGCACTTGGTCTAAAAATGGAAGCGGAAAATGGTCTTTCCTAGTCACCATGTTCAATTTACGATAATCAATGCACATACGCCATCCAGTTTGGATTCTAGTTGGCACTAGTTCATTATTTTCATTCTTCACTACCGTGACTCTAGATTTTTTAAGGACAACTTGGGTTGGACTAACCCATTTTGAGTTTGCAATAGGGTAAATGATACCTGCATCAAGTAGCTTAAGCACTTCACCTCTCACTACTTCCTTCATGTTTGGGTTCAATCGTCTTTGCATTTGCCTCACAGATTTAGCCTCTTCTTCAAGATAGATTCTATGTGTACATAAAAGAGGGCTAATTCCTTTCAAGTCAGTAATTTTCCACCCAATTGCTTTCTTGTGTTTTCTCACCACTCTCAAAAGTTTTTGTTCTTGCTCTATGCTAAGTTTTGATGAGATCACAATAGGATATGATTCATCTTCCCCTAGAAATGCATACTTAAGATCACTCGGTAAAGGCTTCCTTTCAGGTTTATAAGGCTGGACAAGAGATGCCTCAACTTTCACTTGGGGTGAAATCAAAGGCTCAAACGATGGGGTCCATTGACCTATTGACATAATAGGCATTGGATCTAGATAAGTCTCGAGTTCTCTTACTTCCTCATCAACACACTCCAAAGAACAAAATCTTTCATCATGAATTAAAATTCTCTCCAATGGATCCTTGATCCACACTCTCTCAAAGTGTTCTTGACAAACTGTTTGGATCAAATCTACCTCTCTAATGTCCTCATATTCCCCAATTTGTTTGTAGACATTAAATATATTCATCTCCACAGTCATATTGCCAAAAGACAATTTCATTACCCCATTCCTACAGTTAATTAAGGCATTGGATGTACCTAAGAAAGGTCTCCCTAAAATGACTGGGATGGGAGCATTAGAACCTTGAATTGGTGCGGTGTCTAACACTACAAAATCAACAGGAAAATAGAATTTATCTACTTGGACCAACACATCCTCAACGATACCCCTAGGAATCTTGATTGACCTATCAGCTAATTGAAGGGTGATTCGAGTAGGCTTGATTTCTCCTAAACCTAATTGTTCACAAACAGTGTAGGGTAGTAAATTCACACTTGCTCCTAAATCCAACAAAGCTTGATCTATCTTATGACTTCCAATAATGCATGAAATGGTAGGACAACCAAGATCTTTGTATTTGGGAGGGGTCTTAAACTGGATGATGGCACTAGCATGTTCAGTCAGAAAAGCTCTTTCTTTCACATTCAATCTCCTTTTGACTGTGCATAAATCCTTAAGAAACTTTGCATAAGATGGAACTTGTTTAATTGCATCAAGGAGTGGAATATTGACTTTCACTTGTTTGAACAATTCATAGATTTCTGAGTTCATAAGATCTTGTTTAGGTTTCCCTAACTTTTATGGAAATGGTGCTCTAGGAACAAATTCTAAATCACTCATTTTGACTCCAATTTTTCTTGAATCATCTCCTTTCTCACTCATCTCTTTCTCATTTATCTCACCTTCTTTGTCACTCAAACTCTCATTTGTCACTTGTGTTTTGATTCCCTCTTCACTTTCCCTACATTTCTCCTCCACAATACCTTTAGGAATCCTAAAACCTACACCTTTGTCAACAATCTTTCCACTTCTAAGGGTAGTGATGGCTTGGACTTGTTCATGGTTTGAAGGTTCACTAGGTGAGGATTCACTCATGTGTACCTGACCTCTAGGATTGGGCATTGGTTGAGCTGGGATTTTTCCTTTCTCTTGAATGCTTAGTGATTGAGTCAACTTAGTTAGTTGACTTCGAATGTCGTCTAAGGTCCTATTGGTCTAGTCTTGGAATTTGTAAGCTTGGTTGTTGATTCCTCCTTGACATTGTAAGGCTGCTGTCCTATGAGTGGGGAAGTATTTTTTCAAAAATTCAGCTTGCATTTCTCTCCATGTACCTATAGACCTAGGACGCAAGGAGTTTAGCCAAAGCTTGGCTTTATCCTTTAGAGAGAATGGGAACAATTTAAGCCGAATGGTTTCCTCGGTGCATGTTCTATCAATAAAAGTATTACATACCTCTTCAAAGTCTTTAATGTGTATGTATGGATTTTCAGAATCCATACCATGAAATGTGGGAAGAAGTTGAATCATGCCCGGTTTCAAATTGAAAGCTTGTTGGTTAAGAGGTAAGATAATACACGAAGGTGTACTTTGTCTAGCCAGGTGAAAATACTCTCTAAGAGTTTGAAAATTAGGTTGATCATTGAATTGTGGAGGTCCATTACCTTGAACACTCCCTTCACCCTCTACATCTTCAACATTAGCCATGATAAAATAATAATAATAATAATAATAATAATAATAATAATATAACAATTATATGAATATGAAAAGAAAGGAAAGAAAAGAAAAAAAATTGCAAATAAAAGTAATAGCTCAAAAATAAAAATACAACAAATTAAGAAATTCACTCTCCAACTAATAAGCACTATTAACAACAATAAACATTAAAAGATAATTATAACAAGCTTGAATAAAAAGGCGGTAATACCGGCCAAACACTTCAAACAATAAATATAAGAAAAATAATCATAACAAAACAACAAAAATAAACTGAAATAAACAAGAGGCGGTAATACCGACCAAGCACTTTAGACAATAAATATAAGAAAAATAACAACAATAAACATTAAAAGATAATTATAACAAGCTTGAATAAAAAGGCGGTAATACCAGCCAAGCACTTCAAACAATAAATATAAGAAAAATAATCATAACAAAACAACAAAATAAAATGAAATAAACAAGAGGCGGTAATACCGGCCAAACACTTTAGACAATAAATATAAGAAAAATAACAACAATAAACATTAAAAGATAATTATAACAAGCATGAATAAAAAGGCGGTAATACCGGCCAAGCACTTTAGACAATAAATAAAAACAATATCAACAAAATAAAATGAAATAAACAAGAAAAATATTAGAAACTAATAAGAATAGACAATAAAAGAAAAATAGTTGAACCAACCAAAATCCAACAATTAATAGTCCAGTCCACAGTCCAATATCCGAAACGTTAAGGTCAAATTTTTTTAGGCGGTAAAACCAGCCACTTGATTTGTTTTTCAATTTTTTTTTGAGGCGATAAAACCAGCCAATTGAAATTTTTTTTATATGATTTTTTTTTAGTTTTCCAATAATCAAATCTAAATTTGTTACGTTTGCTTGCTAGCTCCCCAGCAACGGCGCCAAAATTGCTTGACCGCTTTTTATGATCGGCTTGTTTTAACTCGCAAGTGCACGAGTGTGCAATGTAGCAATGAACTCAATAAGATCGAGGTCATATCCACAAAGAGCTAGATCTGGAAATTAAGCTAGGTAACAAAAAAAACTCAAGAGAAATTAAATTAACAATAACTTGGTTGAAAATAATTGATGGATTTGTTTTCAAAGATGGAAAAGTGTAAATAGATTTTAAATGACAAGAAAAAGTAAGCCTTGGTCCAAATCAATTTTAATGGTGATGTATTGATGATTTCTTCAACATATATAAGATAACTCAACCTAATATCAACGATGGTGATATTAGATCGGAAGATATTACAATGAAGTTTAGAAAGATGAAGATTGATTATTGCTTAAGAATGAACAAGTACTTTATATTAAGTAAGACATTGAATCAAGCAATCTCTATACCAAAACTAAAGTTTGTGCATAAAAATTCAAGATTATAACATTACCTAAATGATTTCTAAAATTTCTTTGCAATAATAAATCATTCATGAAGAAAATGAGAAGATAAACATTAAGATTCATTCATATCCTAAAGAACTCACCTCAATCACCATTATCCTTGATTTGGATCCAAGAAAGAGTTTAGCCAAATCATTAAAGAACAGCTCATTTGGATACCTGAGTCAAAAGTTATGGGAAAAACACTGAAAGGTGTTCTGAAAAATCAAATCAGGACAGCTTTGCAACCACTTTGGTGCACGTTTTTCTTCCTCATTTATGAGTAGTCTCCTTCTTCTTTTTGACCCAAAATAATGTAAAAATATCCCCTCTAGCTTTCCATCCATGTGCTTTCTTGGATCAATGGATTACCCAAAATAAATCAATTGTTATTTGTTGTGTGGACATGTAAGATCATGGATTGTGTTTGGGCTTATTTGAAGGTTGATTTGGGGTTGATTTAGGGCTGATTTTGGGCTGAATTTGAGCATCAAATAAGTATATAAATGTACTTATTATTTGGGCTAAGATTGACAATGAAACCTTGAGTGTTTAATGGTTGAAGTTTGCACACAACATAAGGCAAGTTTGGGCTTGAAATAAATCATATGATATTCTTTTCTAGAATTGGAATAGAATTGATTTTTGGGACAAATTTGGAGCACTTATTTGAACCAACATTTGCTTCAATCTTCAACTAAATGTCTCTTCAATTCTTTGTTCTGAATTCCGATGTTGAATTTTTCTGAATTAATTCATTTAAGCTCCAAAAACCTATCGAAACATTAAAACAAACTTCATTACTAAAAAAACACATCAATTATTATAAAAACAACCAAATAAAAACAATAAATACATATGTAAAATAAGAGACTTAATGACACTTTTGATGCACAATCAATGTGAATTTTGGTTGAAGAGAGTGACGTTTCTGGGACATGTCATTTCAGCAGAAGGTGTTTTTGTAGACCCCCAAAAAGTTGAGGCAGTCTTGAAATGGGAAAGACCAACTTCAGTCACTAAAATACGTAGCTTCCTAAGATTTACAAGATACTATCGGAGGTTTATCGAAGGTTTTCCCCTGATTGCAACCCCTTTGACCCAGCTAACTAGGAAGAATAAGAAATGGGTGTGGTCAGAAGAATGTGAGAAAAGCTTCCAAGAATTGAAGAGGAGGCTCACCACTGCTCCAGTGTTGACCCTTCCCTCAGGGACTGAGGGTTTTGTGGTATATAGTGATACTCTGGGGAAGGGATTGGGGTGTGTTCTGATGCAACATGGGAAAGTGATCGCCTATGTATCAAGACAGTTAAAGACTCATGAGGTGAACTACCCAGTGCACGACTTGGAGCTGGCTGCTGTAGTTTTTGCCTTGAGGATATGGAGACACTATTTGTATGGGTCTTGAACCCAAATTTTTACTGATCATAAGAGTCTGAAGTATCTGATGTCGCAAAAAGAGTTGAACATGCAATGAAGAAGGTGGATAGAGCTCATTAAGGATTATGACTACACCATAGAATACCATCCGGGGAAAGCAAACGTGGTGGCAGATGCCCGCAGTCGCAAAAATAAAGCCACCCTAAGAAGGTTAACAGTGGGAAAGGAGCGACAATTGGCAGAATTGAAAGAGATGGGTGCAGATTTGGACATTAATGCCAGAGGTGGGTTAGTAGCCCAATTATTGGTGCGAACAACGTATCGGGAACAGATGCTACATGCCCAATTCCATGACAAGGAGGGGTGTAAGATTAGGAGGAATGTGGAGGCCAGAGTAGAAATGAAATTCCGTGTAGCGGATGATGGATCCTTGATGATGGGACAACTGTTATACATGCCTAGTGACGAAACAGTCAAACGAATGGTTCTACAAGAAGCACATGAGTCTCGGTTCTCCATACATCCTGGCAGCACTAAGATGTATCGAGACCTAAAACACCTCTATTGGTGGCCTAATATGAAAAGGGAAATAGCTGAGTATGTGTTTAAGTGTGGGATATGTCAACAAGTTAAGGTTGAACACCAAAGGCCTGCAGGACCATTACAACCATTACAAATTCCAGAATGGAAGTGGGAGATGATCACCATGGATTTCGTGTCAGAATTTCCCAAAAGGAGGAAAGGAAATGACGCGATATAGGTTATCATAGATTGGTTGACGAAATCCGCACTATTCTTGCCTATAAAGATGACCAACTCAGTGGACAAGCTTGCCAAGATTTATATAAATGAGGTGGTACGACTTCATGAGATTCCAGTGTCCATTATATTAGATCGAGATCCTAGGTTCACCTCTCGACTTTGGCCAAGCATACAACATGCCTTGGGAACAAGATTGGACATGAGCATTACATTTCACCTTCAAACGGATGGCCAGTCAGAAAGAATCATCCAAGTCTTAGAAGACCTATTACGAGCCTGTGTTTTAGAATTTGAAGGAAACTGGGAGGAACACATGGCATTAGTGGAGTTCACGTATAACAATAGTCACCAAGCCACAATAGGGATGGCCCCATATGAAGCCTTGTATGGTAGTAGGTGCAGAACTCCTTTATGTTGGGAGGAAATCGGGGACCGAAAGTTATATGGCGCAGAATTGGTCCAAGTCACCACGAAGAAAGTGAGAACTATTAAGGATCGCATCAAAGCCGCACAGGATAGACAGAAGAAGTATGCTGATGTGAGGAGAAGACCTCTCGAGTTTAGTACAGGGGACCAGGTATTCCTGAAGGTATCCCCATGGAAGAACATGTTACGGTTTGGATTGAAAGGGAAGCTAACTCCCTACTTCATTGGACCCTTCAAAATCTTACAGCGAGTAGGACTAGTAGCCTACAAAGTGGACTTGCCCCCACAGTTAGCCAAGGTCCATGATGCGTTCCATGTCTCATTGTTAAGAAAGGCTGACGTGGACCCCACTCGAATCCTACCCCAGGTTCCAGTAGAAGTCAAGGAAGACTTAACACTAGAATTGAGACCCATAAGGAAACTTGATCAGGAAGTGAAGGAGCTACGGAGCAAAAAGATCCCCATCGTTAGAATTTTATGGCGAAAAGCTCAAGTAGAAGAGGAAACTTGGGAGAGGGAGGCTGAGATGAGGAAAAAGTACCCTAATTTATTTAAACTACCAGGTATATAGTATGAAACCTCTTAAATTTCGAGGATGAAATTTCTATTAAGGAGGGGAGAATGTAAACACCCAAAAGAAAAATATATATATATATAGACAGAACTGATGAAGTAGTTTTCGCTGCCGATTTCTTGATCGGCAGCGACACAGTTTCTGCTGCCGATTTCTACATCTGCAGCGAAGCAGTTTTCGCGATCGATTTCTTGATCGGTAGTGACGCAGTTTCCGCTGTCGATTTCTGCATCTGTAGCGAAGTAGTTTCTGCTGCCGATTTCTATATTGGCAGCGACACAGTTTTCGCTGTCGATTTCTGCATCTATAGCGAAACAGTTTCCGCTGCCGATTTCTCGATCGGCAGCAATGCAGTTTGCGCTGCCAATTTCTCGATCGGCAGCGACGCAATTTTCGCTGCCGATTTCTGCATTGGCAACGACGCAGTTTCCGCTGCCGATTTCTGCATCGGTAGCGATGCAGTTTTTATCTTAAAAAAATAAAATAAAATAAAATAATAATAATTTTCTTAAGGAGTTGAGAGGGAGGGGTAAAACTCATTTTAGATAGACCAAAACAAGGATAAGAACACATCTAAACCAACCCCCAAACACCCACCTCATTTAATGGGGAGTATAAATATAAGGAGAAGAGAGAAGGTAACCCTAGCTTTTATCAAAGTTCCTGCAGTTGTATGTCCAGCTACTTGTTACTCTCCCTTTCTCCTCCCCAACAGAAACCTAAGCCTTGTGAACATGTGAGGGAGAGAGAGGAGACCTTGAGAGAAGATTAGACAACCACCTAGAGAGAGAGGAGAAGGGAACCAATGTGAGAGGAAGAAGAAAGAAGAAAACCAGCGGGAGAGGAGGAAGAACACTGTCAAACCTTCCTCAAACCTAGCTAGATTCGTAAGGTATGGGTCATGAAACTTCCTTCCTCTTCTCCTTAAGATTTAGAACCGGAAATGAAGAAGAAAAACCCTAAGAAAATTGAACTGTGACCTAAGCTAGCTGTGAAGAAAACAAAAATTTACTAAGAGGACAAAGAAAACAGAAATGAAATGAGGCAAATTTCAGAACGTCTAACAAAGAAAAATGAATAAAATAGCAACAACAAATCATAGTAGGGGACTGGTGATTAGTACTTAAAAGTGCATTTTTATCATGGTTTTATATCATCATTTTGCACTTGAAGTATCAATAACTCCTTAACTAAAATATGTTTTATAATAATGTATCTAATAATATAAGATACCTATAATTTATGGTAAGTGTCTATTTTTAATGCAGGCCTATCACATAAATGAAAGGATTGATTGATGATTTGAAGAACTTAAATTGCAAGGATAAAGAGATGGCTAAACTTAGAAAAGAGATGTCGGTGCAATCCAAACCGGAACACTGTTCGGTAATTGGGTCATATCTAGAGCTATATATCTCAGATTTAGGTCCAATTTATATGGATGGAAAGGTAAGACATAGGCCTACAACTTTCATTGCCCAAGATCTAAAAAGGCCATTATCAAGTCCAAATTATAGCAACAACAAAGAAGCCCGAATCTGTCTTCCAGCCCGAGCACTATTCGGTATTTTGGCCATATCTAGAGTTCTAGAAGTCCAAATGAGCTGAATTTTTTACACACGAAAGCTGAGACAATTGCCTACAACTTTCATTTTTTTAGCTGGCTCCAAGTTTGACGTTATCAATGACGTTTTAGGCAGACAAGAGAAGATAAGGATTGTCACCAAGTCAAAAGTTGGCCACCCACTTATCAATTAGTCATCAAATCAATAGTTCCCAATTTTGGCCTATAAAAGGAGGCATTTGCCATTCATTTAGGCATCTTGGTTTCTAGATCAAGATCATGCTCTTCCTTTCTCTCTTTGTATTTTTTGTAATATTTATGCTTTGCTCTCATTAATATCAAGTTTATGCCTTTCATTTCCTTTCCTTTACTTAGTTAGCTTTTATGTTCTTATTTTGTTTATCTATTTTTCTTTCTTTCATTATGTCTAGCTAAGTTAATTATGTCAAGGTGAAAAGGTTACACTAATGGTGTGAGAATAAGTATAATGTAAACTTAATATGGACTTTAATGTTTGATACTAAGATGTTTTATATTTGTTATCTTGTTCACTCTTTAATATTTTGCTTGTTAAATGACTAATCTTGATTTATGTTGTATAACACTTGGTACAACAAATGCTTGGCACTTTCATAGCCCATAATGTATGGTATAACCGACACCTGAGCTATGAAAGGAACTTGATTTGTTGTTAACATAAGTTATAATCATGAATGCTTGACGAGATTTACAAGTATTAACATTAATTGAATAAGATGACTAATGTAATCATGTTAACAATATATAATCTGATTGGAACCTCCTTTGTGTGTGGTTTCCAATTCAATAATAAGAGTTTATACTATACTTGTTTGATATACCATTAGTGGAACCTCTAACCTTGACATTTGTTATTATTATTGCTTAATCCTTACATTAATATTTCATCTCTAAGTTCTCATCATCATCATCTTCTTCTTCTTCTCTTTCTTTATTATTATTATTATTATTATTATTAGTACTACTACTACTACTACTACTACTACTACTACTACTACTACTACTACTACTACTACTACTACTACTACTACTACTACTACTATTACTATTGTTGTTGTTGTTATTGTTGTTTTATAATTGTTGTTTATAATTTGTACAATTAACCTCCCTGTGGTTCGACCCGGTCTTGCCGGGTTATTTATTACTTCAACACTCCTGCACTTGGGAGAAGACATCAACCTTTTAGTCGTGTCAACTGGCTTTAACTATGGGGTTAGCTAAAGGATTATGTGGTGGAATGTGTGTGTTTCGCTGGGATTGGCTGAAGGATTATATGCTGGAATGGATAGTTTCAATGTGTGTATTCTGCTGGAATGATTGAAAGATATATGTTGTAATTGATGGTTTTCAATGTGTGTCTTCTGCAACGAAATTTCAATTTGCTGCCAAAACTGTATCGGCTGCAGCGAATTAGTATTCACCGTCAAAATTGAGTCTTCTGCAACGAATTAGAATTCGTTGCCGAATTGGGTGTTTTGTAGTGAAATTTCAATTTGTTGCCAAAAATGTGTCGGCCACAGCGAATTAGCATTCGCTGCAGAAACCGAGTCTTCTGCAGCGAATTAGCATTCGCTGCAGAATTGTGTGTTCTGTAGCAAATTTTGATTCGCTGTCGAAAATGTGATGGCTACATCGAATAAGTATTCGCTGCCGAAATTGAGTCTTCTACAGCGAATTAGAATTCGCTACCGAATTGTGTGTTCTGCAGCGAATTCACTATTCGGCTGCAGTGAATAGCTGCTGAAGTTGAGTTGTCTGCAGCAAATTAACATTCGTTATCGAGTTTCATGTTCTACAGTGAATTTGTGATTCGCCACCGAAGTTGAGTTGTCCCTTACGATTTAATATCTACTGCCGGAACAGTGATGCCAACAGCGAAACAATTTTTGCTGCCGAACTGGCTGCTGGCAGCGAAATAGGTGTCGCTGCCGAATTGGCAGCCTACAGTGAACCACTTCTCACTGCTAAATTTGGCAGCCTGCAGCGAACCAGTTCTCGCTGTCAATTTCTACAATAAGCCTTTTAGGCAAAAATGACTTAAATGCTAGTAACAATTTCATGGTATGATGGTGTAAAATGTGGAACACTTGAATGTGAATATATGAACTTTTGAAATAAGTGTGGTGACAAATGTGATTCAAAAATACTAATGTACTGAATTGTGACCATTGTTGTCTTAGGTGGTGCGGTCGGGATCGGACCATCGTCAAGACAAGAACAAACCACAGGTGCAGCAGGTAGGTGACTTCCACTTTCCTTTTTCATACGTTAAATAATGTGATACTTTAACATGAATGTTACCGTATTGGGTTAGAATAGATAACAGATTGTCAAATGTTAAATGTTGTCAAAAGGTTGATTAGCCTCGGCTAATGGCATCCGAATGGATGACCGGGACAAAAGAATTATTAGCCTCGGCTAATGGCATCCGAATGGATGGCCAGGATAAAGGAATGATTAGCCTCGGCTAATGGCATCCGAATGGATGGCCGGGATAAGGGAATGATTAGCCTTGGCTAATGGCATCCGAATGGATGATCAGGACAAGTGATTGATTAGCTTCGGCTAAAGGCATCTGAAGTGGATGATCGGGGTGAGTGAACGGTTAATCTCAACAAATGATACCTTGAGAGGATAATTGGGTTTAAGATTTTGGTTGATTACAAGAATTGGTGCAACTATATGTACTATAAATTGTGTATACTATGTACATGAAGAAACTACAAATATCATGCATCAACCATGGAATAATGTTAATGTTTTATTTTTCCTGCTAGACCATTTAATTATCATTATTACTAATAAGCAATTGCATTCTCTTAAATATTTTGCACTGCAACAGGGACATCACATCAACGAGATGCCTAGGAACCCGATACACGAGAACCTACATTTGCAAGGAATCATGTAGTTGCATCCTAACTCATGATGTATTTTGTATGGATCAATGTATTAAACGTATAACTTTTATTGAACCCTTTTGTTTAAATTCATGGTGACTATTAGTAGGATAGGAATGCAAACTTATGTCTATGGATGTAATATTATAATATGAACTTCTAAGCATGCAAAAATAATATTATGTGTTTATGTAAATTTCCCTTTTAAATGAAATGTTGAATGTAGTTGATGTATGGATTGCATTTTGATGATGTGAGGAAAATAGGTTCGCAATTTACCGATAGGATGTGTGTCAAAGAAAAAAAATAATTCTGTTGTTCTAGGCTTGAAAAGCCGGGTTGTTACAAAGTTAACCTTAAACATTAGAACAAAAAATTTGTTTTCTTCCAAGAAAAGCCCTATAATTATGTGTTGATACATTGAGCATAAAAGAAAGGTTTATTAATATCTTGTTAAGAGGTATTGAGCAGATATATAAATTTAATGAGAGTTTGTTTATCTAGATAGATTAATGGAAGTTAAATGATGAATACCTTACTTTGTGGAATTTGCAAATTGTTTTTCTATTTTAACGCTTTGATTACTAGGGACTAGTAATAAGCTGGTTGGGGGGTGTGACTAGTACTTAAAAGTGCATTTTTATCAAGGTTTTATATCATCATTCTGCACTTGAAGTATCAATAAATTCTTAAGTAAAACATGTTTTATAATAATATATCTAATAATATAAGATACCTTTAATTTGTGGTAAATGTTCATTTTAAATGCAAGCCTATCACATAAATGAAAGGATTGATTGATGAATTTAAGAACTGAAATTGAAAGGATAAAGAGATGGCCAAACTTAGAAAAGAGATGTCGGTGCAATCCAAACCGGACACTGTTCGGTAATTGGATCATATCTGGAGCTATAGATGTCAGATTTAGGTCTATGTTATATGGATGGAAAGGTAAGATATAGACCTACAACGTTCATATGGAGCCCAAGATCTAAAAAGGCCATTTTCAAGTCCAAATTGTAGCAACAATAAAGAAGCCCGAATTTGTCTTCCAACCCAAGCACTGTTCAGTATTTTGGCCATATCTGGAGTTCTAGAAGTCAAAATGAGATGAAGTTTTTACACAAGAAAGTTGAGACAATTTCCTACAACTTTTATGATTTTACGTGGCTCCGAGTTTCACGTTATCAATGACGTTTTGGGCAGTCAAGAGTTAGTCAATTAATAGTTCAAATCAATAGTCATCAAATCAATAGTTCCCAATTTTGGCCTATAAAAGGAGGCATTTGCCATGCATTTAGGCATCTTGTTTTCCAGATCAAGATCGTACTCTTGCTTTCTCTCTTTGTATTTTTTGTAATGTTTATGCTTTGTTTTCATTAATATCAAGTTTATGCCTTTCCTTTCCTTTCCTTTACTTAGTTAACTTTTATCTTATTTATGTTCTTATTTTGATTTATGTTGTATAACACTTGGTACAACAAATGCTTAATATGAATTTTAATGTTTGATACTAACATGTTTTGGATTTGTTATCTTGTTCACTCTTTAATACTTTGCTTGTTAAATGACTAATCTTGATTTATGTTGTATAACACTTGGTACAACAAATGCTTGGTACTTTCATAGCCCATACTGTATGGTATAACCGCCACTTGAACTATGAAAGGAACTTGATTTGTTGTTAACATAAGTTATAATCATGAATGCTTGGCGAGATTTACAAGTATTAGTATTAATCGAATAAGATGACTAATGTAATCATGTTAATAATCTATAATTTGATTGGAACCTCCTTTATGTGTAGTTTCCAATTGAATAATAAGAGTTTATACTATACTTGTTTGACATACCATTAGTGGAACCTCTAACCTTGACATTTGTTATTATCATTGTTTAATCGTTACATTAGTATTCATTCTCAAAGTTCTCATCTTCTTCTTCTTCTTCTTCTTCTTCTCCTTATTTTTCTTTATTACGACTACTACTACTACTACTACTACTACTACTACTACTACTATTATTATTATTATTATTATTATTATTATTATTGTTATTGTTATTGTTATTGTTATTGTTGTTGTTGTTGTATTATTGTTATTTATAATTTGTACAATTAACCTCCCTGTGGTTCGACCCCGGTCTTGCCGGGTTATTTATTACTTCGACACTCCTACACTTGAGAGAAGACATCAATCTTTTGGTCGTATCAACTAGCAAGCAAAGGTAACAAATTTAGATTTGATTACTGAAAAATAAAAAAAAAATCAATTGCCTAGTTTTACTACCTAAAAAAATTGAAAAACAAATAATCAATTTGCTTGTTTTACCAACTAAAAAAAAATAAATTTGTCCTTAACTTTTCGAATATTGGACTGTGGAATGGACAACTAATTGTTGGATTTTAGTTAAGTTAACCATTTTTCTTTTGATGTTTGTTTTAATTAGTTTATAACATTTATTGTTTATATTATAAGGTTGGTTTTACCGCCTCATTTTTATTTTATTTTATCTTCTTGTATTGTTGTGATTATTATTTTTTTGAAGTACTTGGATGGTATTACCACCTCTTATTTATTTTATTTCATTTACTTTTTTTTGCAATGTTTTTTTCTTTTTCCTTTCTTTTCATATTCATATAATTGTTATATTTTTTTTTATCATGGCTAATGTTGAAGATGTAGAAGGTGAAGGGATTGTTCAAGGTAATGGACTTCTATAATTCAATAATCAACCTAATTTTCAAACTTTTAGAGAGTATCTTCACCTAGCTAGACAAAGTACATCTTCTTGTATTATCTTGCCTTTTAACCAACAAGCTTTCAATTTGAAACCGGGCATAATCCAACTTCTTCCCACATATCATGGTATGGATTCTGAAAATCCATATATACACATTAAGAACTATGAAGAGGTATGTAATACTTTTATTGATAGAACATGCACCAAGGAAACTATTTGGCTTAAATTGTTCCCATTCTCTTTAAAGGATAAAGCCAAACTTTGGTTAAACTCCCAGCATCCTAGGTCTATAGGTACATAGAGGGAAATGCAAGCTGAAGTTTTGAAAAAATACTTCCCCACTTATAGGACGACAACCTTACAATGCCAAATGATGAATTTTTCTTGTAGTCCAAATGATGCATTTCACCAAGCTTGGGAAAGGTTCAAAGACTTGTTAAATGCATGCCCCTACCATGGTTTTGAGATGTGGATGTTAGTGAGTTTCTTCTACGACTCTCTTATCGTAGATTTTAGAAAGCTAGTGTCAACCATATGTAATAGTGAATTTTATGACAAAGAACCAAATGAAGCCTTTAATTTTTCTGATCAATTGGTTGAAAGCACAAAGCAATAGGAGACCTCTCTCCCACTTCATGTTGAGTCTAGAAACACCATTTCTCATTCAAGTGGTAAGTTCCAATTGAAAGAGACTAATGACCTCAATGCTAGATTAGCCTCATTGACTAGGAAAGTAAAGTCTTTTGAGCTTAAAAAAGTACATGTCATAAGTGAACAACAAGAGAATAGTTGCGTTTTATGTGAGAGCAAAGGGCATAGGACAACTGAGTGTCCTACCATTCCAGCCTTCAAGGAAATGCTATATGGTCAAACTTCTGATTCAAATAATGTTAGAAAGCCTTTTTCCAAATTTTGGATGGGGAAACAAGGTCTCTTTAATACCTCAAACATTTCAACTTCCACCCCAACCATTTCATGCTCCCACACATAACACATATCAACCACCTCACAAGAGATCCCTTGAGGATACTCTTCAACAATTCATATAAACAAAAGGAGGAATTAACAACCAAACTTATAAATTTCAAGACCAGACCAATATGACATTAGATGACATTCGAAATCAACTAAGTTCACTCAATCACTAAGCATTCAATAGAAGGGAAAAATCCCAGCTCAACCAATGCCTAATCCTAGAGGTCAGGTACACATGAGTGAATCCTACCAATTGAACCTTCAAACCATAAACAAGTCCAAGCCATCACCACCCTTAGAAGTGGAAAGATTATTGATAAAGGTATAGGTTTTAGGATTCCTAAAGGTATTGTGGAGGAGAAATCTAAGGAAAGTGAAGAGGGAATCAAAACACAAGTGACAAATGAGAGTTTGAATAAAAAGGAAGGTAAGATAAATGAGTGGGAAAGGAGATAATTAAAAAAAATTGGAATTAAAGTGAGTGATTTAGAATTTGTTCCTAGAGCACTATTTCCATAAAGGTTAGGGAAACCTAAACATGATTATATGAACTTGGAAATCTATGAATTGTTCAAACAAGTGAAAGTCAATATTCCACTCCTTGATGCAATTAAACAAGTCTTGTCTTATGCAAAGTTTCTTAAGGATTTATACACAGTCAAAAGGAGATTGAATGTGAAAGAAAGAGCCTACCTAACTGAACATGCTAGTACCATCATCCAGTTTAAGACCCCTCCCAAATATAAAGATCTTGGTTGTCCTACCATTTCATGCATTATTAGAAGCCATAAGATAAATCAATCTTTGTTGGATTTAGGAGCAAGCTATAATCATAAGAAACGAGACAAGATTTATAAGTATTAGTATTAATCGAATAAGATAACTAATGTAATCATGTTAACAATTTATAATCTGATTGGAGTCTCCTTTGTGTGTGTCCAATTGATTAATAAGAGTTTATACTATACTTGTTTGACATACCATTAGTGGAACCTCTAACCTTGACATTTATTGTTATTATTGTTTAATCCTTACATTAATCTTCCATCTTAAAGTTCTTATTAGCTTCTTCTTCTTCTTCTACTACTACTACTACTACTACTATTATTAATATTATTGTTACTATTGTTATTGTTTTTGTTATTATATTATTGTTATTTATAATTTATACAATTAACCTCCATTTGGTTCAACCTCGATCTTGCCGGGTTATTTATTACTTCAACATTTCTACACTTAAGAGAAGACATTAATCTTTCGATCGTGTCAATATCCTATTGTGATCTCATCAAAACTTAGCATAGAGCAAGAACAAAAACTTTTGAGAGTGGTCAGAAAAAATAAGAAAGCAATTGGGTGGACAATTACTAACTTGAAAGGAATTAACCCTCTTTTATATACACATAGAATCTATCTTGAAAAATCTGTGAGGCAAATGCAAAGACGATTGAACCTAAACATGAAGGAAGTAGTGAGAGGTGAAGTGCTTAAGCTACTTGATGCAGGTATCATTTACCCCATTACAAACTCAAAATAGGTTAGTCCAACCCAAGTTGTCCCTAGAAAATCTAGAGTCACGATAGTGAAGAATGAAAATAATGAGCCAATGCCAACAAGAATCCAAACTAGATGGCGTATGTGCATGTGCATTGATTATCGTAAGTTGAATATGGTGACTAGGAAGGACCATTTTCCACTTCTATTTTTAGACATGGTGGAAGAGTTTTCTATTATTTTCTTGATGGATACTCAGGTCACAATCAAATTGAGATTTCCTTAAAAGACTAAGAAAAAACCACTTTCACTTGTCCTTTTGATACTTATGCTTATAGAAGAATGTCTTTTGGTTTGTGTAATGCTCCAGCCACTTTTCAAAGGTGTATGATGAGTATCTTTAGTGACATGGTGGAATTTTTTTTGAAAGTTTTCATGGATGATTTTTTAGTTTATGGGGATTATGAGTTGTGTTTAATGTATTTAGAAAAAGTTTTTGAAAGATGTGAAGAGAGCAATCATGTACTCAATTGGGAGAAGTGTCATTTTATGATGACACATGGCATTATCTTATGTTACATTGTCTCTCCAAAAGGGATAGAGGTAGATAAGTCAAAAGTGAAAATCATTCAAAAATTACCTACCCCTAGGACTGTGAAAGATATGAGATCTGACACGACTAAAAGATTGATGTCTTCTCCCAAGTGCAGAAGTGTTGAAGTAATAAATAACCCAGCAAGACCGGGATTGAAGTATAGAGAGGTTAATTGTATAAATTATAGATAACAATAATACAACAATAACAACAACAGTAACAATAATAATAATAACACTAGTAGCAGTAATAGTAGTAGTAGTAATAGAAATAATAGTAGTAGTAGTAGTAATAATAATAAAAAAATAAGAAGAAAAAGAAGAAGTTAATGATAACTTTGAGATGAAAGATTAACGTAAAGATTAAACAATGATAACAATAAATGTCAAGGTTATCAAAAAAGTATAGTATAGACTCTTATTATTCAATTGAAAACCATACACAATTGAGGTTCCAATCAATTTATAAATTGTTAACATGATTACATTAGTTATCGTATTCGATTAATGTTAATACTTGTAAATCTCGTCAAGGATTCATGATTATAACTTATGTTAATGACAAATTAAGTTCCTTTCATAGCTCAAGTGTCAGTTATACCATACAATATCCGCTATGAAAGTGCCAAGCATTTGTTGTACCAAATGTTATACAACATAAATCTAGATTAGTCATTTAACAAGCGAAGTATTAAAAAGTGAACAAAATAACAAATACAAAGCATGTTAGTATCAAACATTAAAAGTCCATATTAAGTTTACACTATACATATTCTCACACCATCAGGGTAACCTTTTCACCTTGACATTATAAACTTAGCTAAACATAATGAAAGAAAGAAAAATAAATAAACAAAATAAGAACATAAATAAGATAAAAGTTAACTAAGTAAAGGAAAGGAATTGAAAGGCATAAACTTAATATTAATGAAAATAAAATTTAAGCAATAGAAAGAGAGAAATAAAAAGCATAATCTTGATCTAGAGACCAAGGTGCCTAAATGCATGGCAAATGCCTCCTTTAATACGCCAAAATGAGGAACTATTGATTTGGTGACTAATTGATGAGTGGGTGGCCAACTCTTGACTTGGTAACAATCCTTATCTTCTCTTGTCTACCTAAAACGTTATTGATAACATCAGAATTGAAATCACTTGAAATATGAAAGTTGTATGAATTGTCTTATCTTTCCACGAAAAAAATGGAGGTCATTTGGACTTCTAGAACTTTAGATATGAGCCAAAAAATGAACAGTACGTGGGTTGTAGGACAGATTTGAACTTCTTTATTATTGCTACAATTTGGACCTAGAAATGGCATTTTTAAATCTTGGGCTCCTATAAAAGTTGTAGGCCTATATCTTACCTTTCTATCCATATAAATTAGACCTAAATCTGAGATCTACAACTCCAAATATAATCCAATTACCGAACAATGTTCTGGTTTGGACTGCACCGACGTCTTTTTTTTAAGTTTGACCATCTCTTTATCCTTTCAATTTCAGTTCTTAAATTCATCAATCAATCCTTTCATTTATGTGATAGGCCTACATTTAAAATGAACATGTACTACAAATTAAAGGTATCTTATATTATTAGATATGTTATTATAAAACATGTTGTTGTAAGGAGTTATAGATGCTTCAAGTGCACAATAATAATATAAAATCTTGATAAAAATGCACTTTTAAGTACTAATCACACCTCCCAAGCAGCTTATTACTAGTTCATAGTAATCAAAGCATTAAAATAGAAAAATAATTTGTAAATTCCACAAAGCAAGGTATTCATCATTCAACTTTCATTAATCTATCTAGATAAACAAGCTCTTATTAAATTTATAAATTTGCTCAATACCTCTTAAACAAGATATAGATAAACCTTCCTTGTGTGCTCAATATATCAACACATAGTTATAGGGCTTTACTTGGAAGAAAACAAAATTCATGTTCTAATGTTTAAAGTTAACTTCCTCGGGTTAGGATTTTTTTTCTTCTTTTTTTTTGTTTTTTTTTAAATATATATACATGTAACTTAAAACACAATGCATCTTTAACTCATATAACAAGCTTTTAGCTAATGAATCCCAGACCAGTTGGTCTTAGGGCATTAGGTATTGAGATACCCCTACGAGATTAGTATTTTGGGTTGCAGAGACGAATACGTAGATAGTATAGTGTTTGTTTCCCTTAAGCCTTTCTCCTTAACCCATGTAACAAGCGTTGGGCCAATAACTCCCAAGTTAGTTGATATTAGGGTATTAGGTGTTAAAACACCCATTCGAGCTTAATTGCTTAGGTTAAGGAGGCTATGAAACCAAATTTATCTATATTTTTATTATTATCATTTATTTTTATTTTTATTTTCTCTTTTTTTTTTTGTTTTTTCAAATTACATACTATTCATTTCCCTTAGTTGTTACCTTTAACAAAAGAACATAAATAATGTAATAATCCAATGTGTAGCCCATAATCATATGTTAAAGTGTGTATGTGAAAATTAAGGTTTAAGAATACATGTTAAATGAACAATGTAAGAGTTTATAAAATTGAATATTTCAAGAAGTATTATAATAGACCTTGTTAAAAATGGTTACTAAGATGCATCTCAAGAGTCATTTTAATAAAAGAGCTTCTTTATTCTGTCATCCTAGTAACAATAATTTTGCACATGCTTTATGAAATAGAAAACATAGTTAGTTAATTTTTTTTTGTCAACTACTACCCTCCCCCCAACCAAAACGAGACATTATTTACAATGTCCTAAAATAAAAAGATAGAGTATAGAAGATGTCACTTGAAATAACAAATACTAATAAACCTGAAACACACTTAAACAAATATAAGAAACAACAAAACACAATAATAAAAGCAAAAGACACTAAGATTCACAAATAAAGACTCAAATCTAATCTAAGCTTTTTATGGCTTTCCTAAGATGACCAATTTATATGAGTCATAGAGGGATCAATTATAGGAATGAAAGATTGTAGTTGGTCAATCAATTGTTCAACAGTAGCAGCAGAGATTATGATTTGTCATGTAGAAGATGTTAGAAATTCCTATTCCAGAGCATGATCAAGAAACGACAACAACTTATCATAATAAACCATTAACATTTAATAGATCTATAGGTGACATGACTAAAAGATTAATGTCTTCTTCTAAGTGCAGGAGTGTCGAAGTAATAAATAACCCGACAAGACCGGTGTCGAACCACATGAAGGTTAATTGTACAAATTATAAACAACAATTATAACCAATAACAATAACAACAACAACAACAACAATCATAATAATAATAATAATAATAAAGAAAAAGAAGAAGACGAAGATGAGAACTTTGGGATGAAATATTAATGTAATGATTAAACGACGATAATAACAAATGTCAAGGTTAGAGGTTCCACTAATGGTATATCAAACAAGTATAGTATAAATTTTTATTGTTCAATTGGAAACCACACACAAAGAAGGTTCCAATCGGATTATAAATTGTTAACATGATTACATTAGTCATCTTATTCAATTAATGTTAATACTTGTAAATTTCATCACGCATTCATGATTATAATTTATGTTAACAACAAATCAACTTATGTTAGTTTTTTTTAGTTTTTGTTTTAGCTACTACCTTCTCCCCCCAGTCAAAACAAGATATTGCCCTCAATGTTCTAAGGTAGAAAGATAAAGTATAGAAGCTATCACCTAAAATAATGAACACTAGCAAACCTGAAACACACTAAAACAAATATAAAAAACAACAAAACATAATAATAAAACCAAAAGACACAAAGATTCATAATTTATGGCTTTTCAATCTAAGCTTTTTATGGCTTTTCTTAGTTGATCAATTTATGCGACTCATGGAAGGATCAATTATAGGATTGAAAGATTATAGTTGGTCAATCAATTGTTCAGCAGTAGCAGTAGAGATTATGATTTGTCATGTAGAAAATGTTAGAAATTCCTGTTCCACAGCATGATCAAGAAAAGACAACAACTTATCATAATAACCATTAACATTTAACAAACCTATGGGTTTATGGTGAATATGTAGTTGGGCCTAAGAGAAAATATGAAAGATCTCTTCCAATGTGCCTAAACCACCTGGTAAAACAATAAAGGCATTAGCATGGTTAAACATTGCATTCATTCAAGCCGACATTGTGGAGACCTAAAGTTCCTCTCCAATTATTTTTCCAATGATGTCCTCTTGTGCTAAAGCTTTGGGGACGACCCCCAAAACTTGACTACCTCCTAAAAATACAGCTATTGACACACCTCCCATTAATCCCAAACTGCGTCCCTCATACACTAAATGAATCTTTCTCTTAGCTAGCACCTGACCAAGATGATTTGCTGATTCTAAAAACTCTTTTTCTTTCCCAGGACAGGATCCACCGAAAACACAAATATTTCTTATCTGATGACTTGAGGAACTTGCCATTTCTACGCACTTCTATATTTGTTGAATGTATAGGTTGAGTAGAAATGAAAGGAAGGAAAAGAGGATTTTATAGATGAGAAATTGAAAAGGGAATCATACCACCTATATGTAGGCTAGCTAGAGTCTCACACATTCTCTCTCTCTCTTTATTTATTTTATTTTATTTTATTTTATTTAAAAAGCATGTGTATGTACAGGTAGTTGTGATTGTGGCTCACATATTCTTTTGGTTTTATGTCCAAGAATGACTTAAAAGCCCTCTATGGGTCAGGGATAGGCTTCCCATCCAGTTTTCTTAAAAACTAGCAAACATGGTCTTTTTTAGTCAGATTCCCAAGACTATGTCAAGCATGTTCTTTATAAAAATGGTTAATAATTCATGAATTGCACAATACTTATCTCGACTATGATGAAACTTGAGAGTCAATAGAAGATTATCTAAAGACTCTCTGTCCTTTGAAATAAATCCCACCTTTTGACAATTCTCACAGGTTTTGCAGGATGCATGTGATTCCTTGAATATGGTGGGCCAGTAAAATCCATTTTGTAAGATTTCGACAGTCCTTTTTTTTAACGAGAAATGATGCCCATATGCCTTAGAGTGATAAAATTTAATGAAATTACTTACCTCATTGTCGGGAATGCATCTTTGAAATATTTGATCAAGACAATAATTGAATAAGTAAGGGTCATCCCAATAAAAATTTTGCATGTTGCCCAAAAATTTTCTTTTGTCTTCGATACTCTAGTGAGTTGGCAAAAATCTTAAAACACGAAAATCGATATGTTTAACAAGCCAAGGCATTGAACTAAGAGAAAGTAGATATTCATCAGGAAAGTAATCATTGATTGGTGTGATGTCGGGTGTCACTTTTATAAAAGATCCACATCAACATTTTCGGTGTCTTTTTCATTATCGATTTCTTCCTAATTGGTCATGGCATGAGGAAATGGAAGTGTTGGCGGAGAATCATTCTTTTCTTTGCAATGTTTAGATTCAACCCCTTCCTTACCTTGAGAGATTGACTCATTATCTTTCTTACAAGGTTCAAGAATTGGTTTTTGAGTAACCTTACCACTATAAAGAGTGATGATTGATTTGACTTGATCCATGTGTTGACTTCCACAACTACTTGCATTTGCATTGTATTACCCCTTGAGATTTTGTTGTGGTTGAGATGGAAACTTACCTTTCTCTTAAAAACTAAGAGCAGATATAAATTTTGCAAGAGTATTTTAAAAATCTATTATGCTTTAAGCAAGTTAAGTGTTAATTGTCTCTTGGTTTTCAATGAATGCATACAAAGTTTCCTCAAAATTTCTTCTAAGAGGTGGAGCATAAGGAGGTGCATATCCATAAGAATTTTGGAAATTTTGGTGTACTTGAAACGATGGTTGTGAAGTTTGTACATTGTTATTATCACTTTTCCAACTAAAATTTAGGTGATTTCTCCAACCAGGGTTGTATGTTTGCGAGTATGGGTTGTGGTTGACCCTTTGAAATCTGTTTAAAGCATGGGCTTGTTCATGGAGACATTCCTTAAAAGAAGGCAAGGTTGGACAATGATTGGTTGAGTGTTCATTTGTTTCACATATTTCACACACAATGTTTTCAACAGATTTTAATTGACCACTCCTTTTCAATTCTAGTGCCTCAACTTTTCTAGCTAAAAATGCAAACTTGGCTTGGAGGTCATCATCTTCCCTAAGGTTGTACATACCACCACTAGCTGTATGAGGTTGAGTTTTACTCGGTGCCTTATAAGTACCCACGATGTCCCAATTTTGAGCATTTTCAGCTAACAAGTCTAAGTACTCCATTGCCTCATCAATTCTCTAGGTGTTAAACCTTCATAAAAATATGAAACCAATCTCCATGTTTCAAAACCATGATGAGGACAAGTATTAAGCAAGTCTCAATACCTATCCCAACATTGGTAAAATGTTTCTCCTGGTTTTTGAGTGAAAGTGGCAATTTGTCTTTTCAAATAGTTTGTTTTGTGAGATAGGAAAAACTTCTTTAAAAACTGTTGTTGCATTTCATCCCAAGCACGAATGGATCCTGGTCTCAAATTTTGTAGTCATGTTTTAGTTTTATCTTTTAATGAAAATGGAAAAACTAAAGTTAAAATGAGATGCATTGGGAGGAAAAACTATGCATGATGGTGCACTTGTTCTTGTGGGATTCATGTGGTCTCTAAGTGTTCTAGCACGGTTATTCTCATTATTCTCATTATGAAGTGATTGATTATCTTTTTCGGCCATATTTTCTGAAAATGATGAGGATACCCTATAAAGTCTACTAGTTGATGTACGTGACCACACTCTCATGCACGTGTAGGAAGAAATAAAAGGAAAAAGAAAACAAAAGAAGAAGAAACAAGAGAAAAGAAACAAAGTTATATACAAGAAAAGCGAAAAGAGAAAATAAAATAAATATTATAATTTATACAAAACTTACCTCCCCGGCAACGACGCCAAAAACTTGACACGACTAAAAGATTCATGTCTTCTCGTAAGTGCAGAAGTGTCGAAGTAATACATAACTCAACAAGATCGAGGTCGAACCACAGGGAGGTTTAATGTACAAATTATAAACAACAACAACAACAAGAATAATAATAACAAAGAAAAAGAAAAAGAAGAAGATGAGAACTTTGAGATGGAATATTAATGTAAGGATTAAACAATGATAATAACAAATGTTAAGGTTAGAGATTCCACTAATGGTATGTCAAACAAGTATAGTATAAACTCTTATTATTCAATTAGAAACCACACATAAAAGAGGTTGCAATCAGATTATATATTGTTAACATGATTACATTAGTCATCTTATACGATTAATATTAATACTTGTAAATCTCATCAAACATTCATAATTATAACTTATGTTAACAACAAATCAAGTTACTTTCATAGCTCAGGTGTCAGTTATACCATACAGTATGTCCTATGAAAGTGTCAAGCATTTGTTGTACCAAGTGTTATACAACATAAATCAAGATTAGTCATTTAACAAACAAAGTATTAAAGAGTGAACAAGATAACAAATAGAAAACATGTTAGTATCAAACATTAAAGTCCATATTAAGTTTACACTATACTTATTCTTACACCATTAGTGTAACCTTTTCACCTTGACATAATAAAGTTGGCTAGACATAATGAAAGAAAGAAAAATAGATAAACAAAATAAGAACATAAATAAGATAACAGTTAACTAAGTAAAGGAAAGGAAATGAAAGGCATAAACTTGATATTAATGAAAGCAAAGCATAAATATTACAAAAAATACAAAGAGAGAAAGTAAGAGCATGATCTTGATCTGGATACCAAGATACCTAAATGCATGGAAAATGCCTCCTTTTATAGGCCAAAATTGGGAACTATTGATTTGATGACTAATTAATGAGTGGGCTACCAACTCTTGACTTGGTGACAATCCTTATCTTCTCTTGTCTGCCCAAAACATCATTGATAACGTTTAAATTATAGCCACTTGAAAACATGAAAGTTGTAGAAAATTGTCTCAGCTTTCTTATATAAAAACTTCAGCTCATTTAAACTTCTAGAACTCCAGATATGGCTAGAATACTAAATAGTGCTCGGGCTGGAGGACAGATTCGGGCTTCTTTGTTGTTGCAACAATTTGGACTTGAAAATTTCCTTTATAGATCTTGGGCTCCATATAAATGTTGTAGGACTATGTCTTACCTTTCCATCCATATAAAGTAGACCTAAATCTGAGAACTGTAGCTCCAAATATGACTCAATTACTGAATAGTGTGCCGATTTGGATTGCATTAGCATCTTTTTTCTAAGTTTGGTCATCTCTTTGTCCTTTCAATTTTAGTTCTTAAATTCATCAATCAATCTTTTCAGTTATATGATAGGCCTGCATTTAAAATGAACATTTACCATAAATTAAAGGTATCTTATATTATTAGATATATTATTATAAAACATGTTTTAGTTAAGGAGTTATTGATACTTCAAGTGCAAAATGATGATATAAAACTTTGATAAAAATACACTTTTATATGCTAAGCAAGATACTTTTTAGGATATGCTAGTTTTTATCGAAGATTCATTCATTCTTTTAGTACCATTGTCAAACCATTATGTAACTTGATTGGACATCAAAATGTCAAGAAGCTTTTGAAGAGCTTAAATGGTTGTTGGCCACTACACCAATCATACAAGCTCTTGATTGGTCTTTACCATTTGAACTGATGTGTGATGCTAGTGATTTTGTAGTAGGGGTTGTTTTAGGGAAAAGAAAAGATAAGAAACCTCATGTCATTTATTATGCTAGTAAGACTTTAAATGATGCTCAATTGAATTACACTACAACTTAAAAAGAACTCTTAGCTGTGGTCTTTGCATTAGACAAGTTTAAGTCTTATTTGGTTGGATCTCTTGTGATTGTTTTCACTGATCATGCAGTATTGAAATACTTGCTCACAAAACAAGATGCCAAACCACATTTGATTCGATGGATCCTCCTACTCCAAGAGTTTAACCTTGAAATTCAAGATAAAAAGGGAGTACAAAATGTAATGGCTGATCATTTATCCCATCTTTTAAGTGATAAGACCATAATTGATGAATCTCTAATAAATAAACTTTTTGCTGATGAAAATTTATTTTGTGCAGGTATTGTCTCCTATATTGGTTTTCCATGGTATGCTGACATAGCAAATTACCTAGCCACAAGTCAGATTCCTTCTCATTGATCTAAACTTGACAAACAAATATTCTTGCATAATATGTGTAACTTTTTTGGGATGACCCCTACCTATTTAAATACTGTCATGACCAAATAGTAAGGCGGAGCATCCTTGATCATGAAATTTCAAGTGTCATTAATTTTTGTCATGCATTAGCCTGTGGTGGACATTTCTCTTTGATTGATACTTAAAAGTGTATTCTTATCAAGGTTTTATATCAACATTTTGCACTTGAAGTATCAATAACTCCTAAACTAAAACATGTTTTATAATAATATAAGATACCTTTAATTTGTGGTAAATATTCATTTTAAATGCAAGCCTATCACATAAATTAAAGGTCAATATTGATGACTTTAAGAACTTAAATTACAAGGATAAAGAGATGGCCAAACTTAGAAAAAAGATGTCGGTGCAATCCAAACCAGAACACTGTTCGGTAATTGGGTCATATAAGGAGCTATGGATCTCCAATTTAGGTCCACTTTATATGGATGGAAAGGTAAGACATAGGCCTACAACTTTCATATGGAGCCCAAGATCTAAAAAGGTGATTTTCAAGTCCAAATTGTAGCAACAACAAAGAAGCCCAAATCTATCCTCCAGCCCGAGCACTGTTTAGTATTTTAGCCATATATAGAGTTCTAGAAGTCCAAATGAGCTGAATGTTTTACACAAGATAGCTGTGATAATTGCCTATAACTTTCATGTTTTCAAGTGGCTCCAATTTTGACGTTATCAATGACGTTTTGGGCAGACAAGAGAAGATAAGGATTGTCACCAAGTCAAGAGTTGGCCACCCACTTATCAATTAGTCATCAAATCAATAGTTCCCAATTTTGGCCTATAAAAGGAGGCATTTGCCATGTATTTAGGCATCTTGGTGTCCAAATCAAGATCATGCTCTTACTTTCTCTCTTTCTATTTTTTGTAATGTTTATGCTTTGTTTTCATTAATATCAAGTTTATGCCTTTCATTTCCTTTCCTTTACTTAGTTAACTTTTATCTTATTTATGTTCTTATTTTGTTTATCTATTTTTCTTTCTTTCATTATGTCTAGCTAAGTTTATTATGTAAAGGTGAAAAGGTTACACTAATGGTGTAAGAATAAGTATAGTGTAAACTTAATATGGACTTTAATGTTTGATAGTAACATGTTTTGTATTTGTTATCTTGTTCACTCTTTAATACTTTGCTTGTTAAATGACTAATCTTGATTTATGGTATATAACACTTGGTACAACAAATGCTTGGCACTTTCATAGTTCATACTGTATGGTATTGATTGTACATCAAAAGTGTCATTAAGTCTCTTATTTTACATATGTATTTATTGTTTTTATAATAATTGATGTGTTTTTTAGTAATGAAGTTTGTTTTAATGTTTCGATAGGTTTTTGGAGTTTAAATGACTTAATTCAAAAAATTCAACATCGGAATTCAGAACAAAGAATTGAAGAGACATTTAGTTGAAGATTGAAGCAAATCTTGGTTCAAATAAGTGCTCCAAATTTGTCCCAAAAATCAATTCTATTCCAATTCTAGAAAAGAATATCATATGATTTATTTCAAGCCCAAACTTGCCTTATGTTGTGTGCAAACTTCAACCATTAAACACTCAAGGTTTCAATGTCAATCTTAGCCCAAATAATAAGTATATTTGTATACTTATTTGATGCTCAAATTCAGCCCAAAATCAGCCCCAAATCAGCCCTAAATCAACCCCAAATCAACCTTCAAATCAACCCAAACACAATCCATGATCTTACATGTCCACACAACAAATAACAATTGATTTATTTTGGGTAATCCATTGATCCAAGAAGGCGAGCACATGGATGGAAAGCTGGAGCGGATATTTTAACATTATTTTGGGTCAAAAAGAAGAAGGAGACATCTCATAAATGAGGAAGAAAAACGTGCACCAAAGTAGTTGTAAAGCTATCTTGATTTGATTTTTCAGAACACCTTTCGGTTTTTTACCCATAACTTTTGACTCAGGTGTCCAAATGAGCTGTTCATTAATTATCTGGAAAGGTGACAGAATTTCCTATAAATATGTCTCTAATAGACTTCTCCAAAAAAAGCTTCTAAGAGGGTCGAATTGCTGTCCAAAGTTAGAGTCAGATTTGTGTCTGAATTTTTTCTGAAATTGTATTGTGTTCTTCTTTATAGATTTCAGTTTTTTAGTTTGTAAAACTTATTTTTTCAGTTGGATTCAAGTTCTTTCATGTTTATTGAAGTGTTCTTATATATAATCATGGTTGGCTAAACCCTTTCTTGGATCCAAATCAAGGATAATGGTGATTGAGGTGAGTTCTTTAGGATATGAATGAATCTTAATGTTTATCTTCTTATTTTCTTCATGAATGATTTATTATTGTAAAGAAATTTTAGAAATCATTTAGGTAATGTTATAATCTTGAATTTTTATGCACAAACTTTAGTTTTGGTATAGAGATTGCTTGATTCAATGTCTTACTTAATATGAAAGTACTTGTTCATTCTTAAGCAATAATCAATCTTCATCTTTCTAATCTTCATTGTAATATCTTCCGATCTAATATCACCATCGTTGAGATTAGGTTGAGTTATCTTATATATGTTGAAGAAATCACCAATACATCACCATTAAAATTGATTTGGACCAAGACTTACTTTTCTTGTCATTTAAAATCTATTTACATTTTTTTTATCTTTGAAAACAAATCCATCAATTATTTTCAACCAAGTTACTGTTAATTTAATTTCTCTTGAGTTTTTTTTTTGTTACTTAGCTTAATTTCCAGATCTAGCTCTCTGTGGATATGACCTCGATCTTACCGAGTTAATTGCTACATCGCACACTCGTGCACTTGCGAGTTAAAACAAGCCGATCATAAAAAGCTTCTAAGAGGGTCAAATTACTGTCCAAAGTTAGAGTCAGATTTGTGTCCGAAATTTTTCTGAAATTGTATTGTGTTCTTCTTTATAGATTTCGGTTCTTTAGTTTATAAAACTTATTATTTCTGTTTTATTCAAGTTATTTCATGTTTATTGAAGTGTTCTTATATATAATCATGGTTAGCTAAACTCTTTCTTGGATCCAAATCAAGGATAATGGTGATTGAGGTGAGTTCTTTAGGATATGAATGAATCTTAATGTTTATCTTCTCATTTTCTTCATGAATGATTTATTATTGAAAAGAAATTTTAGAAACCATTTAGGTAATGTTATAATCTTGAATTTTTATGCACAAACTTTAGTTTTGGTATAGAGATTGCTTGATTCAATGTCTTACTTAATATGAAAGTACTTGTTCATTCTTAAGCAATAATCAATCTTCATCTTTCTAAACTTCATTGTAATATCTTCCGATCTAATATCACCATCGTTGATATTAGGTTGAGTTATCTTATATATGTTGAAGAAATCACCAATACATCACCATTAAAATTGATTTGGACCAAGACTTACCTTTTCTTATCATTTAAAATCTATTTACATTTTTTTTATCTTTGAAAACAAATCCATCAATTATTTTCAACCAAGTTATTGTTAAATTAATTTCTCTTGAGTTTTTTTTTGTTACCTAGCTTAATTTCCAGATCTAACTCTCTGTGGATATGACCTCGATCTTACCGAGTTAATTGCTACATCGCACATTCGTGCACTTGCGAGTTAAAACAAGCCGATCATTAAAAGCAGTCAAGCAATTTTGGCGCCGTTGCCGGGGAGCTAGCAAGCAAAGGTAACAAATTTAGATTTGATTATTGGAAAACTAAAAAAAAATCATATAAAAAAAATTAAATTGGCTGGTTTTACCGCCTCAAAAAAAAAGTTTGACCTTAACATTTCGGATGTTGGACTATGGACTGAACTATTAATTGTTGGATTTTGGTTGGTTCAACTATTTTTCTTTTATTGTCTATTCTTATTAGTTTCTAATATTTTTCTTGTTTATTTCATTTTATTTTGTTGTTTTATTTTTATTTATTGTCTAAAGTGTTTGGCCGGTATTACCGCCTTTGTTTTTTTATTAATGCTTGTTATAATAATCTTTTAATGTTTATTGTTGTTAATAGTTCTTATTAGTTGGATAGTGAATTTCTTAATTTGTTGTATTTTTATTTTTGAGCTATTACTTTTATTTGCATTTTTTTTTCTTTCCTTTCCTTTCATATTCATATAATTGTTATATTATTATTATTATTATTATTTTATCATGGCTAATGTTGAAGATGTAGAGGGTGAAGGGAGTGTTCAAAGTAATAGACCTCCACAATTCAATGATCAACCTAATTTTCGAACTCTTAAAGAGTATCTTCACCCGGCTAGACAAAGTACACCTTCGAGTATTATCTTACCTCTTAACCAACAAGCTTTCAATTTGAAATCGGGCATGATTCAACTTCTTCCCACATTTCATGGTATGGATTCTGAAAATCCATACATACACATTAAAGACTTTGAAGAGGTATGTAATACTTTTATTGATAGAACATGCACAGAGGAAACCATTTGGCTTAAATTGTTCCCATTCTCTCTAAAGGATAAAGCCAAGCTTTGGCTAAACTCCTTGCGTCCTAGGTCTATAGGTACATGGAGAGAAATGCAAGCTGAATTTTTAAAAAAATACTTCCCCACTCATAGGACATCAGCTTTACAACGTCAAATGATGAATTTTTCTTGTAGTCCAAATGAGTCATTTCACCAAGCTTGGGAAAGGTTCAAAGACTTGTTAAATGCATGCCCTCATCATGGTTTTTAGATGTGGAGGTTAGTGAGTTTCTTTTATGACTCTCTTACCGCAGATTTTAAAAAGCTAGTGTCAACCATGTGTAATGGTGAGTTTTATGACAAAGAACCAAGTGAGGCATTTGATTTTTTTTATTAATTGGCTGAAAACACAAAGCAATGGGAGACTTCTCTCCCAGTTCATGTTGAGTCTAGAAACACCATTTCTCATTCAAGTGGGAAGTTTCAATTGAAAGAGATTGATGACCTCAATGCTAGATTAGCCTCATTGGCTAGGAAAGTAGAGTCTCTTGAGATTAAAAAAGTGCATGTCATAAGTGAACAACAAGAGGAAAGTTGTGTTGTTTGTGAAAGCAAAGGGCATAGGACAACTAAGTGTCCTACCATTCCAGCCTTCAAGGAAGTGCTATATGGCCAAACTTCTGATTCAAGTAATGTTAGAAAGCCATGTCCAAACCAAGTAGGCAATCCCTACTCTGAGACCTATAATCCTGGATGGAGGAACCACCCAAATTTTGGATGGAGAAATGAGGGCTCTTCAGTACCTCAAACATTTCAACCTCCACCCCAACCATTTCATGCTCCCACACATAACACATACCAACCACCTCATAAGAGATCCTTAGAGGATACTCTTCAACAATTCATGCAAACGCAAGGAGGAATCAATAACCAAGTTTACAAATTCCAAGACCAGACCAATAGGACCTTAGACGACATTCGAAGTCAACTAACTAAGTTGACTCAATCACTAAGCATTCAAGAGAAGGGAAAAATCCCAGCTTAACCAATGCTCAATCCTAGAGGTCAGGTACACATGAGTGAATCCTCACCTAGTGAACCTTCAAACCATGAACAAGTCCAAGCCATCACTACCCTTAGAAATGGAAAGATTGTTGACAAAGGTGTAGGTTTTAGGATTCCTAAAGGTATTGTGGAGGAGAAATCTAGGGAAAGTGAAGAGGGAATCAAAACACAAGTGACAAATGAGAGTTTGAGTGACAAAGAAGGTGAGATAAATGAGAAAGAGAAGAGTGAGAAAGGAGATGATTCAAGAAAAATTGGAGTCAAAATGAGTGATTTAGAATTTCTTCCTAGAGCACCATTTCCACAAAGGTTAGGGAAACCTAAACAAGATCTTATGAACTCAGAAATCTATGAATTGTTCAAACAAGTGAAAGTCAATATTCCACTCCTTGATGCAATTAAACAAGTTCCATCTTATGCAAAGTTTCTTAAGGATTTATGCACAATCAAAAGGAGATTGAATGTGAAAGAAAGAGCTTTTCTGACTGAACATGCTAGTGCCATCATCCAGTTTAAGACCCCTCCCAAATACAAAGATCCTGGTTGTCCTACCATTTCATGCATTATTGGAAGTCATAAGATAGATCAAGCTTTGTTGGATTTAGGAGCAAGTGTGAATTTAATACCCTACACTGTTTACGAACAATTAGGTTTAGGAGAAATAAAGCCTACTCGAATCACCCTTCAATTAGCTGATAGGTCAATCAAGATTCCCAGGGGTATCGTTGAGGATGTGCTGGTCCAAGTAGATAAATTCTACTTTCCTGTTGATTTTGTAGTGTTAGACACCGCACCAATTCAAGGTTCTAATGCCCCCATCCCAGTCATCTTAGGGAGACCTTTCCTAGCTACATCCAATGCCTTAATTAACTGTAGGAATGGGGTGATGAAATTGTCTTTTGGGAATATGACTGTGGAGATGAACATATTCAATGTCTCCAAACAAAACGGGGAACATGAGGACATTAGAGAGGTAGATTTCATCCAAACAGTTTGTCAAGAACACTTTGAGAGAGTGTGGATCAAGGATCCATTGGAGAGAACTTTAATTCATGATGAAAGATTTTGTTCTTTGGAATGTGTTGATGAGGAAGTAAGAGAACTCGAGACTTATCTAGATCCAATGCCTATTATGTTAATAGGTCAATGGACCCCATCATTTGAGCCTTTGATTTCACCCTAAGTGAAAGTTGAGGAATCTTTTGTCCAGCCTGATAAACTAGAAAGGAAGCCTTTACCGAGTGATCTTAAGTATGCATTTCTAGGGGAAGATGAATCATATCCTATTGTGATCTCATCAAAACTTAGCATAGAGCAAGAACAAAAACTTTTGAGAGTGGTGAGAAAACACAATAAAGCAATTGGGTGGAAAATTACTGACTTGAAAGGAATTAGCCTTCTTTTATGTACACATAGAATATATCTTGAAGAAGAGGCTAAATCTGTGAGGCAAATGTAAAGACGATTGAACCCAAACATAAAGGAAGTAATGAGAGGTGAAGTGCTTAAGCTACTTGATGCAGGTATCATTTACCCTATTGCAAACTCAAAATGGGTTAGTCCAACCCAAGTTGTCCCAAAAAAATCTGGAGTCACGGTAGTGAAGAATGAAAATAATGAGCTGGTACCAACTAGAATCCAAACTGGATGGCGTATGTGTATTGATTATCGTAAATTGAACATGGTGACTAGGAAGGACCATTTTCCACTTCCATTTTTAGACCAAGTGCTTGAAAGAGTAGCTGGAAGAGCTTTCTATTGTTTTCTGGATGGATACTCAAGTTATAACCAAATTGAGATTTCTTTAGAAGACCAAGAAAAAACCACTTTCACTTATCCTTTTGGTACTTATGCTTATAGAATAATGCCATTTGGTTTGTGTAATACACCAGCCACTTTTCAAAGGTGTATGATGAGTATCTTTAGTGACATGGTGGAAAATTTTTTGGAAGTTTTCATGGATGATTTTTCAGTTTATGGGGATTCTTATGAGTTGTGTCTAATGAATCTAGAAAAAGTTCTTGAAAGGTGTGAAGAGAGCAATCTTGTACTCAATTGGGAGAAGTGTCATTTTATGGTGACACATGACATTGTTTTAGGTCACATTGTCTCTTCAAAAGGGATAGAGGTAGATAAGTCAAAGGTGGAAGTCATTCAAAAATTAACTACCCCTAAGACTGTGAAAGATGTGAGATCCTTTTTAGGACATGCTGGTTTTTATCAAAGATTCATTCATTCTTTTAGTACCATTGCCAAACCATTGTGTAACTTGTTGTCACAAGATGTCCCATTTGATTGGACATCAAAATGTCAAGAAGCTTTTGAAAAGCTTAAAGGGTTGTTGACAACTACACCAATCATACAAGCTCCTGATTGGTCTTTACCATTTGAACTGATGTGTGATGCTAGTGATTTTGCGGTTGGGGCTGTTTTGGGGCAAAGAAAAGACAAGAAACCTCATGTCATATATTATGCTAGCAAGACTTTGAATGATGCTCAATTGAATTACACTACAACTGAAAAAGAACTCTTAGTTGTGGTCTTTGCATTAGACAAGTTTAGGTCTTATTTGGTTGGATCTCTTGTTATTGTTTTCACTGACCATGCAGCATTGAAATATTTGCTCACAAAACAAGATGCCAAACCACGTTTGATTCGATGGATCCTCCTACTCCAAGAGTTTAACATTGAAATTCGAGATAAAAAGGGAGTAGAGAATGTAGTGGCTGATCATTTGTCTCGTCTTTCAAGCTATAAGACCATAATTGATGAATCTCCAATAAATGAACTCTTTGCTGATGAAAATTTATTTTGTGCAGTTACTGTCTCTTACATTAGTTCTCTATGGTATGCTAATATAGCAAATTACCTAGCCACAAGTTAGATTCCTTCTCATTGGTCTAAACTTGACAAACAAAAATTCTTGTGCAATGTGCGCACCTTTTTTTGGGATGACCCCTACCTATTTAAATCTTGTCCTGACCAAATTATTAGGCGGTGCATCCCTGATCATGAAATTCCAAGGGTCATTAATTTTTGTCATGCATTAGCCTGTGGTGGGCATTTCTCTTCCAAGAAAACCATTGCCAAAATCTTGCAATGTGGTTTTTATTGGCCTACCATGTTTAAAGATGTTCATGCCTTTTGTGTTGCATGTGACCGATGCCAACGACTAGGTAGCCTCACTAGGCATAACATGATGCCCCTTAACCCCATCCTTGTTTTGGAAATATTTGATTGTTGGGGGATTGATTTCATGGGACCTTTTCCAAGTTCATTTGGTTACCAATTCATCCTTGTAGCTGTTGATTATGTGTCTAAATGGGTGGAGGCCATTGCATCTCGAACTAATGACCATCGAGTTGTGGTCAAATTCTTGAAAGAAAATATTTTCTCTCGTTTTGGCATGCCTCGGGCTATGATTAGTGATGGGAGAAAACATTTTTGTAACAAGCTCGTTAGGATTTTGATGAGAAAATATGGTGTAATTCACAAGGTCAGTACCCCCTATCACCCACAGACTAGTGGCCAAGCTAAGTTGGCAAATAAGGAGATCAAGAACATTTTAGAGAAAACAGTCAATCCAAATCGTAAAGATTGGTCCCTACGACTAGTTGATGCTTTGTGGGCATATCGCACTGCTTATAAGACCTTTTTAGGAATGTCTCCTTATAGGCTAGTTTATGGAAAGCCTTGTCATCTCCCTGTTGAGATTGAGCACCGTGCATATTGGGCCATTCGGCAATTCAATGACAATGAAAACGAGGTTAGCAAAAATAGAAAGCTTCAATTGGATGAATTAGAGGAGCTGAGAAATGATGCATTTGAAAATGCAAAAATTTCAAAACATAAGATGAAAACTTTGCATGATAAACATATTCTTAGAAAATCCTTTCATGTTGGTCAAAAGGTTCTCTTGTATAATTCACAATTACATCTCTTTCCTGGGAAGTTGAGGACAAAATGGATTGGTCCATTTGTGATTAAATCCATCTCTGAGCATGGTGCATTTGAGGTAGAAAATCCCAAGAATGGAAATATTTTCAAAGTAAATGGTCATCGATTGAAACTTTATCTTGAAAATGTTGTGGCTAAAGTTGAGACATTGGATCTTGAAGATCCAATACCATTGTAGTATCAAAAGTAATGAGTTTTTATTTTTAATTTATTTTTATTTTTATTTTTATTTTCATTTTCATTTTCATTTTTTTCTTCTTTTTTTCCATCTCTTATATTTTCTTGTTCATGCATTCGGGACAATGCATTATTTTAAGTTGAGGGGTGTGAGGTTCTTTATTTTTTTTAAAAAAAAATCAATGTTTTCTTTTAGTTGTGATATGCAGGTTAAAAAAAAAATCAAGCAAGAAGTCAGCTCATGCCCAATTCAATCAGACATTCATCCTTGAAAACAGAAGGGGAGTAACAATTTTCTAATCTTTATACTTTTCTTCTCTTTCTCTTTTACATTGAGGATAATGTAAAACTTAATTTTAGATATTTCATTATGTTGAATGCTTGAGATAACCATGCTTGTTAAAAAAAAAAAACTTGCATTGGTATGTGAATGAGACTTGTTTAGGATCATCATTACCTTTTTGGGTTCCTTATTGTGTTGAACATTGCATGCTTTAATTTGGGATAGATAATATCTTATAAAGCAAGATATAGCATACTTTTTTTTAAGATTACTGAAGTACATCTTTCCTTGTAAAAGTTGTGTGAGTTGTGTGAATATGCATGAAAGATGAGTATGATGCTTTACTTGTGATTATCCCTTTTGATCTAGTCCTAAACAAGGTTTAAGTAAATAGAGTAATAATCATTACATAAATAAATAAATGTGTACAAAGTTCTATCTACTCCAATGTTTTGAGTTGCTCAGTAACTAGGGGTATTCATCACAAATGTTTATCTTTACGTCAAACGGCAGCTTGAAATATGAGTATGCAAAGCACTTTAAGTTTGTTACTTTGTGAGTAACTGGGTGCATTCATCACAAATGTTTGTATTCGCGTCAAAAGGGAAGTGACAACTTAAAGACAAAGAATAAATCATATCGTCAAAAAAAAAAGAAAAAAAGAAAAAAAAATATAGATATTTCTCTAGTTTGCTACCTTGTTTGTGTTGGTGAGAAGGGAAGATTACAAGTTGAGTTTTCATATGAATCAATTATGTTGGTTGCACGATAAATATGACTGAATTTGGAAATTTTGTATGGATGTTTGATTTAGAGAATGTGAGTATGCTTATTTTTCTTTATTTGCTATTGTGTACACTAAGTTAAAGATACCAATGTTTGCATGATAGGTCCTTCAAGTGTGATGAATCGAGCCTAATTATGGTTGTTATTATTATTATTGTTATTTTAAAGGTTTTATGTTTTGTTTTGCTTGAGGACTAGCAAATCTAAGTTGGGGGGTGTGATTTTGCATCAAAAGTGTCATTAAGTCTCTTATTTTACATATGTATTTATTGTTTTTATTTGGTTGTTTTTATAATAATTGATGTGTTTTTTAGTAATGAAGTTTGTTTTAATGTTTCGATAGGTTTTTGGAGCTTAAATGAATTAATTCAGAAAATTCAACTTCAGAATTCAGAACAAAGAATTGAAGAGACATTTAGTTGAAGATTGAAGCAAATCTTGGTTCAAATAACTGCTCCAAATTTGTCCCAAAAATCAATTCTATTCCAATTCTAGAAAAGAATATCATATGATTTATTTCAAGCCCAAACTTGCCTTATGTTGTGTGCAAACTTCAACCATTAAACACTCAAGGTTTCAATGTCAATCTTAACCCAAATAATAAGTACATTTGTATACTTATTTGATGCTCAAATTCAGCCCAAAATCAGCCCTAAATCAGCCCTAAATCAACCCCAAATCAACCTTCAAATCAACCCAAACACAATCCATGATCTTACATGTCCCCACAACAAATAACAATTGATTTATTTTGGATAATCCATTGATCCAAGAAGGCAAGCACATGGATGGAAAGCTGGAGGGGATATTTTAACATTATTTTGGGTAAAAAAGAAGAAGGAGACACCTCATAAATGAGGAAGAAAAACGTGCACCAAAGTAGTTGTAAAGCTGTCTTGATGTGATTTTTCAGAACACCTTTTGGTGTTTTGCCCATAACATTTGACTCAGGTGTCCAAATGAGCTGTTCTTTAATGATCTGGAAAGGTGACAGAATTTCCTATAAATATGTCTCTAATAGACTTCTCGAAAAAAAGCTTCTAAGAGAGTCCAATTTCTGTCCAAAGTTAGAGTCAGATTTGTGTCCGAAATTTTTCTGAAATTGTATTGTGTTCTTTTTTATAGATTTCGGTTCTTTAGTTTGTAAAACTTATTATTTCTATTTTATTCAAGTTATTTCATGTTTATTGAAGTGTTCTTATATATAATCATGGTTGGCTAAACCCTTTCTTGGATCCAAATCAAGGATAATGGTGATTGAGGTGAGTTCTTTAGGATATGAATGAATCTTAATGTTTATCTTCTCATTTTCTTCATGAATGATTTATTATTGAAAAGAAATTTTAGAAACCATTTAGGTAATGTTATAATCTTGAATTTTTATGCACAAACTTTAGTTTTGGTATAGAGATTGCTTGATTCAATGTCTTACTTAATATGAAAGTACGTGTTCATTCTTAAGCAATAATCAATCTTCATCTTTCTAAACTTCATTGTAATATCTTCCGATCTAATATCACCATTGTTGATATTAGGTTGAGTTATCTTATATATGTTGAAGAAATCACCAATACATCACCATTAAAATTGATTTGGACCAAGACTACCTTGTCATTTAAAATCTATTTATATTTTTTTTATCTTTGAAAACAAATCCATCAATTATTTTCAACCAAGTTATTGTTAAATTAATTTCTCTTGAGTTTTTTTTTATTACCTAGCTTAATTTCCAGATCTAGCTCTCTGTGGATATGACCTCGATCTTACCGAGTTAATTGCTACATCGCACACTCATGCATTTGCGAGTTAAAACAAGCCGATCATAAAAAGCGGTCAAGCAGGTATAATCGACACCTGAGCTATGAAAGGAACTTGATTTGTTGTTAACATAAGTTATAATCATGAATGCTTGACGAGATTTACAAGTATTAGCATTAATTGAATAAGATGACTAATGTAATCATGTTAGCAATCTATAATCTGATTGGAACCTCCTTTATGTGTGGTTTCCAATTGAATAATAAGAGTTTATACTATACTTGTTTGACATACCACTAGTGGATCCTCTAACCTTGACATTTCTTATTATCATTGTTTAATCCTTACATTAATATTCCATCTCCAAGTTCTCATCATCATCATCATCTTCTTCTTCTTCTTCTCTTTCTTTATTATTACTACTACTACTACTAGAATTATTAGTATTATAATTTCTATTATTATTGTTGTTGTTGTTATTGCTATTGTTGTTTGTAATTTGTACAATTAACCTCCTTGTGGTTCGACCCCGGTCTTGCCGGGTTATTTATTACTTCGTCATTCCTACACTTGGGAGAGGACATCAATCTTTTAGTCATGTCAAGTTTTTGGGAGAAAACAATTCAGCTTATTTTGACTTCTAAAACTTCAGATATGACCAAAATACTGAACAGTGCTTAGGTTGGAGGATAGATTCGGGCTTTTTTGTTGTTGCTACAATTTAGACTTAAAAATGGCCTTGTTAGATCTTCGGATCCATATGCAAGTTGTAGGCCTACATCGTACCTTTCCATCCATATAAAGTAGACCTAAGTCTGAGATCTATAGCTCTAGATATGACCCAATTACTGAACAGATTTGACACACATAGATTTTAATTAACTACTCTTTTTCAAGTCTAGTGCCTCGACTTTTCTAGCTACAGATGCAAACTTGGCTTGAAGATCATGATCTTCCTTAAGGTTGTACATGCCTCCACTATATGTATGAAGTTGAGTTTTACTCGGTGCCTCATAAGTACCCGCGGTGTCCCAATTTTGAGCATTTTCAGCTAACAAGTTTAAGTACTCCATTGCTTTATCAAGATCTTTATCTTCAAAGTTCTATTGCATATCAATTCAACCATTTTCCTATCTCTAGGTGTTAACCCTTCATACAAATGTGAAACCAATCTCCATGTTTCAAAACCATGATGAGGGCAAGTACTAAGCAAGTCTTGATACCCATCCCAACATTGGTAAAATATTTCTCCTGGTTTTTGAGTGAAAGTAGTGATTTGTCTTTTGAAAGAGTTTGTTTTATGAGATAGGAAAAGCTTCTTCAAAAACTGTTGTTGCATTTCATCCCAAGCACGAATGGATCCAGGTCTCAAGTTTTATAGCCATGTTTTAGCTTTATCTTTTAATGAAAAAGGAAAAAGCTTTAATCTGATGGTGTTCATGCTATAATTAAAATTATTATATGTATTGCAGACCTCCTTAAATTCCCTTAAATGCAAGTATGAATTTTCTAATTCTAAGCTATGAAAAGAAGGTAAAAGTTGAATAATGTCTGACTTAAAATTAAAATGAGATGCATCGGGAGGAAAAACTATACATGATGGTGCACTTGTTCTTGTGGGATTCATGTGGTCTCTAAGTGTTCTAGCACGGTTATTCTCATTATTCTCATTATAAAGTGATTGATTATCTTCTTCAGCCATATTTTCTGAAAATGATGAGGATACCCTACAAAGTCTACCACTTGATATATGTGACCACACTCTCATGCACGTTTAGGAATAGAATAAAAGGAAAAAAAAACAAAAGAAGAAGAAACAAGAGAAAATAAACAAATTTATATATAAGAAAAGTGAAAAGAGAAAATAAAATAAATATTATAATTTATACAAAACTTACCTCCCCGGCAACGGCACTAAAAACTTGACATGACTAAAAGATTGATGTCTTCTCCCAAGTATAGGAGTGTCGAAGTAATAAATAACACGGCAAGACCAGGGTCGAACCATAGGGAGGTTAATTGTATAAATTATAAATAACAATATTATAACAATAATAACAATGACAACAACAACAATAACAACAACAACAACAACAACAACAACAACAACAACAACAACAACAATAATAATAGTAATAGTAATACTAATAATAATAAAAAAGAAAAAGAAAAAGAAGAAGAAGAAGAAGAAGATGAGAACTTTGAGACGGAATATTAACGTCAAGATTTAACAACGCTAACAATAAATGTCAAAGTTAAAGGATCCACTAATGGAATGTCAAACAAGTATAGTATAAACTCTTATTATTCAATTGGAAACCACATATAAAGGAGGTTCCAAGCAGATTATAGATTGGTAACATGATTACATTAGTTATCTTATTCAATTAATGCTAATACTTGTAAATCTCGTCAAACATTCATGATTATAACTTATGTTAACAAAAAATCAAGTTCCTTTCATAGCTCAAGTGTCGGTTATACCATACAGTATGAACTATGAAAGTGCCAAGCATTTGTTATACCAAGTGTTATACAACATAAATCAAGATTAGTCATTTAACAAGCAAAGTATTAAAGAGTGAACAAGATAACAAATATAAAACATGTTAGTATCAAACATTAAAGTCTGTTTTAAGTTTACACTATACTTATTCTTACTTATTCTTATACCATTAGTGTAACCTTTTCACCTTAACATAATAAACTTAGCTAAACATAATAAAAGAAAGAAAAATAAATAAACAAAATAAGAACATAAATAAGATAAGAGTTAACTAGGTAAATAAAAGGAAATGAAAGGCATAAACTTGATATTAATGAAAGTAAAGCATAAACATTACAAAAAATACAAAGAGAGAAAGAAAAAGCATGATCTTGATCTGGAAACCAAGATGCCTAAATGTATGGCAAATGCCTCCGTTTATAGGTGATTAGTACTTAAAAGTGCATTTTTATCATGGTTTTATATCATCATTTTGCACTTGAAGTATCAATAACTCCTTAACTAAAATATGTTTTATAATAATGTATCTAATAATATAAGATACCTATAATTTGTGGTAAATGTCTATTTTTAATGCAGGCCTATCACATAAATGAAAGGATTGATTGATGACTTGAAGAACTTAAATTGCAAGGATAAAGAGATGGTCAAACTTAGAGAAGAGATGTCGGTGCAATCCAAACTGGAACACTGTTTGGTAATTGGGTCATATCTGGAGCTACAGATCTCAGATTTAGGTCCAATTTATATGGATGGAAAGGTAAGACATAGGCCTACAACTTTCATATGGAGCCCAAGATCTAAAAAGGCCATTATCAAGTCCAAATTGTAGCAACAACAAAGAAGCCCGAATCTGTCTTCCAGCCCGAGCACTATTCGGTATTTTGGCCATATCTCGAGTTCTAGAAGTCCAAATGAGCTGAATTTGTTACACAAGAAAGCTGAGACAATTGCCTACAACTTTCATGTTTACAACTGGCTCCAATTTTGACGTTATCAATGACGTTTTGGGCAGACAAGAGAAGATAAGGATTGTCACCAAGTCAAAAGTTGGCCACCCACTTATCAATTAGTCATCAAATCAATAGTTCCCAATTTTGGCCTATAAAAGGAGGCATTTGCCATGCATTTAGGCATCTTGGTTTCCAGATCAAGATCATGCTCTTCCTTTCTCTCTTTGTATTTTTGTAATGTTTATGCTTTGCTTTCATTAATATTAAGTTTATGCTTTTCATTTCCTTTTCTTTACTTAGTTAGCTTTTATGTTCTTATTTTGTTTATCTATTTTTCTTTCTTTCATTATGTCTAGGTAAGTTAATTATGTCAAGGTGAAAAGGTTACACTAATGGTGTGAGAATAAATATAATGTAAACTTAATATGGACTTTAATGTTTGATACTAACATGTTTTATATTTGTTATCTTGTTCACTCTTTAATACTTTGCTTGTTAAATGACTAATCTTGATTTATGTTGTATAACACTTGGTATAATAAATGCTTGGCACTTTCATAGCCCATAATGTATGGTATAACCGACACCTGAGCTATGAAAGGAACTTGATTTGTTGTTAACATAAGTTATAATCATGAATGCTTGACGAGATTTAGAAGTATTAGCATTAATTGAATAAGATGACTAATGTAATCATGTTAACAATATATAATCTGATTGGAACCTCCTTTGTGTGTGGTTTCCAATTCAATAATAAGAGTTTATACTATACTTGTTTGATATACCATTAGTGGAACCTCTAACCTTGACATTTGTTATTATTATTGTTTAATCCTTACATTAATATTTCATCTCTAAGTTCTCATCATCATCATCGTTTTCTTCTTCTCTTTCTTTATTATTATTATTATTATTAATATTATTATTACTACTACTACTACTACTACTACTACTACTATTATTATTATTACTATTGTTGTTGTTGTTATTGTTGTTTTATAATTGTTGTTTATAATTTGTACAATTAACCTCCCTATGGTTCGACCCCGGTCTTGCCGGGTTATTTATTACTTCGACACTCCTGCACTTGGGAGAAGACATCAACCTTTTAGTCGTGTCAAGTTTTTGGCGCCGTTGCCGGGGAGGTAAGTTCTTGTATAAATTATAATATTTATTTTATTTTCTCTTTTCACTTTTCTTTTATATAACTTTGTTTCTTTTCTCGTGTTTCTTCTTCTTTTGTTTTCTTCTTCCTTTTATTCTATTCCTACACTTGCATGAGAGTGTGGTCACATACATCAAGTGGTAGACTTTGTAGGGTATCCTCATCATTTTCAGGAAATATAGCCGAAGAAGATAATAAATCACTTCATAATGAAAATAATGAGAATAATCGTGCTAGAACACTTAGAGACCATATGAATCCCACAAGAACAAGTGCACCATCATGCATAGTTTTTCCCCCTGATGCATCTCATTTTAATTTTAAACCAGGTATTATTCAACTTTTACCTTCTTTTCATGGTTTAGAATTGGAAAATCCATACTTGCATTTAAGGGAATTTGAGGAGGTCTGCAACACATATAATAACTTAAATTGTAGCATGAACACCATTAGATTAAAGCTTTTTCCTTTTTCATTAAAAGATAAAGCTAAAACATGGCTACAAAATTTAAGACCTGGATCCATTCGTGCTTGGGATGAAATGCAACAACAGTTTTTAAAGAAGTTTTTTCCATCTCATAGAACAAACTCTTTCAAGAGACAAATCACCGCTTTCACTCAAAAACCAGGAGAAACATTTTACCAATGTTGGGATAGGTATCGAGATTTGCTTAGTACTTGTCCTCATCATGGTTTTGAAACATGGAGATTGGTTTCATATTTCTATGAAGGGTTAACACCTAAAGATAGGCAAATGGTTGAATTGATATGCAATGGAACTTTTGAAGATAAAGACCCTGATGAAGCAATGAATTACTTAGACTTGTTAGCTGAAAATGCTCAAAATTGGGACACCGCGGGTACTTATGAGGCACCGAGTAAAACTCAACCTCATACATCTAGTGGAGGTATGTACAACCTTAGGGAAGATCATGACCTTCAAGCCAAATTTGCATCTTTAGCTAGAAAAGTGGAGGCACTAGAATTGAAAAGGAGTGGTCAATTAAAATCTGTTGAAAACATTGTGTGTCAAATCTGTGAAATAAATGAACACTCAAATCTGTCCAACCTTGCCTTCTTTTAAGGAATGTCTCCATGAACAAGCCCATGCTTTAAACAGTTTTCAAAGGGCCAACCACAACTCATACTTCCAAACATACAACCCTAGTTGGAGGAATCACCCAAATTTCAGTTGGAAGAGTGAAAACAACAATGCACAAACTTCACAACCACCATTTCAAGCACACCATAATTTCCAAAATTCTCATGGATATGCACCTTTTTATGCTCCACCTTCTAGAAGAAATCTTGAGGAAACATTGCATGCATTCATTGAAAAGCAAGAGACAATCAATACTCAACTTGCTCAAAACATGATAGATTTGAAACATACTCTTGCTAAATTAACATCTGCTCTTAGTTTCCAAGAGAAAGGTAAGTTTCCATCTCAACCACAACAAAATCCCAAGGGGCAATACAATGCAAATGCAAGTAGTTCCGAAAGCCAACACATGGATCAAGTCAAATCAGTCACTACTCTGCGCAGTGGTAAGGTTATTGAAAAACCCTCTCTTAAACCTTATGAGAAAGATGATGAGTCAATCTCTGAGGGTAAGGAAGGGGTAGAATCTGAAAATTGCAAAGAAACGACTGATTCACCGCCAGCACTTCCATTTCCTCAAGCCATGACCAAACAAAGGAAAGTTAATCACAACTCTGAAATTTTTGAAATTTTCAAACAGGTAAGGATCAATATACCTTTGCTGGATGCTATTAAACAGGTTCCTTCCTATGCTAAATTTTTGAAAGATCTCTGCACTGTGAAGAGGAAACTGAATGTGAAAAAGAAAGCCTTTCTAGCTGAACAAGTAAGTGTCATTCTTCAAAACAATAATGCTTTGAAATATAAAGACCCTGGTTGTCCTATAATTTCTTGCTTTATTGGAGAACATAAAATTGAAAAAGCCTTACTTGATCTTGGTGCTAGTGTGAATCTACTTCCATATTCAGTTTTTCAGAGTCTCAATTTAGGTGAGTTAAAACCAACTTCTATATCTCTTTTACTTGCCGATAGATCTGTAAAAGTGCCTAGAGGAATAATTGAAGATGTGTTAGTACAAGTCGATAAATTCATTTATCTTGTGGATTTTATTGTCTTGGACACAGAACCTGTTGAAGCATGTAATTCATTTCCTGTTATTTTAGGACGTCCATTTTTTGCAACTTCTAATGCATTGATTAATTGTAGGAATGGACTGATGAAGCTATCATTTGGAAACATGACATTGGAGATGAATATTTTCAACATTTGCAAGCAACCTGAAGATGATAATGATTTACAAGAAGTAGATCATATTGATGAATTAGTTTATGATCAACTTGAATCTACTTTAAGTAAAAATGAATTGGATGAAACTGAAGATTTGCAAATGATTTATTCTGAGGAAGAAATCACGGATGAAACAAGCACTGAAAATGTTGATGCGAATCTTTTGTCAATAGTGACAACAGATTCAACATCTGACATCACACCAATCGATGATTACTTTCCTAACAAATCCTTACTTTCTCTTAGTTCAATGACTTGGTATGATAAAAATATTAATTTTCTTGCTTTAGGAGATTTGCCAGCTGATTGGAGTACCCAAGACAAAGAAAAGTTTTTGAACGAAGTGAAGAGCTTTTATTGTGATGACCCTAACTTATTCAAATATTGTCCTGATCAAATATTTCAAAGATTCATTCCCGACAATGAGGTAAGTAGTGTCATTAAACTTTGTCATTCTAAGGCATATGGAAGTTGTTTCTCGTCAAAAAAGACAGCTGCAAAAATCTTTCAAAATGGATTTTATTGGCCCACCATGTTCAAGGACACGCATGCATTCTGCAAAACTTATGGGGCCTGTGATATTGAGAATTCAATGAATAACAATAATTTTAAGGAAAATGGACATCGTTTGAAAGCTTACTTTGATAATTTTCCTAGTGAAAATGAATCAGTTGGTTTGAATGATCTTGTAGATAAAGGTTGATTATTTTATTTTTCTCATATTTTTTTTGTGTTTCTTTTTTAGTGATTTTTGCTAGTTTCTCTCACCCCGGTCAAATGGCGGATAACGGTACTCCGTGACTTAAGTCGGTTCTTTCAGTTTCCCATAATTACTGATATCTGTGTATATATCTGTGCAATTCTTTAAAGCTCTCTTCCAAGTATTTTCCCGCTCTGCCTCATAATACGATTAGAAAAATTTACCGTGCTAGATGTGCAAGATTGAGATTATTAATGAATCATGGAATTCCTGAAGATATTCGCTGGTTGATTGAAGCAAAGGTCCGATTATCAGGTGAATCCTCTAATTTCTTTATTTCACACATGCCTGGAACAGGTAAAAGCACTTTTGCAAAGAAGTGTCGTGCAAAACGACTAGAAGTCTGCCATCGATGTGCTAGATGGACTTGTAATACACAATGTCGTTCTTTAGGAATGGTATCTATAAACCGTGAAGATAAAATACAATTCATTAAGGATGGCCTAAGTAAGGAGTCTTTAGATAATCTTCTATTGACTCTTGAGACGCATCCTAGTGGAGATGTGCACCGTGAAATTCATGATTTATGGCCACTATTTCTTAAAGAACATGATCGACTTAGTCTTGGGAATCTGACTAAAAAAGATCCTATTTGCCAGTTTTTAAGAAAACTGGATGGGAAGCCTATCCCCGACCCATAGAGGGTGTTTAAGCCGTTCTTGGACGTAAAACCAAGGGAAGATGTGAGCCACAATCACAACTACCTGTACATACACATGCTTTTTTTTCAAAAGTAAATAAATAAATAAATAAAAAGAGAGAGAGAGAGAGTGTGAGACTCCAGCTGGCCTACATATAGGTGTTATGATTGCCTTTCTAATTTCTCATCTATAAAACCCTCTTTTCCTTCCTTTCATTTCTACTCAACCCATACATTCAACAAATAGAGAAGTGTGTAGAAATGGCAAGTTCCTCAAGTCATCAAATAAGAAATATTTGTGTTTTCGGTGGATCTAGTCCTAGGAAAGAAAAAGAGTTTTTAGAATCAGCAAATCATCTTGGTCAGGTGCTAGCTGAGAGAAAGATTCATTTAGTGTATGGGGGAGGCAGTCTTGGGTTAATGGGAGGTGTGTCAATTGCTGCATTTTTAGGAGGTAGTCAAGTTTTAGGAGTCGTTCCTGAAGTTTTGGCACAAGGGGACATCATTGGAAAAACAATTGGAGAGGAACTTCAGGTCTCCACAATGTCGGCTCGAATGAATGCAATGTTTAACCATGCTGATGCTTTCATTGCTTTACCAGGTGGTCTAGGCACATTGGAAGAGATCTTTCATATTTCCTCTTGGGCTCAATTGCACATTCACCATAAACCTATAGGTTTGTTAAATGTTAATGGTTATTATGATAAGTTATTGTCTTTTCTTGATCATGCTGTGGAACAGGAATTTCTAACATCTTCTGCACGACAAATCATAATCTCTGCTACTACTGCTGAACAATTAATTGACCAACTACAATCTTTCATTCCTATGATTGATCCTTCCATGAGTCGCATAAATTGGTCATCTACGGGAAGCTGTAAAAAGCTTAGATTGGATTTGAGCCTTCATTTGTGAATTTTTGTGTATTTTGGTTTTATTATTGTGTTTTGTTATTTCTTATTTTTGTTTCAGTGTGTTTCAGGTTTTGTCAGTGTTCGTTATTTCAGGTGATATCTTCTATACTCTATCTTTCTACCTTAGAACATTGAGGACAATGTCTCGTTTTGGTTGGGGGGAGAGGGTAGTAGTTGATAAAAAAAAAAAATTGTTTTTCATTTCATAAAGCATGTGCATAATTGTTGCTATTAGGATGGCAGAGTAAAGGAGTTCTTTTATTAAAGTGACTCTTGAGACGCATCTTAGTAACCATTCTTAATAAGGTCTATTATAATACTTCCTGAAATATTCAAGTTTACAAACTCTCGTATTGTTACCACTTAATTCTGCTCATATACTTATTTAACATGTATTCTTAAACCTTAATTTACACACACACACTTTAACATATGATTGTGGGTTGCATATTGGATTATTACATTATTTATGTTCTTTTATTAAAGGTAACAACTAAGGGAAAGGGATTGTATATAATTAAAAAAAAAGAAAAATATTAAAAAAAAGAAAAAAAAAGAAAAAAAAGAAAATAATAATAATAATAATAATAATAATAATAGTAGTAGTAGTAATAATAATAATAATAATAATAATAATAAAGAAAGAGAAGAAGAAGAAGAAGAAGATGAGAACTTGGAGATGGAAAATTAATGTAAGGATTAAACAATAATAATAACAAATGTCAAGGTTAGAGGTTCCACTAATGGTATATCAAACAAGTATAGTATAAACTCTTATTATTGAATTGGAAACCACACACAAAGGAGGTTCCAATCAGATTATATATTGTTAACATGATTACATTAGTCATCTTATTCAATTAATGCTAATACTTGTAAATCTCGTCAAGCATTCATGATTATAACTTATGTTAACAACAAATCAAGTTCCTTTCATAGCTCAGCTGTCGGTTATACCATACATTATGGGCTATGAAAGTGCCAAGCATTTGTTGTACCAAGTGTTATACAACATAAATCAAGATTAATCATTTAACAAGCAAAGTATTAAAGAGTGAACAAGATAACAAATATAAAACATGTTAGTATTAAACATTAAAGTCCATATTAAGTTTACACTATACTTATTCTTACACCATTAGTGTAACCTTTTCACCTTGACATAATTAACTTAGCTAGACATAATGAAAGAAAGGAAAACAAATAAACAAAATAAGAACATAAAAGTTAACTAAGTAAAGGAAAGGAAATGAAAGGCATAAACTTGATATTAATGAAAGTAAAGCATAAACATTACAAAAAATACAAAGAGAGAAAGGAAGAGCATGATCTTGATCTGAACACCAAGATGCCTAAATGCATGGCAAATGCCTCCTTTTATAGGCCAAAATTGGGAACTATTGATTTGATGACTAATTGATAAGTGGGTGGCCAACGTTTGACTTGGTGACAATCCTTATCTTCTCTTGTCTGCCCAAAATGTCATTGATAACGTCAAAACTGGAGCCAGTTGTAAACATGAAAGTTGTAGGTAATTGTCTCAGCTTTCTTGTGTAAAAAAGTCAGCTCATTTGGACTTCTAGAACTCCAGATATGGCCAAAATACCGAACAGTGCTCGGGCTGGAAGACAGATTTGGGCTTCTTTGTTGTTGCTACAATTTGGACTTGATAATGGCCTTTTTAGATCTTGGGCTCCATATGAAAGTTGTAGGCCTATGTCTTACCTTTCCATCCATATAAATTCGACCTAAATCTGAGATCTGTAGCTCCAGATATGACCCAATTACCAAACAGTGTTCCGGTTTGGATTGCACCGACATCTCTTCTCTAAGTTTGACCATCTCTTTATCCTTGCAATTTAAGTTCTTCAAGTCATCAATCAATCCTTTCATTTATGTGATAGGCCTGCATTAAAAATAGACATTTACCACAAATTATAGGTATCTTATATTATTAGATACATTATTATAAAACATATTTTAGTTAAGGAGTTATTGATACTTCAAGTGCAAAATGATGATATAAAACCATGATAAAAATGCACTTTTAAGTACTAATCACACCCCTCAACCAGCTTATTACTAGTCCCTAGTAATCAAAGCGTTACAACAATTTGCAAATTTCACAAAGCAAGGTATTCATCATTTAACTTCCATTAATCTATCCAGATAAACAAACTCTCATTAAATTTATATATCTGCTCAATACCTCTTAACAAGATATTAATAAACCCTTTTTTTTTTTGTGCTCAATGTATCAACACATAATTATGGGGCTTTTCTTGGAAGAAAACAAAATTTTTATTCTAATGTTTAAGGTTAACTTCCTTGGGTTGGGATTACTATTTTTATCTTCTTTTTTTGTTTTTCGTTTTTTTTTTTAAATCTATATACATATAATTTAAAAACATCATGCATCTTTAACCCATGTAACGAGCTTTCAGCTAATGACTCCCAGACCAGTTGGTCTTAGGGCATTAGGTGTTAAGACACCCCTACGAGCTTAGTAACTCGGGTCGTAGATACTGATATGTAGATAGTGCAATGTTTGATTCCCTTAAGCTTTTCTCCTCAACCCATGTAACAAGCGTTGGGCTAATAGCTCCCAAGTCAGTTGACTTTAGGGTATTAGGTGTTAAAACACCCCTTCGGGCTTAATTGCTTAGGTTAGGGAGGCTACGAAACCAAACTTATCTACATTTTTATTATCATCATTTTTTTTATCTTTTTTTTTCTTTTTTTTTAATTATATACAATCCCTTTCCCTTAGTTGTTACCTTTAACAAAAGAACATAAATAATGTAATAATCCAATATGCAACCCATAATCATATGTTAAAGTGTGTGTGTGTAAATTAAGGTTTAAGAATACATGTTAAATAAGTATATGAGTAGAATTAAGTGGTAACAATACGAGAGTTTGTAAACCTGAATATTTCAGGAAGTATTATAATAGACCTTGTTAAGAATGGTTACTAAGATGTGTCTCAAGAGTCACTTTAACAAAAGAACTCCTTTACTCTGCCATCCTAGTAACAACAATTATGCACATGCTTTATGAAATGAAAAACAATTTTTTTTTTATCAACTACTACCCTCTCCCCCCAACCAAAATGAGACATTGTCCTCAATGTTCTAAGGTAGAAAGATAGAGTATAGAAGATATCACCTGAAATAACGAACACTGACAAAACCTGAAACACACTGAAACAAAAATAAGAAATAACAAAACACAATAATAAAACCAAAATACACAAAAATTCACAAATGAAGGCTCAAATCCAATCTAAGCTTTTTACGGCTTCCCGTAGATGACCAATTTATGCGACTCATGGAAGGATCAATCACAGGAATGAAAGATTGTAGTTGGTCAATCAATTGTTCAGCAGTAGTAGCAGAGATTATGATTTGTCGTGCAGAAGATGTTACAAATTCCTGTTCCACAGCATGATCAAGAAAAGACAACAACTTATCATAATAACCATTAACATTTAACAAACCTATGGGTTTATGGTGAATGTGCAATTGAGCCCAAGAGGAGATATGAAAGATCTCTTCCAATGTGCCTAGACCACCTGGTAAAGCAATGAAAGCATCAGCATGGTTAAACATTCGAGCCGACATTGTGGAGACCTGAAGTTCCTCTCCAATTGTTTTTCCAATGATGTCCCCTTGTGCCAAAGCTTCAGGGACGACCCCCAAAACTTGACTACCTCCTAAAAATGCAGCTATTGACACATCTCCCATTAACCCAAGACTGCCTCCTCCATACACTAAATGAATCTTTCTCTCAGCTAGCACCTGACCAAGATGATTTGCTGATTCTAAAAACTCCTTTTCTTTCCCAGGACTAGATCCACCTAAAACACAAATATTTCTTATTTGATGACTTGAGGAACTTGCCATTTCTACACACTTCTCTATTTGTTGAATGTATGGGTTGAGTAGAAATGAAAGGAAGGAAAAGAGGGTTTTATAGATGAGAAATTGAAAAGGCAATCATAACATCTATATGTAGGCCAGCTGGAGTCTCATACTCTCTCTCTCTCTTTTTATTTATTTATTTATTTACTTTTAAAAAAAACATGTGTATGTACAGGTAGTTGTGATTGTGGCGCACATCTTCCCTTGGTTTTACGTCCAAGAACGGCTTAAACGCCCTCTGTGGGTCGGGGATAGGCTTCCCATCCAGTTTTCTTAAAAACTGGCAAACAGGGTCTTTTTCAGTCAGATTCCCAAGACTAAGTCGATCATGTTCTTTATGAAAATGAGGCCATAAATCATGAATTGCACGATGCACATCTCCACTAGGATGCGTCTCAAGAGTCAATAGAAGATTATCTAAAGACTCCTTACTCAGGCCATCCTTAATGAATTGTATTTTATCTTCACGGTTTATAGATACCATTCCTAAAGAACGACATTGTGTATTACAAGTCCATCTAGCACAACGATGACAGACATCCAGTCGTTTTGCACGACGCTTCTTTGCAAAAGTGCTTTTACCTGTTCCAGGCATGTGTGAAATGAAGTTAGAGGACTCACCTGATAATCGGACCTTTGCTTCAATCAACCAGCGAATATCTTCAGGAATTCCATGATTCATTAACAATCTCAATCTTGCACATCTAGCACGGTAAATTTTTGTAATCGCATTCTGAGGCAGAGCGGGAAAATACTTTTTCAATTTTTCAAGATTAGTGTCCATTTTCAAATGAGAATTGGAAGAGAGATTCAAAGAATTGCATAGATATATACACAGATATCAGTAATTGTGGGAAACTGAAAGAACCGACTTAAGTCACGGAGTACCGTTATCCGCCATTTGACCGGGGTGAAAGAAACTTGCAAAAATCACTCAAAAAGAAACAAAAATAAAATAAAATAAAATAAAATAAAATCAATTTTTATATAAGAAACAAAAATAAAATAAAATAAAATAAAATCAATCTTTATATACAGGATCACCCAATTCAATAGAGTTATGTTCAACTGAAAAATTGTCAAAGTAAACTTTCAGATGATGTCCATTTACCTTGAAAACATTGCCATTCTTTGGATTCTCGATGTCATAGGCCCCATATGGATACACATGTTTCACAATAAAAGGACCGCTCCATCTTGATCTTAATTTTCCAGGAAATAAATGCAGTCGAGAATTATAAAGCAAGACTTTTTGACCAACATTGAAGGTTTTTCTCTGTATTTTCTTGTCATGAAATTCTTTTATTCTTGCTTTATGAATTCTTGAATTTTCATATGCATCATTTCTTATTTCCTCAAGCTCATTTATTTGTAATTTTCACAGTTGACTAGCATCATCCAGATTTGAATTGAAAGTTTTAATAGCCCAATAAGCTTTATGTTCAAGTTCCACAGGCAAGTGACAAGGTTTTCCATAGACTAGTCTATAAGGTGACATACCTAATGATGTTTTGTAAGCAGTTCGATAAGCCCAAAGTGCATCATTAAGTCTTAAAGACCAGTCTTTCCTATTAGGGTTCACTTTTTTCTCCAAAATATGTTTGATCTCCCTATTAGCAAGCTCTATTTGTCCACTTGTTTGAGGGTGATAAGGGGTGGCAACTTTGTGTGTGATTCCATATTTCTTCATTAAAGACTCAAATGGCTTGTTGCAGAAATGTGTTCCACCATCACTTATTATGGCTCGAGGGACTCCAAATCGACTCAAAATATTTTCTTTCAAAAACTTTATCACTGTTTTGTGATCATTGTTTCGACTTGGAATTGCCTCTATCCATTTTGAAACATAATCTACTGCGACTAATATGTATAAGAAACCAAATGATGGAGGGAATGGGCCCATGAAATCTATACCCCAACAGTCAAAGATCTCAATGACAATAATAGGGTTTAAAGGCATCATGTGACGTTTTGAAATAGATCCCAACTTTTGACAATTTTCACAAGACTTGCAGAATGCATGTGAGTCTTTGAACATGGTGGGCCAGTAAAATCCACTTTGTAAGATTTTTGCAGTTGTCTTTCTTGATGAGAAATGGCCCCCACATGCCTCAGAATGACAAAATTTAATGACACTACTTACCTCATTGTCAGGAATGCATCTTCGAAATATTTGATCAGGACAATATTTAAATAAATAAGGATCATCCCAATAAAAGTTCTTCACTTTGTTCAAAAACTTTCTTTTATCTTGGGTATTCCAATGAGCTGGCAATTGTCCTGAAACAAGAAAATTGACAATATTAGCAAACCAAGGCATTGTAGAGACAGAAAGTAAAGATTCATCAGGAAAGTAGTCATCGATTGGTGTGATGTCAGTTTTCGAATCTGTTGTCAATCTTGACAAGTGATCTACGACAACATTTTCGCTGCCTTTCTTATCTTTGATTGTGATATCAAATTCTTGAAGTAATAAAATCCACCGCACCAATCTAGCCTTGGAATCTTTCTTAGAAAGAAGATATTTCAATGCTGCATGATCACTAAAAACAACAACAGGTGAGCCAACAAGATAAGATCTGAATTTTTCACATGCAAATACTACTGCAAGTAATTCTTTTTCAGTGGTGGTATAATTTATTTGAGCACTATTTAAAGTTTTACTTGCATAGTAAATTACATAAGGTTTCTTATCTTTTCTTTGTCCCAAAACAGCACCTACGGCATAATCACTAGCATCACACATTATTTCAAAAGGTAATGACCAATCGGGAGGTTGAATGATAGGAGCACAAGTAAGCAAATTTTTAAGTTTAACAAAGGCTTCTTCACAATGTTCAGTCCATTCAAAAATAGTATCCTTTGTTAGAAGGTTACTTAAAGGCTTAGATATTACACTAAAATCTTTGATGAACCTTTTATAAAAACCAGCTTGTCCTAGGAATAATCTAACATCTTTAAGAGATTTTGGTGTTGGCAAGTTTGCAATTAACTCAATTTTAGATTTATCAACCTCGATTCCTTTTGATGAAACAATGTGACCAAGTACAATGCCGTTTGTTACCATAAAATGACATTTTTCCCAATTCAGCACAAGATTCTTCTCTTCACACCTGGTTAAAACCTTTCCTAAATTAGTCAAACAATCATCAAATGAATTGCCAAAAACAGAAAAATCATCCATGAAAATCTCAAGAAAATATTCAACCATATCGCTAAATATACTAAGCATGCATCTTTGAAATGTGGCTGGTGCATTACATAATCCAAAAGGCATCCTTCGATATGCAAAAGTACCAAATGGACATGTGAAAGTAGTTTTTTCTTGATCTTCCAATGCAATTTCAATTTGGTTGTAACCCGAATAGCCATCTAGGAAACAATAAAATTCATGACCTGCAACTCTTTCTAGGATTTGATCCATGAAAGGTAAAGGAAAATGATCTTTTCTAGTCATTGAATTAAGTTTCCTATAGTCAATGCACATGCGCCAACCAGTAACAGTTCTAGTGGGAATTAACTCATTGTTCTCATTTGTTATCACAGTGACTCCAGACTTCTTAGGTACAACTTGGGTAGGACTTACCCATTTGCTGTCAGAAATAGGATAAATGATTTCATTATCTAGAAGCTTAATGACTTCATTTTTCACTACTTCTTTCATATTAGGATTTAGCCTTCGTTGCATTTCTCTAGAGGGTTTAGCATTTTCCTCTAAATAAATTCTGTGTGTACAAATCAAAGGACTAATTCCTTTTATATCAGCTATGGTCCATCCTAATGCTTTTTTGTGCATTTTCAGAGTTTGTAATAACTTACCTTCTTGATGTGCATTAAGTTTGGAAGAGATTATTACCGGAAAAGTTTCATTTTCTCCCAAAAATGAGTATTTGAGATTGGATGGCAACGGCTTCAAATCAGGTTTTGGTGGTTGAAAACTTGAAGGTATGGACTTAATTGGTCGTGGTGGCAATTCCTCAATTTGTGGCCTCCAATTACTTGTCTTTGATTCTTCCTGAAAATAAATCATTTCCAAATCATCAGATTCATCAATCTCAATTTCATTGGAAGTGGTTGGAAATTGATCATGAATTAATTTTTCAGTAAAGTCCACTTCTTGTAAATCATTATCATCTCTAGGTTGCTTGCAAATGTTGAAAATATTCATCTCCAATGTCATGTTTCCAAATGATAGCTTCATCAGTCCATTCCTACAATTAATCAATGCATTAGAAGTTGCAAGAAATGGACGTCCTAAAATAACAGGAAATGAATTACATACTTCAACAGGTTGTGTGTCCAAGACAATAAAATCCACAGGATAAATGAATTTATCGACTTGTACTAACACATCTTCAATTATTCCTCTAGGCACTTTTATAGATCTATCGGCAAGTAAAAGAGTTATAGAAGTTGGTTTTAACTCCCCTAGATTGAGACTCTGAAAAACTAAATATGGAAGTAAATTCACACTAGCACCAAGATCAAGTAAGGCTCTTTCAATTTTACGCTCTCCAATAAAGCAAGAAATTGTAGGACAACCAGGGTCTTTATATTTCAAAGCATTATTGTTTTGAAGAATAGCACTTACTTGTTCGGCTAGAAAGGCTTTCTTTTTCACATTCAGTTTCCTCTTCACAGTGCATAGATCTTTTAAAAATTTAGCATATGAAGGAACCTGTTTAATAACATCTAACAAAGGTATATTGATTCTTACCTGTTTGAAAATTTCATAAATTTCAGAGTTATGGTTGACTTTCCTTTGTTTGGTCATGGCTTGAGGAAATGGAAGTGCTGGCGGTGAATCAGTCGTTTCTTTGCAATTTTCAGATTCAACACCTTCCTTACCCTTAGAGATTGACTCATCATCTTTCTTATAAGGTTCAAGAGAGGGTTTTTCAATAACCATACCGCTGCGTAGAGTAGTGACTGATTTGACTTGATCCATGTGTTGGCTTCCAGAACTACTTGCATTTGCATTGTATTGCCCTTTGGGATTTTGTTGTGTTTGAGATGGAAACTTACCTTTCTCTTGGAAACTAAGAGCAGATGTTAATTTAGCAAGAGTATCTTTAAAATCTGTCATGTTTTGAACAAGTTGAGTATTAATTGTCTCTTGCTTTTCAATGAATGCATGCAATGTTTCCTCAAGATTTCTTCTAGGAGGTGGAGCATAAGAAGGTGCATATCCATAAGAATTTTGGAAATTGTGGTGTGCTTGAAATGGTGGTTGTGAAGTTTGTGCATTGTTATTGTCACTCTTCCAACTGAAATTTGGGTGATTTCTCCAACCAGGGTTGTATGTTTGGGAGTATAGGTTGTGGTTGGGCCTTTGGAAACTGTTTAAAGCATGGGCTTGTTCATGGAGACATTCCTTAAAAGAAGGCAAGGTTGGACAATCGTTGGTTGAGTATTCATTTGTTTCACAGATTTGACACACAATGTTTTCAACAGATTTTAATTGACCACTCTTTTTTAATTCTAGTGCCTCGACTTTTCTAGCTAAAGATGCAAATTTGGCTTGAAGGTCATGATCTTCCCTAAGGTTGCACATACCTCCACTAGATGTATGAGGTTGAGTTTTACTCGGTGCCTCATATGTACCCGCGGTGTCCCAATTTTGAGCATTTTCAGCTAACAAGTCTAAGTACTCCATTGCTTCATCAGGGTCTTTATCTTCAAAAGTTCCATTGCACATCAATTCAACCATTTGCCTATCTTTAGGTGTTAACCCTTCATAGAAATGTGAAACCAATCTCCATGTTTCAAAACCATGATGAGGGCAAGTACTAAGCAAGTCTCGATACCTATCCCAACATTGGTAAAATGTTTCTCCTGGTTTTTGAGTGAAAGTGGTGATTTGTCTCTTGAAAGAGTTTGTTTTATGAGATGGGAAAAACTTCTTTAAAAATTGTTGTTGCATTTCATCCCAAGCACGAATCGATCCTGGTCTCAAATTTTGTATCCATGTTTTAGCTTTATCTTTAAAAGAAAAAGGAAAAAGCTTTAATCTGATGGTGTTCATGCTACAATTTAAATTATTATATGTGTTGCACACCTCCTCAAATTCCCTTAAATGCAAGTATGGATTTTCCAATTCTAAACCATGAAAAGAAGGTAAAAGTTGAATAATACCTGGTTTAAAATTAAAATGAGATGCATCGGGAGGAAAAACTATGCATGATGGTGCACTTGTTCTTGTGGGATTCATGTGGTCTCTAAGTGTTCTAGCACGGTTATTCTCATTATTTTCATTATGAAGTGATTGATTATCTTCTTCGGCCATATTTTCTGAAAATGATAAGGACACCCTACAAAGTCTACCACTTGATGTGCGTGACCACACTCTCATGCACGTGTAGGAATAAAATAAAAAAGAAGAAGAAAGCAAAAGGAGGAAGAAAACAAAATAAAAAGAAACAAAGTTATATACAAGAAAAGTGAAAAGAGAAAATAAAATAAATACTATAATTTATACAAGAACTTACCTCCCCGGCAACGGCGCCAAAAACTTGACACGACTAAAAGGTTGATGTCTTCTCCCAAGTGCAGGAGTGTCGAAGTAATAAATAACCCGGCAAGACCGGGGTCGAACCACAGGGAGGTTAATTGTACAAATTATAAATAACAATAATACAACAACAATAACAATAACAATAACAATAACAACAATAATAATAATAACAATAATAATAATAATAATAATAATAATAATAGTAGTAGTAGTAATAATAATAATAATAATAATAATAAAGAAAGAGAAGAAGAAGAAGAAGATGAGAACTTGGAGATGGAAAATTAATGTAAGGATTAAACAATAATAATAACAAATATCAAGGTTAGAGGTTCCACTAATGGTATATCAAACAAGTATAGTATAAACTCTTATTATTGAATTGGAAACCACACACAAAGGAGGTTCCAATCAGATTATATATTGTTAACATGATTACATTAGTCATCTTATTCAATTAATGCTAATACTTGTAAATCTCGTCAAGCATTCATGATTATAACTTATGTTAACAACAAATCAAGTTCCTTTCATAGCTCAGCTGTCGGTTATACCATACATTATGGGCTATGAAAGTGCCAAGCATTTGTTGTACCAAGTGTTATACAACATAAATCAAGATTAATCATTTAACAAGCAAAGTATTAAAGAGTGAACAAGATAACAAATATAAAACATGTTAGTATTAAACATTAAAGTCCATATTAAGTTTACACTATACTTATTCTTACACCATTAGTGTAACCTTTTCACCTTGACATAATTAACTTAGCTAGACATAATGAAAGAAAGGAAAACAAATAAACAAAATAAGAACATAAAAGTTAACTAAGTAAAGGAAAGGAAATGAAAGGCATAAACTTGATATTAATGAAAGTAAAGCATAAACATTACAAAAAATACAAAGAGAGAAAGGAAGAGCATGATCTTGATCTGAACACCAAGATGCCTAAATGCATGGCAAATGCCTCCTTTTATAGGCCAAAATTGGGAACTATTGATTTGATGACTAATTGATAAGTGGGTGGCCAACTTTTGACTTGGTGACAATCCTTATCTTCTCTTGTCTGCCCAAAATGTCATTGATAACATCAAAACTGGAGCCAGTTGTAAACATGAAAGTTGTAGGTAATTGTCTCAGCTTTCTTGTGTAAAAAAGTCAGCTCATTTGGACTTCTAGAACTCTAGATATGGCCAAAATACCGAACAGTGCTCGGGCTGGAAGACAGATTCGGGCTTCTTTGTTGTTGCTACAATTTGGACTTGATAATGGCCTTTTTAGATCTTGGGCTCCATATGAAAGTTGTAGGCCTATGTCTTACCTTTCCATCCATATAAATTCGACCTAAATCTGAGATCTGTAGCTCCAGATATGACCCAATTACCAAACAGTGTTCCGGTTTGGATTGCACCGACATCTCTTCTCTAAGTTTGACCATCTCTTTATCCTTGCAATTTAAGTTCTTCAAGTCATCAATCAATCCTTTCATTTATGTGATAGGCCTGCATTAAAAATAGACATTTACCATAAATTATAGGTATCTTATATTATTAGATACATTATTATAAAACATATTTTAGTTAAGGAGTTATTGATACTTCAAGTGCAAAATGATGATATAAAACCATGATAAAAATGCACTTTTAAGTACTAATCACTAGTCTTTCTCCAACCCCGGTCAAATGGCGGATAACGGTACTCCGTGACTCTTAAGTTGGTTCTTTCAGTTTCCCATGATAATTGATAACTCTGTATATATTTGTTCAATTCCTTGTTCCTTCTCTTTTCTTTACATCTCTTCTTGACCTCTCTTTAAAAACAAAACAAAACAAAAATGGACACCACTCTTGAAAAATTGAAAAAGTATTTTCCTGCTCTACCTCAGAATGCGAATACAAAAATTTACCATGCTAGGTGTGAAAGATTGAGGTTGTTAATGAACCATGGAATTCCTGAAGATATTCGCTGGATAATTGAAGCAAAGATCCGATTATCAGGTGAGTCTTCCAACTCTTTTATTTCATACATGCCTGGGACAGGTAAAAGCACTTTTGCAAAGAAACGTCGTGCAAAACGACTAAAAGTCTGTCACCGATGTGCCAGATGGACTTGTAATACAAAATGTCGTTCTTTAGGAATGGTATCTATAAACTGTGAAGATAAAATACAATTCATTAAGGATGGCCTGAGTAAGGAGTCTTTAGATAATCTTCTATTGACTCTTGAGATGCATCCTAGTGGAGATGTGCATCGTGCAATTCATGATTTATGGCCTCATTTTCATAAAGAACATGATCGACTTAGTCTTGGGAATCTAACTGAAAAAGACCCTGTTTGCCAGTTTTTAAGAAAACTGGATGGGAAGCCTATCCCCGACCCATAGAGGGCGTTTAAGCCGTTCTTGGACGTAAAACCAAGGGAAAGATGTGAGCCACAATCACAACTGCTTGTACATACATTTTATATATATATATATATAATAATAATAATAATAAAATAATAATACCAATAAATAAATAAATAAAAAAGAAAGAGAGAGAGAGTAAGACTTCAGCTAGCCTACATATAGGTGGTATGCTTTGCATTTTCAATTTCTCATCTATAAAATATTCTCTTCCTTCCCATCATTTCTACTCAACCCATTCATTCAGCATATATAGAAGTGTGTAGAGATGGCAAGTTCCTCTGTTCCTAAAATAAAAACTATTTGTGTTTTTGGTGGATCTAGTCCTGGGAAAGAAAAAGAGTTTTTAGAATCAGCAAATCATCTTGGTCGGGTACTAGCTGAGAGAAAGATTCATTTAGTGTATGGGGGAGGCAGTCTTGGGTTAATGGGGGGTGTTTCAATAGCTGCATTTGTAGGAGGCAGTCAAGTTTTGGGGGTTGTCCCCAAAGCTTTAGCCGAAGGGGACATCATTGGAAAAACAATTGGAGAGGAATTACAGGTCTCTACAATGTCTGATAGAATGAATACAATGTTTAACCATGCCGATGCCTTCATTGCCTTACCAGGTGGTCTGGGTACATTGGAAGAGATCTTTCATATTTCCTCTTGGGCCCAACTGAACATTCACCATAAACCTATAGGTTTGTTAAATGTTAATGGTTTTTATGATAATTTGTTATCTTTTCTTGATCAAGCTGTGGAACAGGAATTTCTAACATCTTCGGCACGACAAATCATAATCTCTGCTGCTACTGCTGAACAATTGATTGACCAACTACAATCTTTCATCCCTGTAATTGAACCCTCCATGAGTCAACTCAATTGGTCAAACATGAAACGCCATAAAAAGCTTAAATTGGATTTGAGCCTTAGTTTGTGAAAAATTGTGTCTTTTGGTTTTATTAATAGCATAATATTTGTGTTTTGTTGTTTCTTATATTTGTTTTAGTGTGTTTCAGGTTTGTCAATAGTCGCTGTTTCAGGTGATATCTTCTACACTCTATCTTTTTGCTTAGAACATTGAGGACAATGTCTCGTTTTGGTTGGGGGGAGAGGGTAGTAGTTGATATTAAAAAAAAAAATTATATTATTTAAACCATTTGCAAAACTATTGTTACTAGGATGGCAGAGTAACGGAGGAACTTTAGTGACTCTTGAGACGCATCTTAGTAAACATTCTTAACAAGGTCTATTATAATACTTCTTGAAATATTCAGGTTTACAAACTCTTGGATTGCTATCTATAGATTCTGTTTATATGCCCATCTAACAAGTATTTTTAAACCTTCATTTTCACACACACACTCGAACATATGATTGTGGGTTGCATATTGGATTATTACATTATTTGTGTTCTTTTGTTAAAGGTAACAACTAAGGGAAAGAGATAGTATATAATATGTAAAAAAAAAAGAAAAAAAAGAAAATAAAATAATAATAAAAAGAAAATAAAAACAAAGTAGATAAGTTTGGTTTCGTAGCCTCCTTGACTTAAGCAAATAAGCCCGAAGGGGTGTTTGAACACCTAGTACCCTAAAGTCAACTGACTTGGGAGTTATTGGCCCAGTGCTTGTTACATGGGTTGAGGAGAAAGCTTAAGGGAATCAAACACTGCACTATCTACATATCAGTATTTGCAACCCGAGTTACTAAGCTCGTAGGGGTGTCTCAACACCTGATGCCCTAAGACCAACTGGTTTGGGAGTCATTAGCCGAAAGCTCGTTACATGGGTTCAGGATACATTGCGCTATAAATTCTTGCTTTCAAAAAAAAAAAAAAAAAAGAAGATAACAATCCCAACCCAAGGAAGTTAACTTTAAACATTAGAACAAAAATTTTGTTTTCTTCCATGAAAAGCTCCATAGCTATGTTTTGATTTATTGAGCACCGAAAGAAGGTTTACTAATATCTTGTTTAAGAGGTGTTAAGCAGATATATAAATTTAATGAGAGTTTGTTTATCTGGATAGATTAATAGAAGTTAAATGATGAATGCCTTGCTTTGTGGTATTTGCAAATTATTTTTCTATTTTAATGCTTTGATTACTAGGGACTAGTAATAAGCTGGTTGGGGGGTGTGATTAGTACTTAAAAGTGCATTCTCATTAAGGATTTATGTCATCATATTGCACCTAAAGTATCATTAAATTCCCTAACAAAAGCATGTTTTATATTAGCAAGTCTAAAAATATAATATACCTTTAATTCATGGTAAATGTTCATCCTAAATGCAGGTCTATCACATAAATAAAAGGATTGATTGATGAGTCTAAGGATTGAAATTGAAAGGATAAAAAGAAGGCCAAGCTTAGCAAAGTGTTGCTGGTGCATTCCAAACTCGAACACCGTTCAGTAATTTGATCATATCTGGAGCTGTAGATATCAGATTTAGGTCCATTTTATATCATATGAAGTCAAAGACTCAGTTCTGCCGTTTTCAAGCCCAAATCTTAGCAACAACAAAGACATCGGAAGCTGTCCTGCAGCTCAAGCACTATTCGGTTTTTGGCTCATATCATGAGTTCTAGAAGTCCAAATGAGCTTTGGTTTTTTTTTATGGAAAGCTGAGACAATTGCCCACAGCTTCCATAATTCAGTTGGCTATAATTTTGATGTGAGCAATGACGTTTTGGCCAGCCAACAATATAAAAAATCAGCCCACAATATCAAAAAATCAGCAGCCATTAATGTCAAAAACCAGCCACCAAATCAATGGATGCCCACCAATTCTTCAATCAATCAATAGTTTTGAAACTTAGCCTATAAAAGGAGGCATTGTCCATGTATTTAGTCATATTAATTTTCAGATCAAAGTTATCTTCTTGCTTTCTCTCTACATCTTTGTAATGTTCAAGTTTTCTTTTATGCTATAGTAATCTCTTGTTTATGCTCTTTCATTTCCTTTCCTATACTTAGTTAGCTTATATTATGTTTATGTTCTTATATTGTTTATTTGTGTTTTTCTCCTTCTTAATGTTTAGCTAAGTTAATTATGTCAAGGTGAAAAGGTTTCTCTAATGGTGTTAGAATAGGTATAATATAAACTCAACATGAGCTTTAAATGTTTATATCCAAGAAAGATTGTTATTAACATGTTTTATCTTTTTATCTTACTAATTCTTAATACCTTGCTTATTAAATGTTTAATTTAGATTTGTGTTGTATAATATTTGGTACATCAAATGCTTGATCTTTCATAGTTTTCAGCCGAAATCGTTATTATGATAGAAACTTGATTTGTTGTTAACATAAACTAGCAACATGAATGCTTGATGATATTTATAAGTATGGTATTACTTATATAAGATAATTAATATGATCATGTTAGTCATTTATAATGAGCTAATAACGAGAAATCATCCGATTAGAACCTCCTTTGTGTGTGGTTTCTAGTTGAGTAATAAAAAGAGTTTATATTATATTTATTTGAAATACCATTAGTGAATCCTATAACCTTGACATATGTTTTGTTATTGTTTAATCCTTACATCAATATCACATCCCAAAACTTTCTTCAACTCCTTTTCTGTTATTATTCTCTTTAAATCTTTTTCTTTATTTGTAATTTATATAATTCACCTCCCTGTGGTTCGACCCCGGTCTTGCCGGGTTATTTTACTTTGACACTCCTGCACTTGGGATAAGACATCAACTCTTTGATCGTGTCACTTTTCATCCATATAAAGTAGACCTAAATATGAGATTTATAGCTCCAGATATGACCCAATTACTGAATAGTATTCCAGTTTGGATTGCACCGACATCTCTTTTTTGAGTTTGGCCATCTCTTTATCCTTTCAATTTCTATTCTTAAATTCATCAATAAATCCTTTCATTTATGTGATAGACCTATATTTAAAATGAATATTTACCACAAATTAAAGGTATGTTATATTATTAGATATATTATTATAAAACATGCTTTAGTTAAGGAGTTATTAATACTTCAAGTGGAAAATGATGATATAAAACCTTGATAAAAATGCACTTTTAAGTACTAATCATAAAGCATGTTGAAAATTGTTGTTACTATAATGGCAAAGTAAGTAGAACTTTTTATGACTCTTGAGACGCATCTTAGTAATCATTCATAACAAGGTCTATCATAATACTTATTGAAATATTCATATTTACAAACGCTCGCATTGTTATCACTTAATTCTGCTCATATACTTATTTAACATGTATTCTTAAACCTTAATTTACACATATACACTTTAACATATAATTGTGGGTTGCATATTGGATTATTACATTTAAAGGTAACAACTAAGGGAAAGGGATAGTATATAATTAAAAAAAAGAAAAAAGAAAAAATGATAATAATAAAAATGTAGATAAGTTTGGTTTCGTAGCCTCCCTAACCTAAGCAATTAAGCCCCAAGGGGTGTTTTAACACTTAATACCTCCTCAATACCTCTTAACAAGATATTCATAAACCTTTTTTTTGTGCTCAATGTATCAACACATAATTATGGGGCTTTTCTTGGAAGAAAACAAAATGTTTGTTCTAATGTTTAAGGTTAACTTCCTTGGGTTGGGATTATTTATTTTGTCTTCTTCTTCTTTTAATATATATACATATATTTTAAAACACCATGCATCTTTAACCCATATAACGAGTTTTCAGCTAATGACTCCCACACTAGTTGGTCTTAGGGCATTAGGTGTTAAGACACCCCTATGAGCTTAGTAACTCGAGTCGCAGATACTGATATGTATCTGGATAGATTAATGGGAATTTGCAAAGTATTTTTCTATTTTAACGCTTTGATTACTAGGGACTAGTAATAAACTAGTTAGGGGGTGTGATTGATACTTCAAAGTGTATTCTTATCAAGGTTTTATATCATCATTTTGCACTTGAAGTATCAATAACTCCTTAACTAAAACATGTTTTATAATAATATATCTAATAATATAAGATACCTTTAATTTATGGTAAATGTTAATTTTAAATGCAGGCCTATCCCTTAAATGAAAGGATTGATTGATGAATTTAAGAACTGAAATTGAAAGGATAAAGAGATGGCCAAACATAGAAAAGAGATGTCGGTGCAATCCAAATCAGCATAGTGTTCGGTAATTGGGTCATATATGGACCTACAGATCTCAGATTTAGGTCTACTATAAATGGTTGGAAAGATAAGACATAGGCCTACAATGTTTATAGGAACTTGAGATCTAAAAAGACCATTTTCAAGTCCAAATTGTTCCAACAACAAAGAAGCCCGAATCTGTCCTCCAGCCCTAACACTATTTAGTATTTTGGCCATATCTAGAATTCTAAAAGTCCAAATGAGCTAAAGTTTTTACACAAGAAAGCTGAAACAATTTCCTACAACTTTCATATTTTCAAGTGGCTCCAATGTTGACGTTATCAATGATGTTTTGGACAGACAAGAGAAGATAAGTATTGCCACCAAGTCAAGAGTTGGTCGCCCACTCATTAATTAGTCATCAAATCAATAGTTCCCAATTTTGGCCTATAAAAGGAGGCATTTGCCATATATTTAGGCATCTTGGTGTCCAAATCAAAATCATGCTCTTGCTTTCTCTCTTTGTATTTTTTGTAATGTTTATGCTTTGCTTCCATTAATATCAAGTTTATGCCTTTCATTTCCTTTCCTTTACTTAGTTAACTTTTATCTTATTTATGTTCTTATTTTGTTTATCTATTTTTCTTTCTTTCATTATGTCTAGCTAATTTTATTATGTCAAGGTGAAAAGGTTATACTAATGGTGTAAGAATAAGTATAGTGTAAACTTAATATGGACTTTTATGTTTGATACTAACATGTTTTCTATTTGTTATCTTGTTCACTCTTTAATACTTTGCTTGTTAAATGACTAATCTTGATTTATGTTGTATAACACTTGGTACTTTCATTTCATTTCATTTACTTAGTTAACTTTTATCTTATTTATGTTCTTATTTTGTTTATTTATTTTTCTTTCTTTCATTATGTCTAGCTAAGTTTATTATGTCAAGGCGGAAAAGTTACACTAATGGTGTAAGAATAAGTATAGTGTAAACTTAATATGGACTTTAATGTTTGCTACTAACATGTTTTGTATTTGTTATCTTGTTCACTTCTTAATACTTTGCTTGTTAATTAATACTTAAAAGTGATTTTTTTATCAAGGTTTTATATCATCATTTTGCACTTGAAGTATCAATAACTCAACTAAAACATGTTTTATAATAATATATCTAATAATATAAGATACCTTTAATTTATGGTAAATGTTCATTTAAAATGCAGGCCTATCACATAAATGAAAGGATGGATTGATGAATTTAAGAACTATAATTGAAAGCACAAAGAGATGGTCAAACTTAGAAAAGAGATGTCAATGTAGTCCAAACCAGAACATTGTTCGGTAATTGGGTCATATCTAGAGCTGTAAATCTCAGATTTAGGTGTAATTATATGGATGGAAAGGTAAGACATAGGCCTACAACTTTCATGGAGCCCAATATCTAAAAAGACCATTTTCAAGTTCAAATTAGAGCAATAACAAAGAAGTCTGAATCTATCCTCTAGCCCGAGCACTGTTCAGTATTTATGCCATATCTGGACTTTAGAAGTTGAAATGATCTGAATTGTTTACACAAGAAAGCTGAGATGATTTCCTACAACTTTCATGTTTTCAAGTGGCTCCAATTTTGACGTTATAAATAATGTTTTAGGCAGACAAGAGAAGATAAGGATTGTCACCGAGTTAAGAGTTGGTCACTCACTCATCAATTAGTCATCAAATCAATAGTTTCCAATTTTGGCCTATAAAAGGACATATTGGCATGCATTTTGGCATCTTGGTTTCCAGATCAACATCATGCTCTTACTTTCTCTCTTTGTATTTTTTGTAATGTTTATGCTTTGCTTTCATTAATATCAAGTTTATGCCTTTCATTTCCTTTCATTTACTTAGTTAACTCTTATCTTATTTATGATCTTATTTTGTTTATTTATGTTTCTTTCTTTCATTATGTCTAACTAAGTTTATTATGTCAAGGTGAAAAGGTTACACTAATGTTGTAAGAATAAGTATAGTGTAAACTTAATATGGACTTTAATGTTTGATACTAACATGTTTTGTATTTGTTATCTTGTTCACTCTTTAATACTTTGCTTGTTAAATGGCTAATCTTGATTTATGTCGTATAACACTTGGTACAACAAATGCTTGGCACTTTCATAGCCCATACTATATGGTATAACTAACACCTGAGCTATGAAAGGAACTTGATTTGTTGTTAACATAAGTTATAATCATGAATGGTTGACGAGTTTTACAAGTATTAGCATTAATAGAATAAGATAACTAATGTAATTATGTTAACAATATATAATCTGATTGGAACCTCCTTTGTGTGTGGTTTCCAATTGAATAATAAGAGTTTATACTATATTTGTTTGACATACCATTAGTGGATCCTCTAACCTTGACATTTGTTATTATCATCGTTTAATCCTTACATTAATATTTCATCTCCAAGTTCTCATCTTCTTCTTTTTATTCTTCTCTTTTTTTTGTTTATTATTATTATTGTTGTTGTTGTTGTTGTTATTGTTATTGTTATTGTTATTGTTGTTGTTATTACTATTATTGTTGTTATTGCTATTGTTGTTGCTTATAATTGTTGTTTATAATTTGTACAATTAACCTCCCTATAGTTCGACCACGGTCTTGCCGAGTTATTTATTACTTCGACACTCCTGCATTTGGGAGAAGACATCAATCTTTTAGGCTTGTCAAGTTTTTGGCGCCATTGCTAGGGAGGTAAGTTCTTGTATAAATTATAGCATTTATTTTATTTTCTCTTTTAACTTTTCTTGTATATAACTTTATTTCTTGTCTCCTATTTCTTCTTTTTTTGTTTTCTTCTTCTTTTTTTATTATATTCCTACATGTGCTTGAGAGCGTGATCACGTATATTAAGTGGTAGACTTTGTAGGGTATCCTCATCATTTTCAGAAAATATAGCTGAAGAAGATAATCAATCACTTCATAATGATAATAATGAGAATAACCATGCTAGAACACTTAGAGACCACATGAATCCCACAAGAACAAGTGCACCATCATGCATAGTTTTTCCTCCTGATGTATCTCATTTTAATTTTAAGTCAAACATTATTCAACTTTTACCTTTTTTGCATGGCGTAGAATTGAAAAATCCATACTTGTATTTAAGAGAATTTAAGGAGGTTTGTAACACATATAATGATTCAAATTGTAGCATGCACACCATCAAATTAAAGCTTTTTCCTTTTTCATTAAAAGATAAATCTAAAACATGGCTATAAAATTTGAGACCAGGATCCATTCGTGCTTGGGATGAAATGCAACAATATTTTTAAAGAAGTTTTTCCCATCTCATAGAACAAACTCTTTCAAAAGACAAATCACCACTTTCACTCAAAAACTAGGAGAAATATTTTACTAATGTTGGGATACGTATCGAGACTTGCTTAATACTCGCTTAATACTTGCCCTCATCATGGTTTTGAAACATGGAGATTGGTGATTGTGCACCAAAAGTGTCATTAAGTCTCTTATTTTATATATGTATTTATTGTTTTAATTTGGTTGTTTTTATAATAATTGATGTGTTTTTTAGTAATGAAGTTTGTTTTAATGTTTTGATAGGTTTTTGGAGCTTAAATGAATTAATTCAGAAAATTCAACGTCGGAATTCAGAACAAAGAATTGAAGAGACATTTAGTTGAAGATTGAAGCAAATCTTGGTTCAAATAAGTGCTCCAAATTTGTCCTAAAAATCAATTCTATTCCAATTCTAGAAAAGAATATCATATGATCTATTTCAAGCCCAAACTTGCCTTATGTTGTGTGCAAACTTCAACCATTAAACACTCAAGGTTTCAATGTCAATCTTAGCCCAAATAATAAGTATATTTGTATACTTATTTGATGCTAAAAAATCAGCCCCAAATCAGCCCTAAATCGACCCCAAATCAACCTTCAAATTAGCCCAAACACAATCCATGATCTTACATGTCCACACAACAAATAATAATTGATTTATTTTGGGTAATCCATTGATCCAAGAAGGCAAGCACATGGATGGAAAGCTGGAGGGGATAATTTTACATCTTATTTATGTTCTTATTTTTTTTTATCTATTTTTCTTTCTTTCATTATGTATAGCTAAGTTTATTATGTCAAGGTGAAAAGGTTACACTAATGGTGTAAGAATAAGTATAGTGTAAACTTAATATGGACTTTAATGTTTGATACTAACATGTTTTATATTTGTTATCTTGTTCACTCTTCTATACTTTGCTTGTTAAATGACTAATCTTGATTTATATTGTATAACACTTGGTACAACAAATGCTTGGCACTTTCATAGTTCATACTGTATGGTATAACCGACACCTGAGTTATGAAAGGAACTTGATTTGTTGTTAACATAAGTTATAATGATGAATGCTTGATGAGATTTACAAGTATTAGCATTAATTGAATAAGATGACTAATGTAATCATGTTAGCAATCTATAATCTGATTGGAACCTCCTTTGGGTGTGGTTTCCAATTGATTAATAAGAGTTTATACTATACTTGTTTGACATACCATTAGTGGATCCTTTAACCTTGACATTTATAGTTATCATTGTTTAATCCTTATGTTAATATTCCATCTCAAAATTCTCATCATCTTCTTCTTCTTCTCCTTCTTTTTTATAGTTATTATTATTATTATTATTATTATTACTATTGTTGTTGTTGTTGTTGTTGTTTATAATTGTTGTTGATAATTTGTACAATTAACCTCCCTGTGGTTCGACGCCGTTCTTGCTGGGTTATTTATTACTTCGACACTCCTGCACTTGGGAGAAGACAAAAATCTTTTCGTCATGTCAAGTTTTTGGCGCCATTGCCAGAGAGGTTAGTTTTGTATAAATTATACTATTTATTTTATTTTCTCTTTTCACTTTTCTTGTATATAACTTTGTTTCTTTTCTCTTGTTTCTTCTTCTTTATTTTTCGTTTTCCTTTTATTCTATTCCTACACGTGCATGAAAGTGTGGTCACGTACATCAAGTGGTAGACTTTGTAGGGTATCCTCATCATTTTCAGAAAATATAGACAAAGAAGATAATCAATCACTTCATAATGAGAATAATGAGAATAACCCTGCTAGAATACTTAGAGAACATATGAATCTCATAAGAACAAGTGCACCATCATGCATAGTTTTTTCTCCTGATGCATCTCATTTTAATTTTAAGTCAAACATTATTCAACTTTTACCTTCTTTTCATGGCATAGAATTGAAAAATCCATACTTGTATTTAAGAGAATTTAAGGAGGTTTGGAACACATATAATGATTGAAATTGTAGCATGAACACCATCAAATTAAAGCTTTTTCCTTTTTCATTAAAAGATAAAGCTAAAACATGGCTACAAAATTTGAGACCAGGATCCATTCGTGCTTGGGATGAAATGCAACAACAATTTTTAAAGAAGTTTTTCCCATCTCATAGAACAAACTCTTTCAAAAGACAAATCAACACTTTCACTCAAAAACCAGGAGAAACATTTTACCAATGTTGGGATAGGTATCGAGACTTGCTTAGTACTTGCCCTCATCATGGTTTTGAAATATGGAGATTGGTTTCACATTTTTATGAAGGGTTAACACCTTAAGATAGGCAAATGGTTGAATTGATGTGCAATGGAACTTTTGAGGATAAAGACCCTCATGAAGCAATGGAGTACTTAGACTTGTTAGCTGAAAATGCTCAAAATTGGGACACCACGGGTACTTATAAGGCACCGAGATCGAACGGTTCACAGCCTTCATCCGCACCATACACCCGTCCACACCGTAGCAGAACTCAGAGCTTCTCTCTCCTCTCGCTGGCAATCCCTCTCTCTCCACCGATCTCCTATTTCTGGCCGTTTCAAGCCGTGAAACCACCACAGAAACGTGCATCGCCTCCTCCGAAGCAAAACCCCAGCCGTTTTACACTTTTTTACCGGCTAGTTTGGCCGGAAAAAGGCCGCGATCGTCATCAGCCAATCGACCTTCAAGTTGTCGATTCTCCCTCCTCAGCCATCAATGGCCAACGACACCACCACCATCAGAATCCTCATCCTTAGATCTACGAGAATCGACCATCATTTGGCTTGAATCACACCGGAAAAATTCGCCGAATCAATAGTAACCGCGCGTGAACCACATTTTATGGTATTTCAGTCTTTTGCCTATTCAAGGGTACTCAGGTAATTTTCTATGATATTTTATGGTATTTTTTGATATTTTTATATATAAATACTTGTAAATTTTTGCATGTGAAAAAAAAAAAACCAAAATAAATAACGACGCGGGTCCAACACCCATTTTATCATATCACTGTTCATGGGTAAAAACCCAATTCTCAAGAATTGATATATCTATTTGTCAATGATATCAAAATAATTTTTATTTTATAAAATAAATATTATTTGTCGACACGTCTATTTTATTTACAAAAAAGGACCGATGTCAAAAATTTAAATACCAAATATGGATTATGTCCATTATTATTTATTTTTGTAAATCAGATGTAACTCTCCTTTTTAGGGATAAACGTCGACATTTTAGACAAAGTCTCCTATTTTTAGGGACCGACGTTAACCTGGTTAAAAATTTACAAATAAGCTCAAAATAAAATAGCATTTGAATCAAATAAGAAAAACACACAAGTAAAGGTAACCTTTCTCTAAAAGGATGTTTTAAGGGTGGTGTTTACCTTCCCTTAATCATAACTAACACAGTACCCGAATCTCTGGGATTAGTGTCTAATTTTGGATTTCTAGTTCCCTCAAATTACTAGATGGCGACTCCAATAAAATCTTTATTTCCCCCAATCAAATAAAAACTAAAAAAAGAGTGGAGCCGTCGCCCGACGTCGTGTAGCGACAGAATGGCGACTCCGCTAGGGACTTAGGGTTGAACCAACTGCTTGTGTTTGCTTTTCATATGCTTTTTCTTATTTGATTCAAATGCTATTTATTTTTTGTATTTATTTTATTTATATTATTTATTACTGTAATTCTTTTTAATTTTTCATATTGCCACATGCATGCATGGTATTTATTTGTGTACTCACACACTTCACAATGAACCCATAAAAGCTCTGGACCTGAGCTTCGTCCTTTTTAAGATTAGAAAAGAAAGATTCAAGTGGCAAGTGTGACTTATGTCCACTGATGCTCATTCGGACTTTCGCTTGGATTGTAACTCACCCTATGCAACAGGTATTGTGGAATTTTATCCCATACTCATGTTGCATAAGGTTAAGAGGTCGCTTACTTCACAAGTAATTCGGGCAATCTAAGAACCAAATAATTTCTTTAAGGATAGAATAAACTAAGCCAAACCTTATGAGTTAAATCCTATCAAGTAGGATATAAGACACAAATAAATGTCAATACATTAACATACATTTTTATATCCATTCCATATTCTCATTATATCTCCACTGATCCTTATAGGAAGTGTGAGATTGAAAAAACCAATACTATTGAGAAATTTTTGACTAGATCAGAATTGAGCCAACATGATGAAGGGGATTGTTTGCTATCAGAATTTGAGCCTCAATTACCGGCACAGGTTAAATTAGATGACAGACAACTTGGTACAGGACAACTACTGAACTATTGGGAAATGTTATCCATTCATGATCAGGTCGATTTTTAGAAACAATATGGGGACTTGGCACATTTACTGAAAATTAGGGTCCAACATGCCTGTTTTCAAGCCATGATAGGTTTTTGGGATCTAGAATATCGGTGTTTCACTTTTGATACTATGGATATGACTCCTACTATCGAGGAGTATGGATCTTTGCTAAATTGTCCAAAGTCAGAAAAGGTGTACTTTTACACACCTATAGAGCATGCATTTTTTAACTTTGCTTAGATTACCCAGATAGACTGTCAACTAGCAAAATCACATGCAACTAAATGAGGAAACAGTCAGGGTTGGTTTTGGAATGAGCTAGAAGCCATATTCAAGAGGAGATTACATGATGAAAGCAATGAAATTCGATTGAGAATTTTGGCCTTGGGCATATACGGTTTGGTTCTTTTCCTATCTGCCGAGGGAATGATCGATTTTGAGGTTGTTAATGTATTTAAAAATGTGGTGACCCTTAAGATTAATCCTACTATAGCAATATTGACAGAAACTCTCTCATCCTTGAATTATTGTAGAAAAGCCGGAAAGGGTCGTTTAAGATGTTGCTTGCAGTTATTGTTTGTCTGGACTGTGAGTCACATGATTGAGGGGAAGATTTCAGGTTTGGTTGGTACACCATTGCATCTTTATTCTAAGCTGGAGAATTTTGCTGAAAAACATTTGCATGAAGTAGGAAGAACTACATGGGAATCAATGTTTCTGAGTTTGAGTAAATCTCAATTTCATTGGAGGAGTCGATATTCTTACTTCAAATCTTATCTGGCATATTGTGGTGAGTACCCATGGGTCCCGTTGATAGGAGCCCACTGCTGTATTAGTTATTGTCCTAACATGGTTTTACAACAGTTTGGATTTGAGCAGTTTATTCCAAGGACTACCGAGCTGGCAACATTCTATGAAGATTTCAAGACCTCGAAGAAATTATTAGAGTCAGTGAAAAAGGCATGGAAGCATCCTGGTAGGGTTACTTCTGTTAAGAGGGTAGAAGGAAAAACAACTAAAGGATATCCAATATGGCAGAAGAAGAGAGGGAAAGGATACAAGGTTCCTCCATTTGAAGGGCCATCCAGGTCTGTGATTCAGTCTGCTGAAGACATACACGAAGAGGTTCGTGCTCAACAAGAATCTTACAACCTAAATTTGAATTCTAAAGTGGAAGAGTTAACGGCTAAAAAAAGAAAGTTAGCATCTAATCTAGCCATCCAAGAAAAATCATTGGCTATCACGAAACAGGAAAAGGATGACTTGTCAACTCAGCTACAACATCAACAACTTAAGTTCCAGCAACTATAAGAAAAATATGCACTTCTGTCAAAAGATAAGAGGAAGCAAGATGTCAACATGAAGAGATGGGTTAGAAGAGCATCAAAATATGAGGAAATGGCATTAAAGTTAGAAGAGGCAAATAAATCACTTCAGGAACAGTGTCAAAATCAAGATGCAGTGATTGCCAATTTAGATGAGTAGGTGAACCATTTGCTTTTCATTGAGCAAACCTTATCATTAGAAAAAGAAAATGCAGAAAAAGAAGCAGAATGTTGGGCTTTTGAAGCTATGCGCTATCATGTACAAGCAGATGATGCCAAGAATTATGCTTCAAGATTAAGAAGCATAGCCCAACAAATAGCAGATGGTGAGCCAATGACTAGAAATGAATTCCATCAGTTTTTTAGGCTAATCAGAGATGGAATTAATGAGATAGTAGCATATGACGGTCCAAGGCTTTGAAAAGATTGACTTGTTGTAATTCTGATATTGTAAACCAATAAAAGACAATTTCATTATCTTTTTATTATGAGAAATGTTTATTTTGATATGGATTTATGGCATCAAATTTCTTCCCTAAATCGGTTCAAGTTCCTGTAGGTTTGGAGTCCTCAGTGAGAACTTTCTTAAGAGAATCTGATCTGGTCTGTTCCTCATCATAAAGGAAAACCTAAAACAAATAACAAGCATACATCATCCATATGGCATTTTGCATCCATTTGTGCATTTCATTCATTTTTATGGCATTCATTCAGGTTGAAATATAGGTCCCTCAAAAGACCATAAAATTCATTACACTCGACTACGAAGAAAGATAATGGAGAACGAAGAAAGAGCACATCTAGAAGCTCACTATCAAAGGGAGTTGGAGAGCATGAAAAATGATATCGCATGACTTACAAGTCTACTCGAGCAAGCCCTGGCATCCAAGTCTGGAGAGGATACCTCTACTCAACCAGCAGTTGCAACTCTATCTGTATCTACGCCAGTAGCTCCTTTCGTGTTCACCTCTCAAAATCTAGGGGCAAATCCTTCTTCATCTGAATAGTAGTTCACTACCAATGTTCCACCAGCACAAGTGCCGATTATAAACTTGACAACTGATGACTCACATAGGATGAGATACTCTAAACCTATTGATTATGATAAATTGACCGCTCTAGAAGAAAGATTGAGAGCAGTCGAAGGGGCAGACTTATATGATCCTGTTCATGCTGTAGAGATGTGTTTAGTCCCAAATGTAGCTGTACCCAAAGAATTTAGGGTACCAGAATTTATCAAGTATACAGGAACTGAATGCCCAGTCACTCATCTTAAATCTTATTGTAATAAGATGGTAGAAGTGGTGAATGATGAGAAACTTCTCATCCATTTCTTTCAAGACAGTTTTTCTGGATCAGCACTAAACTGGTATACAAGACTAGATAATACAAAGATCAGAAAGTGGAAAGATTTGGTCAAAGCTTTTGTGGAGCAGTACAAATTCAACATGGAGGTAGCCCCGGATAGGTCAAGCTTGTTAGTCATGGAGAAGGGCAACAAAGAGACTGTAAGAGAATAAGCTTTGAGATGGCATGAAAAAGCATCCCATGTGCAACCCTTTTTGTTAGAAAAAGAAATGGTCACTCTGTTTACCAATACTTTTAAATCTCCCTACTTTGAACACCTAGTGGGTAGTTCAGCTCAGTATTTTTATGATGCTGTAACTATTGCTGAGAGGATAGAACAAGCAATAAGAATGGGGAGAATGTTAGAGCCTACTGAGAAGAAAGGCTTTATCGGGAAAAAGAAGGAGTCTGAGGTGAACAATATGGAAGGAGGGTACAAGGGTAAGAAGAAAAATTACCATCACTATAACTTCCAAAGACCTACCCAACAAGTTGCAAGTGTAAGCTTCACTAAACCTTTCCCTACCAACCAGCAAAACCAACCAAATGACCAACAAAGTAACCAGATTGTTAATCCTCCAAGAAGGAATTTTCAAAGAACCCAAGAACGGTTGCCACCATTACCACTTCCCTTGGGAGAAATGTATTCGAAGTTGTTGAGTATTGGGCAGGTGGCCCCTATTCCCTTAACCCCATTACAACCTCCATACCTAAATTGGTATAAGCCTGATATGACATGTGAATATCATGCTGGCATTGCTGGGCATAACATTGTAAGCTGTAATGCATTCAAAAACAAGCTCCTCCAATTGATAAAAGCTGGATGGATAACTTTTGATGATGCACCGAATGTGAATTCCAACCCTTTACCCAATCATGCTACAAGCAGTGGAGGGGTGAATGCTGTAGGAGTAGAGGGTAAGAAGGAAAGAACTTTGAAGGTTTCCGTGGAAAAACTGTATGGTATGATGGTACAGTCTGGATATTTATCTGAGTTTGAACCAGTAATGAATGGAAATAATTACTGTAAGTTTCATGCCAAGGTGGGACATCACATTGATGATTGCGAAGAATTTCACCAAGAAGTGAAAAGGATGCTAATTTTCAGCATGATACGGATAGAAAGTGAAGAAGAAAGCAGTTAAGTTGGGATGATAGGCGGTCAGGAGAAAAAAAAGGAGGTTTGTAAACTCCAACCAACTGTGGGTGGTTCGCCAAAACTAATCCTAATCAAGCCTGTATGTACCAATAATGGAAGTTATGGCACAATGCCTTACAATTATGGGTATGCTTTCAACATTAAAAATACTACTCCTGTCTTCCATACTGAAATCGGTGGTTTAACTCAAAGTGATCGGTGTTTTACACTAGAAGAATTAGAGAGGCAGAGGAAAGCTAAAGGAAAAGAAACAATTGAGGCTTTTAAAGATATGGAAGTGAATGACACGACGAAAAGATTGTTGTCTTCTCCCAAGTGCAGGAGTGTCGAAGTAATAAATAACCCGGTAAGACCGGGGTCGAATCATAGGGAGATTAATTGTACAAATTATAAACAACAATTATAAACAACAACAATAGTAATAACAACAATAACAATAATAATAGCAACAACAACAAGAAGAATAGTAATAATAATAATAATAATAATAATAATAGTAATAATAATAACAATAATAATAATAAAGAAAAAGAAGGAGAAGAAGGAGAAGAAGAAGAAGAAGAAGGAGGAGAAGAAAATAAGAACTTTGAGATGAAATATTAATGTAACGATTAAACAATGAAAATAACAAATGTCAAGGTTAGAGATTTCACTAATGGTATGTCAAACAAGTATAATATAAACTCTTATTATTCAATTGGAAACCACACATAAAGGAGGTTCCAATCAAATTATAAATTGTTAACATGATTACATTAGTCATCTTATTCGATTAATGCTAATACTTGTAAATCTCGTCAAGCATTCATGATTATAACTTATGTTAACAACAAGTCAAGTTCCTTTCATAGCTCAGGTGTCGGTTATACCATACAGTATGAGCTATGAAAGTGCCAAGCATTTGTTGTACCAAGTGTTATACAACATAAATCAAGATTAGTCATTTAACAAGCAAAGTATTAATGAGTGAACAAGATAACAAATATAAAACATGTTAGTATCAAACATTAAAGTCTATATTAAGTTTACATTATACTTATTCTTACACCATTAGTGTAACCTTTTCACCTTGACATAATTAACTTAGCTAGACATAATGAAAGAAAGAAAAATAAATAAACAAAATAAGAACATGATCTTAATATTATTGAAAGCAAAGCATAAACACTACAAAAAATACAAAGAGAGAAAGGAAGAGCATGATCTTGATCTGGAAACCAAGATGCCTAAATGCATGGCAAATGCCTCCTTTTATAGGCCAAAATTGGGAACTATTGATTTGATGACTAATTGATAAGTGGGTGGCCAACTCTTGACTTGGTGACAATCCTTATCTTCTCCTGTCTGCCCAAAACGTCATTGATAACGTTAGAAATGGAGTCAGTTGAAAACATGAAAGTTGTAGGCAATTGTCTCAGCTTTCTTGTGTAAATGATTCAGCTCATTTGGACTTCTAGAACTCCAGATATGGCCAAAATACCGAACAATGCTCGGGCTAGAAGACAGATTCGGGCTTCTTTATTGTTGCTACAATTTGGACTTGAAAATGGCCTTTTTAGATTTTAGGCTCCATATGAAAGTTGTAGGCCTATGTCTTACCTTTCCATCCATATAAATTGGACCTAAATCGGAGATATATAGCTCCAGATATGACTTAATTACCCAACAGTGTTCCGGTTTGGATTGCACCGACATCTCTTTTCTAAGTTTGGCCATCTCTTTGCCTTTGCAATTTAAGTTCTTAAAGTCATCAATCAATCCTTTCATTTATATGATAGGCCTGCATTTAGAATGAACATTTTCCATAAATTAAAGGTATCTTATATTATTAGATATATTATTATAAAACATGCTTTAGTTAAGGAGTTATTGATACTTTTGAGTACTAATCAGTGAACAAACCCATAAGTGAAGAGGAGTCTAATGAATTTCTGAAGTTGATGAAGCATAGTGAGTATAGTGTAGTAGATCAGTTGAAGAAAACTCCTGCTAGAATCTCTTTAATGTCACTTATCGTAAGTTCTGAGTTACACCGTAAAGCATTACAAAAGGTGTTGAATGAAGCATATGTGCCACAAGATATTACTCAGGATACAATGGAGCATTTGGTGGGAAGAATTCAAGCCTCCAATTACTTATATTTCACTGAAGATGAGCTAGACCCGGAAGGGACTGGGCATAACAAGCCCTTGTATATCACTGTGAAATATAAGTACTATCTGATCGGCAAAGTGCTTGTGGATAATGGTTCAGCTTTGAATGTGCTACCAAGGTATATGCTAGATGAGATGCCAATTGATGCTACTCATATGAGGCCAAGTACTATGACGGTTAGAGCATATGATGGTTCCCCTAGATAGGTGATAGGGACCATTGATATTGAATTGTTTATAAGGCCTCAGATGTTTTTGATAGCCCTACAAGTGATGGATATCCATCCTTTGTATAGCATGTTATTAGGAAGGCCATGGATACACGCCTCTAGGGCTGTGACATCATCTCTACACCAATGCCTGAAGTACATCATCAATGGTACTTTAGTGAAAGTTAAGGCAGAAGAAACCTTGTCCATGATAAGGAATGTGGCGGTCCCTTAAATTGAAGCAGAAGATTGCAAAGATGGAAATCTCCATGCCTTTGAGATTGTGAACACCGAATGGGTACCGGAGAATACAGTGTTGAGAAGACCAGCTATTTCTGGTACTGCTAGAATGATAGCTAAATGCTTTTTAAAACATGGGCTACCATTCCAGAATGATCTAATTGCTGGAAATCATAAAAGAGTCAACATGATGAAAATTAAGGTCGTTGATTAGAGGTTTGGGCTTGGCTTCAAGCCTAAGAAAGATGATCATAAGAGAGCTGCTAGGATAAAGCGAGAGAGAAGGTTGGTCAGAATAGAAGGAAGAAAGCCAGAGGAAGAAGACATTGTAATCCCACCTATCCATGTTTCTTTTCCAAAGTCAGCATATGCGATGAAACCTGAAAACATGATGGAAGTCTTGGGACAGAAACTTGCTGTCATGGATATCAATAATGTAGAAGAAGGTGAAGAGAAAGGCTGGAACTGTGATGATGAGCCAAGAACAATAAAAGAAGATGAATTGTTACCATAGTTAACTATCCATGCTCTAGAAGAAGCTCCAACCAACACCTTTGTGCGAAAGCTTTCAATTGAAGAAGTATTCCAGAATTGAGAGATTAAAGAAGCCCTAATTGTTTTCAAGAAATAATGATTAAGTGTCTACTTATATTTGCTTTTATGTGCTTTGCATTGTATTTTGCTTTGTGTTTTTATACCTAGTTGAAAATCTTGGCTCAAGATGACAACATAAGGTCTTTTCATAATTGTTGAGCCAACTTTTAAAATAATATTGAGAACAAGCATTTTCATCAGTATTTGTTGAATTCCTTTTGTTTTTTTTTTTGCTACAAGATATGCATTCACACTAAAAACACCTTCCGCTTTCAGGAATTCTGAAAGTAAATCCTCCATAAATCCATAAACATATTGCATTGAAAATGAATGGCCAAACTTTGATAAGGATGAGATTGCAATGGATGAAGAGGAATGGGATGAAGAGTTTGCTAGACGAGTAGAATAGTTAGAGCATGTTTGGAAACCTGCGAAGGAAGAACTAGAGGTGATAAATGTAAGCACTGAGCAAGATAAAAGAGAGTTAAAGATTGGAACTCTGATCACTACAGAAGAAAGATGTAGTTTAACCTCATTACTATAAGAGTGTATCGACGTGTTTGCCTGGTCTTATATAGATATGCCTAGTTTAGACATTGATATTGTAGTACACAAATTACCTTTGATAGAAAGATGTAAACCTGTTAAGCAGAAATTAAGAAGAACTCGCCCAGATATTGTGCTCAAGGTCAAGGCAGAGATAAAGCAGCAGTGGGATGCCGGTTTTCTAGAAGTTATTAAATACCCTCAATGGGTATCTAATATAATGGTGGTACCAAAAAAGGATAACAAAATCAGAGTATGTGTAGATTTCAGGGATCTAAACAAAGCCAGTCCGAAGGATGATTTTCCTTTGCCTCATATAGATGTCCTGGTAGACAATGCTGCTAGGAGTTCAACTTACTCCTTCATGGATGGATTCTCCAGTTATAACCAGATTAAAATGGCTGAAGAAGATAAAGAGAAGACCATTTTTGTCACACCATGGGGAACATTTTGCTACAAAGTGATGCCATTCGGGTTGAAGAATGCTGGAGCCACATATCAAAGGGGAATGGTGACACTTTTCCATGATATGATACATAAAGAGATTGAAGTGTATGTGGATGATATGATTGCCAAGTCTAAGAATGAAGAAGATCATGTTCAGGTTCTAAGAAAATTATTTGAAAGACTAAGAAAGTATCAGTTGAAGCTGAATCCTTCAAAATGCTCGTTTGGGGTAAAGTCTGGAAAGTTGCTAGGATTTGTGATAAGCAATAAAGGAATAGAGGTTGATCCTGATAAAGTGAAAGCAATTCAGGCTATGGCAGTTCCTAAGACAGAGAAAGAAGTAAGAGGTTTCTTAGGCCATTTGAATTACATTGCTCGATTCATATCTCAGTTAACAGCAACATGTGAGCCAATTTTTCGATTACTTCAAAAAAAGAACCCTGGTACATGGGACAAAGATTGTCAAGAGGCTTTTGATAAAATAAAGCAATACTTACAGAATCCACCTTTGCTCGTGCCCCCTGTGCCTGGAAGACCTTTGATCTTGTATTTGACAGTAACTGAGGTAGCAATGGGTTGTGTGTTGGGACAACATGATGAGTCTGGAAGAAAGGAGCAAGCTATCTATTATTTGAGTAAGAAGTTTACAGATTGTGAATCCAGATATACTATGACTGAGAAGCTATGTTGTGCTCTTGTATACAGTACGAAGCGTCTTCGACAATATATATTGTATTATACCACCTGGTTGATCTAAAAAATGGATCCTCTTAAATACATCTTTGAGAAACCCTACTTGTCAAGCTGAATAGCAAGATGGCAAGTGATGTTGGCTGAGTATGACATTGTATACAAGACAAGAAAATCTGTAAAAGGAAGTGTAATTGCTGATCATTTAGCAGATAATGCTATCAATGACTATGAGCCTTTAAAATTTGACTTCCCGGATGAGGATGTCTTGATAGTAGAAGAAGACAAAGAAAAGAATGATTGGTGGATCATGTATTTTGATGGGGCAGTGAATGTTTCTGGTAATGGAGTAGGCGCTGTGATAATCTCACCTGATAAGAAGCAATATCCCATCTCAGTCAAACCACAATTTGAATGCACTAACAATACTGCTGAATATGAGGCTTGTATCCTTGGATTAGAAGTTGCTTTGGAGATGAAAATAAAGAAGCTTGATGTCTATGGGGATTCAATGTTAATAATTTGTCAAGTGAAAGGCGAATGGCAGAAAAAGGAAGAAAAACTGATACCATATCAACAATATCTCTCGAAACTGACTGAGGGCTTTGATGAGATAGATTTTACCCACATGGGAAGAGACAAAAACCAGTTTGCTGATGCTTTAGCAACCTTAGCTTCTATGGCCAAAACTGATTACGAAGTCAGGGTACAACCAATATGCATTGAGATTAGAAATTTTTCAGCTCATTGTTGTTCAATTGAAGGAGAAATAGATGGGAACCCATGGTTTTATGACATCAAGCAGTTTATCCAATATCAAGAGTATCCCTTGGGGGCATCCAAAGCAGATATGAAGACCTTGAGAAGGTTAGCTCTGGAATTTTACCTGGATGGAGAAATTCTATATAAAAGGTCATTCAATAGGACTTTACTAAGATGTCTAGATGAAATTGAAGCAAAGGTAGCATTACAAGAAATTCATGAAGGAATTTGTGCAACTCATACAAGTGGGCATATAATGGCTAGACAATTACAACGATCTAGGTATTTCTGGATGACCATGGAGAAAGATTGCATCGATTATGTTAGGAAATGTCATAAATGTCAAGTGTATAGTGATAAGATAAATGCACATCCAGCTCCTCTATTTAATATGACATCACCATGGCCATTTGCAATGTGGGGAATAGATGTGATTGGGCCAATCAACCCACAGGCCAGCAATAAGCATCAATTTATCGTAGTAGCCATTGATTACTTCACAAAGTGGGTGGAGGCCAGCTCTTATGCCCATGTAACTCAAAAGGTGGTCAAAAGTTTCATTGAGAAAGATTTGATCTGTCGGTATGGTTCACCTGAAAAGATAATGACCGACAATGCCCAGAATTTTAATGGAAAAATGATCATAGAATTGTGCGTGAAGTGGAAAATTAAACATTCAAACTCATCTCCCTATAGACCAAAGATGAATGGTGTTGTTGAAGCTGCAAACAAGAATATCAAGAAGATTATCCAGAAGATGGTAGTCACTTACAAGGATTGGCACGAGATGCTTCCCTTTGCTCTACATGCATATCGCACAGCAGTAAGAACATCTACTAGAGCTACACCTTATTCACTAGTATTTGGGATGGAGGCGGTGATGCCTTTGGAAGTAGAAATTCTATCTTTGAGAGTACTAATAGAATCTAAACTAGAAGAAGCTGAATGGGCTAAAGTGAGATATGAGCAGCTAAACATGATAAGTGAGAAGAGGTTGGCTGCAATTTGTCATCACCAGCTATACCAAAGAAGGATGGCCAAAGCATATGACCGGAAAGTCCGACTAAGAGAATTCAAAGAAGGGGATCTTGTACTCAAAAAAATCTTACCACTACCAAGTGAAGACAGAAGCAAGTGGGCACCAAACTATGAAGGCCCATATGTAGTGAAGAAAGCATTCTCCGGAGGGGCTCTATTGTTAACTAGGATGGATGGAGATGATTTACCTAGGCCCGTGAACTCTGATTCTGTGAAAAAGTATAATGTATGATGTATTTCATCCAATCAAAATCAAATGAAATGAAGTTTTGGCCAGGAAATTCTCTTTGCATATACCTCACCAAAAAGCCCATGCATGATCTCAATGGCTCAACAATTTGATCTTTCAAATGTTTTTTTTTTACAAGAAAACCCATTCTTCTTAAATGAGGTTTTAAAAGAATTGATTTTGTTTATGATTTTAATGAAATAAATCAATGATTTGTTTAGGATAATGTTCAAAGCAATTCTCTTAAAAGAGATGACCATACAAGTCAAAAACACGCAATTAGAACAACTATCACTTAAATTCTGTCTTGGACTTATATTTTATCAGCATGAATAATGGTTGGTCGTACATTAGCTTGTCATGGACTTGCAAAACATGGTATCTTATAAATCCAAAACATTATGCTGGATGTGGACAAAGTTTATTGGTTTTAACTGATCCTACTTGAAATGAAGAAAGGCCATCTTTGATATTCCTTTCACTTTCATTTAAAATTATCCTTTGCAGTCCCAATTTAAGCCGAGTCTATTTAAAGTTTTTTTTCTTTCATAAAAACCTTAACTAAGATCACACCCTACACTGGGGGCAAAATGAAAGAAATGATCATGGAAATCATCTTGACGACATGTGAGCTTATGAAGTTTGACAACAAGGAATTCAAAAAAAAATTCAAATAATTGAGAGAATTCCCAACAAATAGAAAAAAATTCCTAATTGGGAATATTTAGTATCATTTTGTTGTCAAGATAGAAAAAAAATAAAGATAAGATAACAGTGATCTATAATTTTCAAACGCTTAAACACTTTCTTTGAGCTTATGAAATCCCTTTTCTTTTACAGCCTTGAGCCCTAAATACATTACATGTCTTTAAAGTCCTTTCTAATCAAGAAAGCAACCTAGATCAATAAACAATATTCTCAAAATATAAGATACTTTTTCATAAAGAGTCATGATGTAGCAAATAATTACTCATTATTATTCATGCTGATAAAAGGAGTGTTTCTAAAAATAAAAGGCAATTATTCCTTTTCCCTTAAAATACATTCAAACAATCGCTTGAACACTTTGAAAATCAAAGCAGAAGGTCATCTCATTACTTACCTTTATCTGAGATTACTTTTACTAAGAGATTTAATACAAATCCTTAGAGTTGCTTGAACATTGTTATAAACAGACATTGAGAGTTTCAGTTTTCAAAAACAAAAGAGATCTTTTGAAAAATCATGTTTGAAAAAATGGTTTTTTATGTGAAGAAGACAAATATATGACACACCGAGAGGCAGTGTTAGAAAATCAGAGATTCTAACGACAACAAGAGCAAATGAAGAAATGAAAAAAGACAGTTACTTCTTCCAAAGGTAGAGAAGCAATCACAAGAAATCTTCCAAAGGCAAAGAAGCAGTCACCTGATTTCTAATGGCACAAAGAAATTTGCTTCCCTGGTGGGAGAAACACATGAAAAATGAGTGGGATAATCCTTATATATTGACCATATGAATTGGTTAAAGAATCCTCAATAACAGAAATGTTACCAACAACACAATGTCGGGCTAGGGAGAAACTAATGCTCTCAATGAAGTATCCAATGGAGAAAGAGGCAATGACTATTAAGAAACTCAAACAAAGTTTATCTTGGAGAACTCAACAACATGGGTCAGCTTGAGTAGATTTGAAAGACGTGTGAATCAAAAAAGCTTACTAACATTCAAGATCGTCAAACAAGATGAATGGGGGATTTATATTTCAAAAAAAGGTAAGATGTATTGCATATCATCTAATGTCACAAACATTGCATATTTGTCTTGTGGATATTTCTTGAAACAAAATTCCCATCAGGATCCAATGAGATTCAAACGAAATGAAGTTATTCTAATCACATCAAATATGGCAATTTCGTGAAAGCAAAATTCATAAATGAAGACAAGAAAGATGGATCTTTTATTCATGACAAAAGGTTTAAAAGTACAAATATTAAACAGTGCGAGGACGATCAGGGATATTGTCATCTTGATCATTAATTAGGCCTCGAAGTTCTTCAAATTGTTTACACATATTCTCCATCTCTTCCTCGAACTCGAGGTGTCGTGTGTTAACATAGTCTTTCCAAAAGTCGACACGTGTATTCAGCTCTTGGTTCCTCCTCTCCAAGTCGTTTCTGTGATGTCTTTCATCACAGAGTCTATTCTTTAAATTCTCAATCAGATGATGGAGATCAAGAACCTGAGTATTCAGCTCAAGTCTTCTAGCATGAAGACACTTTGCAACGTTCACTAGAGATGAAGTAGCTCTGATACTGAGAGCAAGTGACTGATTCACTGCTTTAATATCGCTCCTAGTTGCCAGCATGGTTTCATCACGGGGAAGGACCATGTCTCTAGCCACGGCTACAGCAGTATCTTCATTGTCCATTACAGTATCTTCTATTGTAACTGGACGACCATTCACTTCAAAAGTAGTAAGCCAAACTATAGGCTCTACTGTAGGAACAAGATTTGGGTTAGCATTGGAAGAAGAGGAAGACATGATTAAAGCTTCAAGAGTTGAGAACTTTGAAAGGATTGAAATACAAGAAGTTGATGATGTTTGTCACCAAATATGGCGTAATTTATAAGGATTCTACTCCTACTATTATTTTGAACAGGCGATCAAATCTCAACCGTAGATATAAGACTTTCGTGAGAAGCTTTCATCATCTCTGAGATCGATTTACAAATTAGATCACAACCGTAGATATAAGACTATCGTGAGAAGCTTTCATCATCTCTAAGATCGATTTACAAATTAGATCTCAACCGTAGATATAAGACTTTTGTGAGAAGCTTTCATTATCTCTGAAATCGATTGCAAATCAGATCTCAACCGTAAATATAAGACTTTCGTGAGAAGCTTTCATCATCTTTGAGATTGATTTACAAATTAGATCTCAACCGTAGATATAAGACTTTCGTGAGAAGCTTTCATCATCTTTGAGATCAATTTTTATAAATCAGATCTGAGTCGTACAAATATGACTTCCTTTAGAAGTTTTCATTAACTTTGAAAATCATAGTGAAATTACTTTCATGTATTTCATAAAATCAATCTGAAATCACTTTCATGTATTTCAGAAAACCATTGTTGAAATCACTTTCATGTATTTCATAAAACCATTGATGAAATCACTTATATGTATTTCACAAAATCAATCTGAAATCACTTTCATGTATTTCAGAAAACCATTATTGAAATCACTTTCATGTATTTTAGAAAACCATTATTGAAATCACTTCCATGTATTTCACTAAACCATTGAAATCACTTTCAAGTATTTCACAAAATCAAGATTGAAAACATTTTCATGTTTTTCACTTAGGCAGGTCGCCCATAAGAATTAGACCAATTGAAAATATATGTGTTTTTCAACACCTCCATCATTTTTCTTTACAAAACTTCCTATGCAAAGTCAAAAGAAAATGATTTTTTTCAATCTCTTTGCACCGTAAGCATTGTAAAGAGGGGGCAACTATTGTAACCCAATTTTGGATTCACTAAAATTTTTTTAATGTTATTTTATCTTATTATTCATGACAAAAAATATAATAAATTTAAAAAAAAAAGGAAAAAAAAGAGTTTAAAATATATTTTCTCGAGTCAATCGCATCTTTCTACCAAAATCGAGTCCACCAGGTCAATACGGGTTAAACAATGTTGACCGGGATGAAAAATGAGTTTCGGGCCGTTTCGGGTCAAAACCGTCATTTTCTTTCCAAACCGGGTCCACCGGGTTAATACGGGTCCCACCATGTCGACCGCGATGAAAAATGAGTTTCGGGCCAAAACCGTCATTTTCGATCAAAACCGAGTCCACCGGGTCAATACGGGTCCCACCATGTCGACCGGGATGAAAATGAGTTTCGGGTCAAAACCGTCGTTTTCGGTCAAAACCGAGTCCATCGGGTTCATACGGGTCCCACCATGTTCACCGCGATAAAAAATGAGTTTCAGACTATTTTTGGTCAAAACTGGTTTTTTTGGTCAAAAAACCTGGTTCACCGAGTTGATACCCGTATAAAGATTTTTTTTGTAATTTAAAATTGATTTTTAGCGGATGAAAAACTTTTTATAATACTGATTTGAATTATTAATTTTTACCCCTATAAATAAATACTATTATTATTATTTAGTATTATTATATATAATAAAACAGATGGTAATCGGTGCACGTTGAAAATTTTAGCAATCCCGTGATTATTTTCATAATCATGTGATTTGTTGTCTGCTTTCATTGGCTATAAATAGCCAATGAAATCAAGACATAAGGGCGGAGAAAAAGATAAAAAAATCATTCTTGAATTCTAAATTCGAGTATTACTATTTGTGTTATTATTTGGTTACTAATCATTTTTCTTATACTTTTTCTTAGTAAGATATTAAATTTTTTTTAAACAAATTGAAAAATACCAAAAATATCTCAACCGTTAGATCTAATAGTGTTTAAATCTGAGCCTTTGATTTCTTAGAATACAATAGGCTTTACCACACCAGATTAAAACCCAAATCAATCTCAGCCTTTCAAATAATCTGCCCTTCGATCCTGTTGCACCACGTCAGCAAGTGTACCAAGCACTCGGTACACCGCGACACACCAGATCGTAGCCTAGTGCATCCTAATCGTCCGATCAACTTGAAGATCAAACGAATCACAGCCACACGATCTGTTCATCCAAGATCCAATGGTTCACAGCCTTCAGACGCACGAGCGCACCATACACCCGTCCACACCGTAGCAGAACCCAGAGCTTCTCTCTCCTCTCGTCGGCGATCCCTCTCTCTCCACCGATCTCCCATTTCCGGCCGTTCAAGCCGTGAAACCACCACAGAAACGTGCATCGCCTCCCCCGAAGCAAAACCCCCGCCGTTTTACACTTTTTCACTGGCTAATTTGGCCGAAAAAAGGTCACGACCGTCATCGGCCAAATTACCACCACCATCAGAATCCTCGTCCTCAGATCTACCAAAATCGACCATCGTTTGGCCTGAATCGCACCGGAAAAATTCACCGCATCAATAGTAACCGTGGGAAACTGAAAGATGTCATCAACAATAAATATTATTTGTCAACACGTCTCTTTTATTTACAGAAAAGGACCGATGTCAAAAATTTAAATACCAAATATGGATTATGTCCATTATTATTTATTTTGGTAAATCAGACGTAACTCTCCTTTTTAAGGATAAACGTGAACATTTTAAACAAAGTCTCCTAATTTTAGGGACTGATGTCATTTTTAATGTGTCTCCTATTTTTAAGGGACCGACGTTAACCATGTTAAAAATTTACAAATAAGCTCAAAATAAAATAGCATTTGAATCAAATAAGAAAAACACACAAGTAAAGGTAACCTTTCTCTAAAAGGATGTTTTAAGGGTGGTGTTTACCTTCCCTTAATCATAACTAACCTAGTACCCGAATCTCTGGGATCAGTGTCTAATTTTGGATTTCTAGTTCCCTCAAATTACTAGATGGCAACTCCAATAAAATCTTTATTTCCCCCAATCAAATAAAAACTAAATTATTCTTTTTTTGTTTAAAAAAACATAAAAAAAGGAGTGGAGCCGTCGCCCGACGTTGTGTAGCGACAAAATGGCGACTCCGCTGGGGACTTAGGGTTGAACCAACTGCTTGTGTTTGCTTTTCATATGCGTTTTCAATTTTTCAAGATTAATGTCCATTTTCAAATGAGAATTAGAAGAGAGATTCAAAGAATTGCACAAATATTTACACAGATATCAGTTATTGTGGGAAACTGAAAGAACCGACTTAAGTCATGGAGTACCGTTATCTGCCATTTGACCAAGGTGAGAGAAACGAGCAAAAATCACTAAAAAGAAATAAAAAAATAAAAATCAATCTTTATATACAAGATCACCCAATTCAATAGAGTCATGTTCAACTGAAAAATTATCAAAGTAAACTTTCAGACAATATCCATTTACCTTGAAAACATTGTCATTTGTTGGATTCTCGATGTCATAGGCCTTATATGGATACACATGTTTCACAATAAAAGGACCGCTCCATCTTGATCTTAATTTTCCAGGAAATAAACGCAGTCGAGAATTATAAAGTAAGACTTTTTGACCAACAATGAATGTTTTTCTTAGTATTTTCTTGTCATGAAACTCTTTAATTCTTACTTTATGAATTCTTGAATTTTCATATGCATCATTTCTTATTTCCTCAAGCTCATTTATTTATAATTTTCGCAGTTGACTAGCATCATCTAGATTTGAATTAAAAGCTTTAATATCCCAATAAGCTTTATGTTCAAGTTCCACAAGCAAGTGACAAGGTTTTCCATAGACTAGTCTATAAGGTGACATACCTAATGATGTTTTTATAAGCAGTTCGATAAGTCCAAAGTGCATCATTAAGTCTTAAAGACCAGTCTTTCCTATTAGGGTTCACTGTTTTCTCCAAAATATGTTTGATCTCCCTATTAGCAAGCTCTACTTGTCCACTTGTTTGAGGGTGATAAGGGGTGGCAACTTTATGTGTGATTCCATATTTCTTCATTAAAGACTCAAATGACTTGTTGCAGAAATGTGTTCCACCATCACTTATTATGGTTTGAGCGACTCCAAATCGACTCAAAATATTTTCTTTCAAAAACTTTATCACTGTTTTGTGATCATTGTTTTGACTTGGAATTGCCTCTATCCATTTTGGAACATAATCTACTGCAACTAATATGTATAAGAAACCAAATGATGGAGGGAATGGACCCATGAAATCTATACCCAACAATTAAAGATCTCAATCACAATAATAGGATTTAAAGGCATCATGTGATGTTTTGAAATAGATCCCAACTTTTGACAATTTTCACAAGACTTGTAGAATGCATGTAAGTCTTTGAACATGGTGGGCTAGTAAAATCCACTTTGTAAGATTTTTGCAATTGTCTTTCTTGACGAGAAATGACCCTCTCATGCTTCAGAATGACAAAGTTTAATGACACTACTTACCTCATTGTCGGGAATGAATCTTTGAAATATTTGATCAGGACAATATTTGAATAAATAAGGATCATCCCAATAAAAGTTCTTCACTTCGTTTAAGAACTTTTTTTTATCTTGGGTACTCCAATGAGCTGGCAATTGTCCTGAAACAAGATAATTGACAATATTAGCAAACCAAGGCATTGTAGAGACAGAAAGTAAAGATTCATCAGGAAAGTAGTCATCGATTGGTGTGATGTCAGTTTTCGAATCTGTTGTCAATCTTGACAAGTGATCTGCAACAACATTTTCGCTGCCTTTCTTATCTTTGATTGTGATATCAAATTCTTGAAGTAATAAAATCCACCGCACCAATCTAGCCTTATAATCTTTCTTAGAAAGAAGATATTTCAATACTACATGATCACTAAAAACAACAACAGGTGAGCCAACAAGATAAGATCTGAATTTTTCACATGCAAATACTACTGCAAGTAATTCTTTTTCAGTGGTGCTATAATTCATTTGAGCACTATTTAAAGTTTTACTTGCATAGTAAATTACATAAGGTTTCTTATCTTTTCTTTGTCCCAAAACAGCACCTACGACTTAATCACTAGTATCATACATTATTTCAAAAGGTAATGACCAATCGGGAGGGAAAATGATAGGAGCACAAGTAAGCAAGTTTTTAAGTTTAACAAAGGCTTCTTCACAATATTCAGTCCATTCAAAAATAGTATCCTTTGTTAGAAGGTTACTTAAAGGCTTAGATATTACACTAAAATCTTTGATGAACCTTTTATAAAAACCAGCTTGTCCTAGGAATAATCTAACATCTTTAAGAGATTTTGGTGTTGGCAAGTTTGCAATTAACTCGATTTTAGATTTGTCAACCTCAATTCCTTTTGATGAACAATGTGACCAAGTACAATGCCATTTGTTACCATAAAATGACATTTTTCCCAATTCAGCACAAGATTCTTCTCTTCACACCTCGTCAAAACTTTTTCTAAGTTAGTCAAACAATCATCAAATGAATCACCAAAAACAGAAAAATCATCCATGAAAATATCAAGAAAATGTTCAACCATATCACTAAATATACTAAGCATGCATCTTTGAAATGTGGTTGGTGCATTACATAATCCAAAAGGCATCCTTCGATATGCAAAAGTACCAAATGGACATGTGAAAGTAGTCTTCTCTTGATCTTCCAATGCAATTTTAATTTGGTTGTAACCCGAATAACCATCTAGGAAACAATAAAATTCATGACCTGCAACTCTTTCTAGGATTTGATCCATGAAAGGTAAAGGAAAATGATCTTTACTAGTCATTGAATTAAGTTTTCTATAGTCAATGCACATGCGCCAACCAGTAACAGTTCTAGTGGGAATTAACTCATTGTTCTCATTTGTTATCACAGTGACTCTAGACTTCTTGGGTACAACTTAGGTAGGACTTACCCATTTGCTGTCAGAAATAGGATAAACGATTTCATTATCTAGAAGCTTAATGACTTCATTTTTTACTACTTCCTTCATATTAGGATTTAGCCTTCCTTGCATTTCTCTAAAGGGTTTAGTATTTTCCTCTAAATAAATTCTATGTATACAAATCAAAGGACTAATTCCTCTTATATCAGCTATGGTCCATCCTAATGCATTTTTATGCATTTTCAGAGTTTGTAATAACTTACCTTCTTGATGTGCATTAAGTTTGGAAGAGATTATTACCAGAAAAGTTTCATTTTCTCCCAAAAATGAGTATTTGAGATTGGATGGCAATGGCTTCAAATTAGGTTTTGGTGGTTGAACATTTGAAGGTATGGACTTAATTAATCGTGGTGGAAATTCCTCAATTTGTGGCCTTCAATTACTTATCTTTGATTCTTCCTGAAAATAAATCATTTGCAAATCATCAGATTCATCAATCTCAATTTCACTAGAAGTGGTTGGAAATTGACCATGAATTAATTTTTCACTAAAGTCCACTTCCTATAAATCATTATCATCTCTAGGTTGCTTGCAAATGTTGAAAATATTCATCTCCAATGTCATGTTTTCAAATGATAGTTTCATTAGTCCATTCCTACAATTAATCAATGCATTAGAAGTTGCAAACTCTCATTAAATTTATATATCTGCTCAATACCTCTTAACAAGATATTAATAAACCTTTCTTTTGTGCTCAATATATCAACACATAATTATGGGGCTTTTCTTGGAAGAAAACAAAATTTTTGTTCTAATGTTTAAGGTTAACTTCCTTGGGTTGGGATTACTATTTTTGTCCTTTTTTTTTCGTTTTTTCTTCTTTTTTTTAAATCTATATACATATAATTTAAAAACATCATGCATCTTTAACCCATGTAACGAGCTTTCAGCTAATGACTCCCAGACCAGTTGGTCTTAGGGCATTAGGTGTTAAGACACCCCTACGAGCTTAGTAACTCGGGTCGCAGATACTGATATGTAGATAGTGCAATGTTTGATTCCCTTAAGCTTTTCTCCTCAACCCATGTAACAAGCGTTGGGCCAATAACTCCCAAGTCAGTTGACTTTAGGGTATTAGGTGTTAAAACACCCCTTCGGGCTTAATTGCTTAGGTTAGGGAGGCTACGAAACCAAACTTATAAGCGTTGGGCCAATAACTCCCAAGTCAGTTGACTTTAGGGTATTAGGTGTTAAAACACCCCTTCGGGCTTAATTGCTTAGGTTAGGGAGGCTACGAAACCAAACTTATCTATATTTTTATTATCATCATTTTTTTTCTTCTTTTTTTTCTTTTTTTTTCATGTTTTTGTTTTTTAATTATATACAATCCCTTTCCCTTAGTTGTTACCTTTAACAAAAGAACATAAATAATGTAATAATCCAATATGCAACCCACAATCATATGTTAAAGTGTGTGTGTAAATTAAGGTTTAAGAATACATGTTAAATAAGTATATGAGCAGAATTAATTGGTAACAATACGAGAGTTTGTAAACCTGAATATTTCAGGAAGTATTATAATAGACCTTGTTAAGAATGGTTACTAAGATGCGTCTCAATAGTCACTGACATGACTAAAAGGTTGATGTCTTCTCCCAAGTGCAGGAGTGTCGAAGTAATAAATAACCCGGCAAGACCACAAATGTCAAGGTTAGAGGTTAGAGGTGATGAGAACTTGGAGATGGAAAATTAATGTAAGGATTAAACAATAATAATAACAAATGTCAAGGTTAGAGGTTCCACTAATGGTATATCAAACAAGTATAGTATAAACTCTTATTATTGAATTGGAAACCACACACAAAGGAGGTTCCAATCAGATTATATATTGTTAACATGATTACATTAGTCATCTTATTCAATTAATGCTAATACTTGTAAATCTCGTCAAGCATTCATGATTATAACTTATGTTAACAACAAATCAAGTTCCTTTCATAGCTCAGGTGTCGGTTATACCATACATTATGGGCTATGAAAGTGCCAAGCATTTGTTGTACCAAGTGTTATACAACATAAATCAAGATTAGTCATTTAACAAGCAAAGTATTAAAGAGTGAACAAGATAGCAAATATAAAACATGTTAGTATCAAACATTAAGGTCCATATTAAGTTTACACTATACTTATTCTTCCACCATTAGTGTAACCTTTTCACCTTGACATAATTAACTTAGCTAGACATAATGAAAGAAAGGAAAGCAAATAAACTAAATAAGAACATAAAAGTTAACTAAGTAAAGGAAAGGAAATGAAAAGCATAAACTTGATATTAATGAAAGCAAAGCATAAACATTACAAAAAATACAAAGAGAGAAAGGAAGAGCATGATCTTGATCTGGAAACCAAGATGCCTAAATGCATGGCAAATGCCTCCTTTTATAGGCCAAAAATGGGAACTATTGATTTGATGACTAATTGATAAGTGGGTGGCCAACTTTTGACTTGGTGACAATCCTTATCTTCTCTTGTCTGCCCAAAACGTCATTGATAACGTCAAAATTGGAGCCAGTTGTAAACATGAAAGTTGTAGTCAATTGTCTCAGCTTTCTTGTGTAAAACATTCAGCTCATTTGGACTTCTAGAACTCCAGATATGGCCAAAATACCGAACAGTGCTCGAGCTGGAAGACAGATTCGGGCTTCTTTGTTGTTGCTACAATTTGGACTTGAAAATGGCCTTTTTAGATCTTGGACTCCATATGAAAGTTGTAGGCCTATATCTTACCTTTCCATCCATATAAATTGGACCTAAATCTGAGATCTGTAGCTCCAGATATGACCCAATTACCGAATAGTATTCCGGTTTGGATTGCACCGACATCTCTTCTCTAAGTTTGACCATCTCTTTATCCTTGCAATTTAAGTTCTTCAAGTCATCAATCAATCCTTTCATTTATGTGATAGGCCTGCATTTAAAATGAACATTTACCATAAATTAAAGGTATCTTATATTATTAGATATATTATTATAAAACATCCTTTAGTTAAGGAGTTATTGATACTTCAAGTGCAAAATGGTGATATAAAACCATGATAAAAATACACTTTTAAGTACTAATCAAACCCCTCAACCAGCTTATTACTAGTCCCTAGTAATCAAAGCGTTAAAACAATTTGCAAATTTCACAAAGCAAGGTATTCATCATTTAACTTCCATTAATCTATCCAAATAAACAAACTCTCATTAAATTTATATGTCTGCTCAATACCACTTAACAAGATATTAATAAACCTTTCTTTTGTGCTCAATGTATCAACACATAATTATGGGGCTTTTCTTGGAAGAAAACAAAATTTTTGTTCTAATGTTTAAGGTTAACTTCCTTGGGTTGGGATTATTATTTTTGTCTCTTTTTTTTGTCTTTTTTTTTTAAAAAATATATACATATAATTTAAAAACATCATGCATCTTTAACCCATGTAACGAGCTTTCAGCTAATGACTCCCAGACCAGTTGGTCTTAGGGCATTAGGTGTTAAGACACCCCTACGAGCTTAGTAACTCGGGTCGCAGATACTGATATGTAGATAGTGCAATGTTTGATTCCCTTAAGCTTTTCTCCTCAACCCATGTAACAAGCGTTGGGCCAATAACTCCCAAGTCAGTTGACTTTAGGGTATTAGGTGTTAAAACACCCCTTCGGGCTTAATTGCTTAGGTTAGGGAGGCTACGAAACCAAACTTATAAGCGTTAGGCCAATAACTCCCAAGTCAGTTGACTTTAGGGTATTAGGTGTTAAAACACCCCTTCGGGCTTAATTGCTTAGGTTAGGGAGGCTACGAAACCAAACTTATCTACATTTTTATTATCATCATTTTTTTCTTTTCTTTTTTTTCTTTTTTTTTTTTCATGTTTTTTTTTAATTATATACTATCCCTTTCCCTTAGTTGTTACCTTTAACAAAAGAACATAAATAATGTAATAATCCAATATGCAACCCACAATCATATGTTAAAGTGTGTGTGTGTAAATTAAGGTTTAAGAATACATGTTAAATAAGTATATGAGCAGAATTAAGCGGTAATAATACGAGAGTTTGTAAACCTGAATATTTCAGGAAGTATTATAATAGACCTTGTTAAGAATGGTTACTAACATGCGTCTCAAGAGTCACTTTAACAAAAGAACTCCTTTACTCTGCCATCCTAGTAACAACAATTATGCACATGCTTTATGAAATGAAAAACAAATATTTTTTTTAATCAACTACTACCCTCTCCCCCCAACTAAAACGAGACATTGTCCTCAATGTTCTTAGGTAGAAAGATAGAGTATAGAAGATATCACCTGAAATAACGAACATTGACAAAACCTGAAACACACTGAAACAAAAATAAAAAATAACAAAACACAATAATAAAACCAAAATACACAAAAATTCACAAATGAAGGCTCAAATCCAATCTAAGCTTTTTACGGCTTCCCGTAGATGACCAATTTATGCGACTCATGGAAGGATCAATCACAGGAATGAAAGATTGTAGTTGGTCAATCACTTGTTCAGCAGTAGTAGCAGAGATTATGATTTGTCGTGCACAAAATGTTAGAAATTCCTGTTCCACAGCATGATCAAGAAAAGACAACAACTTATCATAATAACCATTAACATTTAACAAGCCAATAGGTTTATGGTGAATGTGCAATTGAGCCCAAGTGGAAATATGAAAGATCTCTTCCAATGTGCCTAGACCACCTGGTAAAGCAATGAAAGCATCAGCATGGTTAAACATTCGAGCCGACATTGTGGAGACCTGAAGTTCCTCTCCAATTGTTTTTCCAATGATGTCCCCTTGTGCCAAAGCTTCAGGGATGATTCCTAAAACTTGATTACCTCCTAAAAATGCAGCTATTGACACATCTCCCATTAACCCAAGACTGCCTCCCCCATACACTAAATGAATCTTTCTCTCAGCTAGCACCTGACCAAGATGGTTTGCTGATTCTAAAAACCCCTTTTCTTTCCTAGGACTAGATCCACCAAAAACACAAATATTTCTTATTTGATGACTTGAGGAACTTGCCATTTCTACACACTTCTATATTTGTTGAATGTATGGGTTGAGTAGAAATGAAAGGAAGGAAAAGAGGGTTTTATAGATGAGAAATGAGAAAGGCAATCATAACATCTATATGTAGGCCAGCTGGAGTCTCACACTCACTCTCTCTCTTTTTATTTATTTACTTTTGAAAAAAGCATGTGTATGTACAGGGATTTGTGATTGTGGCTCACATCTTCCCTTGGTTTTATGTCCAAGAACGGCTTAAACGCCCTCTATGGGTCGGGGATAGGCTTCCCATCCAGTTTTCTTAAAAACTGGCAAACAGGGTCTTTTTTAGTCAGATTCCCAAGACTAAGTCGATCATGTTCTTTATGAAATAGTGGCCATAAATCATGAATTACACAATGCACATCTCCACTAGGATGCGTCTCAAGAGTCAATAGAAGATTATCTAAAGACTCCTTACTCAGGCCATCCTTAATGAATTGTATTTTATCTTCACAGTTTATAGATACCATTCCTAAAGAACGACATTATGTATTACAAGTCCATCTAGCACATCGATGACAGACATCCAGTCGTTTTGCACGACGCTTCTTTGCAAAAGTGCTTTTACCTGTTCCAAGCATGTGTGAAATGAAGAAGTTAGAGGACTCACCTGATAATCGGACCTTTGCTTCAATCAACCAACGAATATCTTCAAGAATTCCATGATTCATTAACAATCTCAATCTTGCACCTCTAGCACGGTAAATTTTTGTAATCGCATTCTGAGGCAGAGCGGGAAAATACTTTTTTTAATTTTTCAAGAGTAGTGTCCATTTTCAAATGAGAATTGGAAGAGAGATTCAAAGAATTGCACAGATATATACACAAATATCAGTAATTGTGGGAAACTGATAGAACCAACTTAAGTCACGGAGTACCGTTATCCGCCATTTGACCGGGGTGAGAGAAACTAGCAAAAATCACTCAAAAAGAAACATAAAAAAGAAAATGTGAGAAAAAAATAATCAACCTTTATCTACAAGATCATTCAAACCAGCTGATTCATTTTCACTAGGAAAATTATCAAAGTAAGCTTTCAAACGATGTCCATTTTCCTTAAAATCATTGTCATTCATTGAATTCTCAATATCACAGGCCCCATAAGGATTGCTCCATCTTGGTCTTAGCTCTCTAGGGACTGCATAGAGTTGAGAATCATAAAACAAAACTTTTTGACCAGTGTCAATTTTTTGACAATTTTCACAAGTTTTGCAGAATGCATGTGTGTCCTTGAACATGGTGGGCCAATAAAATCCATTTTGAAAGATTTTTGCAGCAGTCTTTTTTGACGAGAAATAACTTCCACATGCTTCAGAATGACAAAGTTTAATGACACTACTTACCTCATTGTCGGGAATGAATCTTTGAAATATTTGATCAGGACAATATTTGAATAAGTTAGGGTCATCACAATAAAAGCTCTTCACTTCGTTCAAAAACTTTTCTTTGTCTTGAATACTCCAATCAGTTGGCAAATCTCCTAAAGCAAGAAAATTGATATTTTTATCATACCAAGGCATTGGACTAAGAGAAAGTAAGGATTCGTTAGGAAAGTAATCATCGATTGGTGTGATGTTAGATGTCGAATCTGTTGTCACTGTTGACAAAAGATTCGCATCAACATTTTCGGTGCTTGTTTCATTCGTGATTTCTTCCTCAGAATAAACCATTTGCAAATCTTCAGTTTCATCCAATTCATTTTTACTTAAAGTAGATTCAAGTTGATCATAAACTAATTCATCAATATGATCTACTTCTTGTAAATCATTATCATCTCCAGGTTGCTTGCAAATATTGAAAATATTCATCTCCAATGTCATGTTTCCAAATGATAGCTTCATCAATCCATTCCTACAATTAATCCATGCATTAGAAGTTGCAAGAAATTGACGTCCTAAAATAACAGGAAATGAATTACATGCTTCAACAGGTTCTGTGTCCAAGACAATAAAATCCACAGGATAAATGAATTTATCGACTTGTACTAACACATCTTCAATTATTCCTCTAGGCACTTTTACAGATCTATCGGCAAGTAAAAGAGATATAGAAGTTGGTTTTAACTCACCTAGATTGAGACTCTTAAAAACTGAATATGGAAGTAAATTCACACTAGCACCAAGATCAAGTAAGGCTCTTTCAATTTTATGCTCTCCAATAAAGCAAGAAATTATGGGACAACCAGGGTCTTTATATTTCAAAGCATTATTGTTCTGAAGAATAGCACTTACTTGTTCGGCTAGAAAGGCTTTCTTTTTCACATTCAGTTTCCTCTTCACAGTGCATAGATCTTTCAAAAATTTAGCATAGGAAGGAACCTGTTTAATAGCATCCAGCAAAGGTATATTGATCCTTACCTGTTTGAAAATTTCATAAATTTCAGAGTTGTGATTGACTTTCCATTGTTTGGTCATGGCTTGAGGAAATGGAAGTGCTGGCGGTGAATCAGTCGTTTCTTTGCAATTTTCAAATTCATCCCCTTCCTTACCCTCAGAGATTGACTCATCATCTTTCTCATAAGGTTCAAGAGAGGGTTTTTCAATAATCTTACCACTGCGCAGAGTAGTGACTGATTTGACTTGATCCATATGTTGGCTTCCGGAACTACTTGCATTTGCATTGTATTGCCCCTTAGGATTTTATTGCGGTTGAGATGGAAACTTACCTTTTTCTTGGAAACTGAGAGCAGATGTTAATTTAGCAAGAGTATCTTTAAAATCTGTCATGTTTTGAGCAAGTTGAGTATTGATTGTCTCTTGCTTTTCAATGAATGCATGCAATGTTTCCTCAAGATTTCTTCTAGGAGGTGGAGCATAAGGAGGTGCATATCCATGATAATTTTGGAAATTGTGGTGTGCTTGAAATGGTGGTTGTGAAGTTTGTGCATTATTGTTCTCACTCTTCCAATTGAAATTTGGGTGATTTCTCCAACCAGGGTTGTATGTTTGGGAGTATGGGTTATGGTTAGGCCTTTGGAAACTGTTTAAAGCATGGGCTTGCTCATGGAGACATTCCTTAAAAGAAGGCAAGGTTGGACAATTGTTTGTTGAGTGTTCATTTGTTTCACAGATTTGAAACACAATGTTTTCAACAGATTTTAATTGACCACTCTTTTTCAATTCTAGTGTCTCGACTTTTCTAGCTAAAGATGCAAACTTGGCTTGAAGGTCATGATCTTCCCTAAGGTTGTACATACCTCCACTAGATGTATGAGGTTGAGTTTTACTCGGTGCCTCATATGTACCCGTAGTGTCCCAATTTTGAGCATTTTCAGCTAACAAGTCTAAGTACTCCATTGCTTCATCAGGGTCTTTATCTTCAAAAGTTCCATTGCACATCAATTCAACCATCTGCCTATCTTTAGGTGTTAACCCTTTATAGAAATGTGAAACCAATCTCCATGTTTCAAAACCATGATGAGGGCAAGTACTAAGCAAGTCTCGATACCTATCCCAAGATTTGTAAAATGTTTCTCCTGGTTTTTGAGTGAAAGTGGTGATTTGTCTTTTGAAAGAGTTTGTTCTATGAGATGGGAAAAACTTCTTTAAAAAATGTTGTTGCATTTCATCCCAAGCACGAATGGATCCTGGTCTCAAATTTTGTAGCCATGTTTTAGCTTTATCTTTTAATGAAAAAGGAAAAAGCTTTAATCTAATGGTGTTCATGCTACAATTTAAATTATTATATGTGTTGCACACCTCCTCAAATTCCCTTAAATGCAAGTATGGATTTTCCAATTCTAAACCATGAAAAGAAGGTAAAAGTTGAATAATACCTGGTTTAAAATTAAAATGAGATGCATCGGGAGGAAAAACTATGCATGATGGTGCACTTGTTCTTGTGGGATTCATGTGGTCTCTAAGTGTTCTAGCACAGTCATTCTCATTATTCTCATTATGAAGTGATTGATTATCTTCTTCGGCCATATTTTCTGAAAATGATGAGGATACCCTACAAAGTCTACCACTTGATGTACGTGACCACACTCTCATGCACGTGTAGGAATAAAATAAAACAGAAGAAGAAAGCAAAAGAAGGAGGAAGAAAACAAAATAAAAAGAAACAAAAGAAAAGAAACAAAGTTATATACAAGAAAAGTGAAAAGAGAAAATAAAATAAATACTATAATTTATACAAGAACTTACCTCCCCGGCAACGGCGCCAAAAACTTGACATGACTAAAAGGTTGATGTCTTCTCCCAAGTGCAGGAGTGTCGAAGTAATAAATAACCCGGCAAGACCGGGGTCGAACCACAAGGAGGTTAATTGTACAAATTATAAACAACAATTATAAAACAACAATAACAACAACAACAATAGTAATAATAATAATAGTAGTAGTAGTAGTAGTAGTAGTAGTAGTAATAATAATAATAATAATAATAATAATAATAATAATAATAGTACTAATAATAATAATAATAATAATAATAATAATAATAATAATAATAGTAGTACTAATAATAATAATAATAATAATAATAATAATAATAATAATAATAATAATAAGAAAGAGAAGAAGAAGAAGATGATGATGATGAGAACTTGGAGATGGAAAATTAATGTAAGGACTAAACAATAATAATAACAAATGTCAAGGTTAGAGGTTCCACTAATGGTATATCAAACAAGTATAGTATAAACTCTTATTATTGAATTGGAAACCACACACAAAGGAGGTTCCAATCAGATTATATATTGTTAACATGATTACATTAGTCATCTTATTCAATTAATGCTAATACTTGTAAATCTCGTCAAGCATTCATGATTATAACTTATGTTAACAACAAATCAAGTTCCTTTCATAGCTCAGGTGTCGGTTATACCATACATTATGGGCTATGAAAGTGCAAAGCATTTGTTAGGATTTAGCCTTCCTTGCATTTCTCTAAAGGGTTTAGTATTTTCCTCTAAATAAATTCTATGTATACAAATCAAAGGACTAATTCCTCTTATATCAGCTATGGTCCATCCTAATGCATTTTTATGCATTTTCAGAGTTTGTAATAACTTACCTTCTTGATGTGCATTAAGTTTGGAAGAGATTATTACCAGAAAAGTTTCATTTTCTCCCAAAAATGAGTATTTGAGATTGGATGGCAATGGCTTCAAATTAATCAATGCATTAGAAGTTGCAAACTCTCATTAAATTTATATATCTGCTCAATACCTCTTAACAAGATATTAATAAACCTTTCTTTTGTGCTCAATATATCAACACATAATTATGGGGCTTTTCTTGGAAGAAAACAAAATTTTTGTTCTAATGTTTAAGGTTAACTTCCTTGGGTTGGGATTACTATTTTTGTCCTTTTTTTTTCGTTTTTTCTTCTTTTTTTTAAATCTATATACATATAATTTAAAAACATCATGCATCTTTAACCCGTGTAACGAGCTTTCAGCTAATGACTCCCAGACCAGTTGGTCTTAGGGCATTAGGTGTTAAGACACCCCTACGAGCTTAGTAACTCGGGTCGCAGATACTGATATGTAGATAGTGCAATGTTTGATTCCCTTAAGCTTTTCTCCTCAACCCATGTAACAAGCGTTGGGCCAATAACTCCCAAGTCAGTTGACTTTAGGGTATTAGGTGTTAAAACACCCCTTCGGGCTTAATTGCTTAGGTTAGGGAGGCTACGAAACCAAACTTATAAGCGTTAGGCCAATAACTCCCAAGTCAGTTGACTTTAGGGTATTAGGTGTTAAAACACCCCTTCGGGCTTAATTGCTTAGGTTAGGGAGGCTACGAAACCAAACTTATCTACATTTTTATTATCATCATTTTTTTCTTTTCTTTTTTTTCTTTTTTTTTCATGTTTTTTTTTAATTATATACTATCCCTTTCCCTTAGTTGTTACCTTTAACAAAAGAACATAAATAATGTAATAATCCAATATGCAACCCACAATCATATGTTAAAGTGTGTGTGTGTAAATTAAGGTTTAAGAATACATGTTAAATAAGTATATGAGCAGAATTAATTGGTAACAATACGAGAGTTTGTAAACCTGAATATTTCAGGAAGTATTATAATAGACCTTGTTAAGAATGGTTACTAAGATGCGTCTCAATAGTCACTGACATGACTAAAAGGTTGATGTCTTCTCCCAAGTGCAGGAGTGTCAAAGTAATAAATAACCCGGCAAGACCGGGGTCGAACCACAGGGAGGTTAATTGTACAAATTATAAACAACAATTATAAAACAACAATAACAACAACAACAATAGTAATAATAATAATAATATTAGTAGTAGTAGTAGTAGTAGTAGTAGTAGTAGTAGTAATAGTACTAATAATAATAATAATAATAATAATAATAGTAGTACTAATAATAATAATAATAATAATAATAATAATAATAATAATAATAAGAAAGAGAAGAAGAAGAAGATGATGATGATGAGAACTTGGAGATGGAAAATTAATGTAAGGACTAAACAATAATAATAACAAATGTCAAGGTTAGAGGTTCCACTAATGGTATATCAAACAAGTATCGTATAAACTCTTATTATTGAATTGGAAACCACACACAAAGGAGGTTCCAATTAGATTATATATTGTTAACATGATTACATTAGTCATCTTATTCAATTAATGCTAATACTTGTAAATCTCGTCAAGCATTCATGATTATAACTTATGTTAACAACAAATCAAGTTCCTTTCATAGCTCAGGTGTCGGTTATACCATACATTATGGGCTATGAAAGTGCCAAGCATTTGTTGTACCAAGTGTTATACAACATAAATCAAGATTAGTCATTTAACAAGCAAAGTATTAAAGAGTGAACAAGATAGCAAATATAAAACATGTTAGTATCAAACATTAAAGTCCATATTAAGTTTACACTATACTTATTCTTCCACCATTAGTGTAACCTTTTCACCTTGACATAATTAACTTAGCTAGACATAATGAAAGAAAGGAAAACAAATAAACTAAATAAGAACATAAAAGTTAACTAAGTAAAGGAAAGGAAATGAAAAGCATAAACTTGATATTAATGAAAGCAAAGCATAAACATTACAAAAAATACAAAGAGAGAAAGGAAGAGCATGATCTTGATCTGGAAACCAAGATGCCTAAATGCATGGCAAATGCCTCCTTTTATAGGCCAAAATTGGGAACTATTGATTTGATGACTAATTGATAAGTGGGTGGCCAAGTTTTGACTTGGTGACAATCCTTATCTTCTCTTGTCTGCCCAAAACGTCATTGATAACGTCAAAATTGGAGCCAGTTGTAAACATGAAAGTTGTAGGCAATTGTCTCTGCTTTCTTGTGTAAAACATTCAGCTCATTTGGACATCTAGAACTCCAGATATGGCCAAAATACCGAACAGTGCTCGAGCTGGAAGACAGATTCGGGCTTCTTTCTTGTTGCTACAATTTGGACTTGATAATGGCCTTTTTAGATCTTGGACTCCATATGAAAGTTGTAGACCTATGTCTTACCTTTCCATCCATATAAATTGGACCTAAATCTGAGATCTGTAGCTCCAGATATGACCCAATTACCGAATAGTGTTTCGGTTTGGATTGCACCGACATCTCTTCTCTAAGTTTGACCATCTCTTTATCCTTGCAATTTAAGTTCTTCAAGTCATCAATCAATCTTTTCATTTATGTGATAGGCCTGCATTTAAAATGAACATTTACCATAAATTAAAGGTATCTTATATTATTAGATATATTATTATAAAACATGCTTTAGTTAAGGAGTTGTTGATACTTCAAGTGCAAAATGGTGATATAAAACCATGATAAAAATACACTTTTAAGTACTAATCAGTCACTTTAACAAAAGAGCTCCTTTACTCTTCCATCCTAGTAATAACAATTATGCACATGCTTTATGAAATGAAAAATATTTTTTTTTTATCAACTACTACCCTCTCCCCCCAATCAAAACGAGACATTGTCCTCAATGTTCTAAGGTAGAAAGATAGAGTATAGAAGATATCACCTGAAATAACAAACACTGACAAAACCTGAAACACACTGAAACAAAAATAAGAAATAACAAAACACAATAATAAAACTAAATGACACAAAAATTCACAAATGAAGGCTCAAATCCAATCTAAGCTTTTTACGGCTTCCTGTAGATGACCAATTTATGCGACTCATGGAAGGATCAATCACAGGAATGAAAGATTGTAGTTGGTCAATCAATTGTTCAGCAGTAGTAGCAGAGATTATGATTTGTCGTGCAGAAGATGTTAGAAATTCCTATTCCACAGCATGATCAAGAAAAGACAACAACTTATCATAATAAACATTAACATTTAACAAACCAATGGGTTTATGGTGAATGTGCAATTGAGCCCAAGAGGAAATATGAAAGATCTCTTCCAATGTGCCTAGACCACCTAGTAAAGCAATGAAGGCATCAGCATGGTTAAACATTGCATTCATTCGAGCCGACATTGTGGAGACCTGAAGTTCCTCTCCAATTGTTTTTCCAATGATGTCCCCTTGTGCCAATGCTTCAGGGACGACTCCTAAAACTTGACTACCTCCTAAAAATGCAGCTATTGACACACCTCCCATTAACCCAAGACTGCCTCCCCCATACACTAAATGAATCTTTCTCTCAGCTAGCACCTGACCAAGATGATTTGCTTATTCTAAAAACTCCTTTTCTTTCCCAGGACTAGATCCACCGAAAACACAAATATTTCTTATTTGATGAGTTGAGGAACTTGCCATTTCTACACACTTCTGTATTTTTTGAATGTATGGGTTGAGTAGAAAAGAAAGGAAGGAAAAGAGGGTTTTATAAATGAGAAATTAGAAAGGCAATTATAACATCTATATATAGGCCAACTAGAGTCTCACACTCTCTCTCTCTCTCTTTATTTATTTATTTATTTACTTTTGAAAAAAGCATGTGTATGTACAAGTAGTTGTGATTGTGGCTCACATCTTCCCTTGGTTTTACGTCCAAGAACGGCTTAAACGCCCTTTATGGGTCGGGGATAGGCTTCCCATCCAGTTTTCTTAAAAACTGGCAAACAGGGTCTTTTTTAGTCAGATTCCCAAGACTAAGTCGATCATGTTCTTTATGAAATAGTGGTCGCAAATCATGAATTGCACGATGCACATCTCAACTAGGATGCATCTCAAGAGTCAATAGAAGATTATCTAAAGACTCCTTACTTAGGCCATCCTTAATGAATTGTATTTTATCTTCACGGTTTATAGATACCATTCCTAAAGAACGACATTGTGTATTACAAGTCCATCTAGCACATCGATGACAAACTTCTAGTTGTTTTGCACGACGCTTCTTTGCAAAAATGCTTTTACCTGTTCCAGGCATGTGTGAAATAAAGAAATTAGAGGACTCACCTGATAATCGGACCTTTGCTTCAATCAACCAGCGAATATCTTCAGGAATTCCATGATTCATTAACAATATCAATCTTGCACATCTAGTACGGTAAATTTTTGTAATCGCATTCTGAGGTAGAGCGGGAAAATACTTTTTCAATTTTTCAAGATTAGTGTCCATTTTCAAATGAGAATTGGAGGAGAGATTCGAAGAATTGCACAGATATATACACAAATATCAGTAATTGTGGGAAACTGAAAGAACCGACTTAAGTCACGGAGTACCGTTATCCGCCACAAAAATAAAATAAAATAAAATAAAATCAATCTTTATATACAGGATCACCCAATTCAATAGAGTTATGTTCAACTGAAAAATTGTCAAAGTAAACTTTCAGACGATGTCCATTTACCTTGAAAACATTGTCATTCTTTGGATTCTTGATGTTATAGGCCCCATATGGATACACATGTTTCACAATAAAAGGACCGCTCCATCTTGATCTTAATTTTCCAGGAAATAAATGCAGTCGAGAATTATAAAGCAAGACTTTTTGACCAATATTGAAGGTTTTTCTCAGTATTTTCTTGTCATGAAACTCTTTAATTCTTGCTTTATGAATTCTTGAATTTTCATATGCATCATTTCTTATTTCCTCAAGCTCATTTATTTGTAATTTTTGCAGTTGACTAGCATCATCCAGATTTGAATTGAAAGCTTTAATAGCCCAATAAGCTTTATGTTCAAGTTCTACAGGCAAGTGACAAGGTTTTCCATAGACTAGTCTATATAAGGTGACATACCTAATGATGTTTTATAAGCAGTTTGATAAGCCCAAAGTGCATCATTAAGTCTTAAAGACCAGTCTTTCCTATTAGGGTTCACTGTTTTCTCCAAAATATGTTTGATCTCCCTATTAGCAAGCTCTACTTGTCCACTTGTTTGAGGGTGATAAGGGGTGGCAACTTTGTGTGTGATTCCATATTTCTTCATTAAAGACTCAAATGGCTTGTTGCAGAAATGTGTTCCACCATCACTTATTATGGCTCGAGGGACTCCAAATCGACTCAAAATATTTTCTTTCAAAAACTTTATCACTGTTTTGTGATCATTGTTTCGACTTGGAATTGCCTCTATCCATTTTGAAACATAATCTACTGCGACTAATATGTATAAGAAACCAAATGATGGAGGGAATGGGCCCATGAAATCTATACCCTAACAGTCAAAGATCTCAATGATAATAATAGGATTTAAAGGCATCATGTGATGTTTTGAAATAGATCCCAACTTTTGATAATTTTCACAAGACTTGCAGAATGCATGTGAGTCTTTGAACATGGTGGGCCAGTAAAATCCATTTTGAAAGATTTTTGCAATTGTCTTTTTTGACGAGAAACAACTTCCACATGTTTCAGAATGACAAAGTTTAATGACACTACTTACCTCATTGTCGGGAATGAATCTTTGAAATATTTGATCAGGACAATATTTGAATACGTTAGGGTCATCACAATAAAAGCTCTTCACTTCGTTCAAAAACTCTTCTTTATCTTGGGTACTCCAATCAGTTGGCAAATCTCCTAAAGCAAGAAAATTGATATTTTTATCATACCAAGGCATTGGACTAAGAGAAAGTAAGGATTCGTTAGGAAAGTAATCATCGATTGGTGTGATGCCAGATGTCGAATCTCTTGTCACTGTTGACAAAAGATTCGCATCAACATTTTCTGTGCGTTTGTTATCCGTGATTTCTTCCTTAGAATAAATCATTTGCAAATCTTCAGATTCATCCAATTCATTTTTACTTAAAGTAGATTCAAGTTGATCATAAACTAATTCATCAATATGATCTACTTCTTGTAAATCATTATCATCTCCAATGTCATGTTTCCAAATGATAGCTTCAGCAGTCCATTCCTATAATTAATCAATGCATTAGAGATTGCAAGAAACAGACGTCCTAAAATAACAGGAAATGAACTACATGCTTCAACAGGTTGTGTGTCCAAGACAATAAAATCCACAAGATAAATGAATTTATCGACTTGTACTAACACATCTTCAATTATTCCTCTAGGCACTTTTATAGATCTATCGGCAAGTAAAAGAGTTATAGAAGTTGGTTTTAACTCACCTAGATTGAGGCTCTGAAAAACTGAATATGGAAGTAAATTCACACTAGCACCAAGATCAAGTAAGGCTCTTTCAATTTTATGCTCTCCAATAAAGCAAGAAATTGTAGGACAACCAGGGTCTTTATATTTCAAAGCATTATTGTTTTGAAGAATAGCACTTACTTGTTCGGCTAGAAAGGCTTTCTTTTTCACATTCAGTTTCCTCTTGACAGTGCATAGATCTTTCAAAAATTTAGCATAGAAAGGAACTTGTTTAATAGCATCCAGCAAAGGTATATTGATCCTTACCTGTTTGAAAATTTCATAAATTTCAGAGTTATGGTTGACTTTTCTTTGTTTGGTCATGGCATGAGGAAATGGAAGTGTTGACGGTGAATCAGTCGTTTCTTTGCAATTTTCAGATTCAACCCCTTCCTTACCCTCAGAGATTGACTCATCATCTTTCTCATAAGGTTCAATAGAGGGTTTTTCAATAACCTTACCACTGCGCAGAGTAGTGACTGATTTGACTTGATCCATATGTTGCCTTCTAGAACTACTTGCATTTGCATTGTATTGCCCTTTGGGATTTTGTTGTGTTTGAGATGGAAACTTACCTTTCTCTTGGAAACTAAGAGGAGATGTTAATTTAGCAAGAGTATCTTTAAAATCTGTCATGTTTTGAGCAAGTTGAGTATTGATTGTCTCTTGCTTTTCAATGACTGCATGCAATGTTTCCTCAAGATTTCTTCTAGAAGGTGGAGCATAAGAAGGTGCATATCCATGAGAATTTTTGGGAATTATGGTGTGCTTGAAACGGTGGTTGTGAAGTTTGTGCATTGGTGTTCTCACTCTTCCAACTAAAATTTAGGTGATTTCTCCAACTAGGGTTGTATGTTTGGGAGTATGGGTTGTGGTTGGGCCTTTGGAAACTGTTTAAAGCATGGGCTTGTTCATGGAGACATTCCTTAAAAGAAGGCAAGGTTGGACAATCGTTGGTTGAGTGTTCATTTGTTTCACAAATTTGACACACAATGTTTTCAACATATTTTAATTGACCACTCTTTTTCAATTCTAGTGCCTCGACTTTTTTAGATAAAGATGCAAACTTGCCTTGAAGGTCATGATCTTCCCTAAGGTTGTACATACCTCCACTAGATGTATGAGGTTGAGTTTTACTCTGTGCCTCATAAGTACCCGCGGTGTCCCAATTTTGAGCATTTTCAGCTAACAAGTCTAAGTACTCCATTGCTTCATCAGGGTCTTTATCTTCAAAAGTTCCATTGCACATCAATTTAACCATTTGCCTATCTTTAGGTGTTAACCCTTCATAGAAATGTGAGACCAATCTCCATGTTTCAAAACCATGATAAGGGCAAGTACTAAGCAAGTCTCGATACCTATCCCAACATTGGTAAAATGTTTCTCCTGGTTTTTTAGTGAAGGTGGTGATTTGTTTTTTGAAAGAGTTTGCTCTATGAGATGGGAAAAACTTCTTCAAAAACTGTTGTTGTATTTCATCGCAAACATGAATGGATCCTGGTTTGAAATTTTGTAGCCATGTTTTAGCTTTATCTTTTAATGAAAAAGGAAAAAGCTTTAATCTGATGGTATTCATGCTACAATTTAAATTATTATATGTGTTGCGGACCTCCTCAAATTCCCTTAAATGCAAGTATGCATTTTCCAATTCTAAGCCATGAAAAGAAGGTAAAGGTTGAATAATGCATGGCTTAAAATTAAAATGAGATGCATCGGGAGGAAAAACTATGCATGATGGTGCACTTGTTCTTGTGGGATTCATGTGGTCTCTAAGTGTTCTAGCACGGTTATTCTCATTATTTTCATTATGAAGTGATTGATTATCTTCTTCAGCCATATTTTCTGAAAATGATGAGGATACCCTACAAAGTCTACCACTAGATGTACGTGACCACACTCTCATGCACGTGTAGGAATAAAATAAAAAAAAATGAAGAAAGCAAAAGATGGAGGAAGAAAACAAAATAAAAAGAAACAAAAGAAATGAAATAAAGTTATATACAAGAAAAGTGAAAAGAGAAAATAAAATAAATACTATAATTTATACAAGAACTTACCTCCCCGGCAACGGCGCCAAAAACTTGACACGACCAAAAGATTGATGTCTTTTCCCAAGTGCAGGAGTGTCGAAGTAATAAATAACCCGGCAAGACCGGGGTCGAACCACAGGGAGGTTAATTGTACAAATTATAAACAACAATAATAGCAATAACAACAACAACAACAACAACAACAACAATAATAATAATAATAATAGTATTAGTAGTAGTAGTAGTAGTAGTAGTAGTAATAATAATGAAAGAGAAGAAGAAGATGATGATGATGATGAGAACTTTGAGAAGGAATATTAAAGTAACGATTAAACAATGATAATAACAAATGTCAAGGTTAGAGATTCCACTAATGGTACGTCAAACAAGTACAATATAAACTCTTATTATTCAATTGGAAACCACACATAAAGGAGGTTCCAATCAGATTATAGATTATTAACATGATTACATTAGTCATCTTATTCGATTAATGCTAATACATGTAAATCTCATCAAGCATTCATGATTATAACTTATGTTAACAACAAATCAAGTTCCTTTCATAGCTCAGGTGTCGGTTATACCATACATTATGGGCTATGAAAGTGCCAAGCATTTGTTGTACCAAGTGTTATACAACATAAATCAAGATTAATCATTTAACAAGCAAAGTATTAAAGAGTGAACAAGATAACAAATATAAAACATGTTAGTATCAAACATTAAAGTCCATATTAAGTTTACATTATACTTATTCTTACACCATTAGTGTAACCTTTTCACCTTGACATAATTAACTTAGATAGACATAATAAAAGAAAGAAAAATAGATAAACAAAATAAGAACATAAAAGCTAACTAAGTAAAGGAAAGGAAATGAAAAGCATAAACTTGATATTAATGAAAGCAAAGCATAAACATTACAAAAAATACAAAGAGAGAAAGGAAGAACATGATCTTGATCTGGACACCAAGATGCCTAAATGCATGGCAAATGCCTCCTTTTATAGGCCAAAATTGGGAACTATTGATTTGATGACTAATTGATAAGTGGGTGGCCAACTTTTAACTTGGTGACAATCCTTATCTTCTCTTGTCTGCCCAAAACGTCATTGATAACATCAAAATTGGAGCCAGTTGTACATGAAAGTTGTAGGCAATTGTCTCAGCTTTCTTGTGTAAAAACTTCAGCTCATTTGGACTTCTAGAACTCCAGATATGGCCAAAATACCGAACAGTGCTCGGGCTGGAAGACAGATTCGTCTTCTTTGTTGTTGCTACAATTTGGACTTGATAATGGCCTTTTTAGATCTTGGGCTCCATATGAAAGTTGTCAACCTATGTCTTACCTTTCCATCCATATAAATTGGACCTAAATCTGAGATCTGTAGCTCCAGATATGGCCCAATTACCGAACAGTGTTCTGGTTTGGATTGCACCGACATCTCTTTTCTAAGTTTGACCATCTCTTTGCCTTTGCAATTTAAGTTCTTAAAGTCATCAATCAATATTTTCATTTATGTGATAGGCCTGCATTTAAAATGAACATTTACCATAAATTAAAGGTATCTTATATTATTAGATATATTATTATAAAACATGCTTTAGTTAAGGAGTTATTGATACTTCAAGTGCAAAATGATGATATAAAACCATGATAAAAATGCACTTTTAAGTACTAATCAGTTTTCCAATAAAGCAAGAAATTGTAGGACAACTAGGGTCTTTATATTTCAAAGCATTATTGTTTTGAAGAATGGCACTTGTTCAACTAGAAAGACTTTCTTTTTCACATTCAGTTTCCTCTTCACAGTGCATAGATCTTTCAAAAATCTAGCATAGAAAGGAACCTATTTAATAGCATCCAGCAAAGGTATATTGATTCTTACTTGTTTGAAAATTTCAAAGATTTCAAAGTTGTGATTAACTTTTTTTTGTTTGGTCATGGCTTGAGGAAATGGAACTGCTGGCGGAGAATCAGTCTTTTCTTTGCAATTTTTAGATTCAACCCCTTCCTTACCCTTAGAGATTGACTCATCATCTTTCTCATAAGGTTGAAGAGAGGGTTTTTCAATAACCTTACCACTGTGCAGAGTAGTGATTGATTTGACTTGATCCATGTGTTGGCTTCCGGAACTACTTCCGTTTGCATTGTTTTGCCCTTTGGGATTTTGTTGTGGTTGAGATGGTAACTTACCTTTCTCTTGGAAACTGAGAGCAGATGTTAATTTTGCAAGAGTATCTTTAAAATCTGTCATGTTTTAAGCAAGTTGAGTATTGATTGTCTCTTACTTTTCAATGAATGCATTCAATGTTTCCTCAAGATTTCTTCTAAGAGGTGGAGCATAAGGAGATGAATATCCATGAGAATTTTGAAAATTATAGTGTGCTTGAAATGGTGGTTGTGAAGTTTGTGCATTGCTGTTCTCACTCTTCCAACTAAAATTTAGGTGATTTCTCCAACCAGGGTTGTATGTTTGGAGTATGGGTTGTGGTTGGCCCTTTGGAAACTGTTTAAAGCATGGGCTTGTTCATGGAGACATTCCTTAAAAGAAGGCAAGGTTGGACAATCGTTGGTTGAGTGTTCATTTGTTTCACAAATTTGACACACAATGTTTTCAACATATTTTAATTGACCACTCTTTTTCAATTCTAGTGCCTCGACTTTTCTAGCTAAAGATGCAAACTTGCCTTGAAGGTCATGATCTTCCCTAAAGTTGTACATACCTCCACTAGATGTATGAGGTTGAGTTTTACTCGATGCCTCATAAGTACCCGCGGTGTCCCAATTTTGAGCATTTTCATCTAATAAGTCTAAGTACTCCATTGCTTTGTCAGGGTCTTTATCTTCAAAAGTTCCATTGCACATCAATTCAACCATTTGCCTATCTTTAGGTGTTAACCCTTTATAGAAATGTGAAACCAATCTCCATGTTTCAAAACCATGATGAGGGCAAGTACTAAGCAAGTCTCGATACCTATCCCAACATTGGTAAAATGTTTCTCCTGGTTTTTTAGTGAAGGTGGTGATTTGTCTTTTGAAAGAGTTTGCTCTATGAGATGGGAAAAACTTCTTCAAAAACTATTGTTGCATTTCATCGCAAACATGAATGGATCCTGGTTTGAAATTTTGTAGCCATGTTTTAGCTTTATCTTTTAATGAAAAAGGAAAAAGCTTTAATCTGATGGTATTCATGCTACAATTTAAATTATTATATGTGTTGCAGACCTCCTCAAATTCCCTTAAATGCAAGTATGCATTTTCCAATTCTAAGCCATGAAAAGAAGGTAAAGGTTGAATAATGCCTGGCTTAAAATTAAAATGAGATGCATTGGGAGGAAAAACTATGCATGATGGTGCACTTGTTCTTGTGGGATTCATGTGGTCTCTATGTGTTCTAGCACGGTTATTCTCATTATTCTCATTATGAAGTGATTGATTATCTTCTTCGACCATATTTTCTGAAAATGATGAGGATACCCTACAAAGTCTACCACTTGATGTACGTGATCACACTCTCATGCATGTGTAAGAATAGAATAAAAGGAAAAAGAAAACAAAAGAAGAAGAAACAAGAGAAAATAAACAAAGTTATATACAAGAAAAGTGAAAAGAGAAAATAAAATAACCCGGCAAGACCGGGGTCGAACCATAGGTAGGTTAATTGTACAAATTATAAATAACAATAATACAACAACAATAACAATAACAATAACAACAAAAATAATAATAACAATAATAGTAATAATAATAGTAATAGTAATACTAATACTAATAGTAATAATAATAGTAATAATAATAAATAAATAAATAAATAAAAATAAGGAGAAGAAGAAGAAGAAGAAGAAGAGAACTTTGAGAAGGAATATTAATGTAATAATTAAGCAATGATAACAAACAATGTCAAGGTTAAAGGATCCACTAATGGTATGTCAAACAAGTATAGTATAAACTCTTATTATTCAATTGGAAACCACACACAAAGGAGGTTCCAATCATATTATAGATTGTTAACATGATTACATCAGTCATCTTATTCTATTAATGCTAATACTTGTAAATTTCATCAAGCTTTCAAGATTATAACTTATGTTAACAACAAATCAAGTTACTTTCATAGCTCAGGTGTCGGTTATACCATACAGTAGAGGATAGATTCGGGATTCCTTGTTGTTGTATGATTTGGACTTGAAACTGGCCCTTTTAGATCTTGGGCTCCATATCAAAGTTGTAGGTCTATGTCTTACCTTTCTATCCATATAAAGTGGACCTAAATCTGAGATCTATAGCTCCAAATATGATCCAATTACCGAACAGTGTTCCAGTTTGGATTGCACCGACATCTCTTTTCTAATTTTGGCCATCTCTTTATCCTTGCAATTTAAGTTCTTAAAGTCATCAATCAATCCTTTCATTTATGTGATAGGCCTGCATTTAAAATGAACATTTACCATAAATTAAAGGTATCTTATATTATTAGATATATTATTATAAAACATGCTTTAGTTAAGGAGTTATTGATACTTCAAGTGCAAAATGATGATATAAAACCATGATAAAAATGCACTTTTAAGTACTAATCAGACACCAAGATGCCTAAATGCATGCAAATGCCTCCTTTTATAAGCCAAAATTGGGAACTATTGATTTGATGACTAATTGATAAGTGGGTGGTCAACTCTTGACTTGGTGACAATCCTTATCTTCTCTTGTCTGCCCAAAACGTCATTGATAACGTCAAAATTAGAGCCACTTGAAAACATGAAAGTTGTAGGCAATTGTCTCAGCTATATTGTGTAACACATTCAGCTCATTTGGACTTCTAGAACTATAGATATGGCCAAAATACTAAACAGTGCTCGGGCTGGAGGATAGATTCGGGCTTCTTTGTTGTTGCTACAATTTGGACTTGAAAATGGCCTTTTTAGATCTTGGGCTCCATATGAAAGTTGGAGGCCTATGTGTTACCTTTCCATCCCTATAAAGTGGACTAAAATCTGAGATCTATAGCTCCAGATATGACCCAATTACCAAATAGTATTCTTGTTTGGATTGCACAGACATCTCTTTTCTAAGTTTGGCCATCTCTTTATCTTTGCAATTTAAGTTCTTAAAGTCATCAATCAATCCTTTCATTTATGTGATAGGCCTGCATTTAAAATGAACATTTACCATAAATTAAAGGTATCTTATATTATTAGATATATTATTATAAAACATGCTTTAGTTAAGGAGTTATTGATACTTCAAGTGCAAAATGATGATATAAAACCATGATAAAAATGGACTTTTAAGTACTAATCACACCCCCCAACCAACTTATTACTAGTCCCTAGTAATCAAAGCGTTAAAATAGAGAAACAATTTGCAAATTCCGCAAAGCAAGGTATTCATCATTTAACTTCCATTAATGTATCCAGATAAACAAACTCTCATTAAATTTATATACCTGCTCAATACCTCTTAACAAGATATTCATAAACATTTCTTTTGTGCTCAATGTATCAACACATAATTATGGGGCTTTTCTTTGAAGAAAACAAAATTTTTGTTCTAATGTTTAAGGTTAACTTCCTTGGGTTGGGATTATTATTTTTGTCTTTTTTTTCTTCCTTTTTTTTTAAATGTATATACATATAATTTAAAAACATCATGCATCTTTGAACCATGTAACGAGCTTTCAGCTAATGACTCCCAGACTAATTGGTCTTAGGGCATTAGGTGTTAAGACACCCCTATGAGCTTAGTAACTCGGGTCGCAGATACTGATATGTAGATAGTGCAATGTTTGATTCCCTTAAACTTTTCTCTTCAAACCATGTAACAAGCATTGGGCCAAAGCTCCCAAGTCAGTTGACTTTAGGGTATTAGGTGTTAAAACACCTCTTCGGGCTTAATTGCTTAGGTTAGGGAGGCTACGAAATCAAACTTATCTACATTTTTATTATCATCTTTTTTTTTTCTTTTTTCTTTTTTTTTTCTTTTTTCTTAATTATATACAATCTCTTTCCCTTAGTTGTTACCTTTAACAAAAGAACATAAATAATGTAATAATCCAATATACAACCCACAATCATATGTTAAAGTGTGTGTGTGTGTGTGTGTGTAAATTAAGGCTTAAGAATATATGTTAAATAAGTATATGAGCAAAACTAAGTGATAACAATGCGAGAGTTTGTAAACTTGAATATTTCAAGAAGTATTATGATAGACCTTATTAAGAATGGTTACTAAGATGCGTCTCAAGAGTCACTTTAACAAAAGAGCTCCTTTACTTTGTCATCCTAGTAACAACAATTATGCACATGCTTTATGAAATGGAAAACAATTTTTTTTTTATCAACTATTACCCTCTCCCCCCAACCAAAACGAGACATTGTCCTTAATGTTCTAAGATAGAAAGATAGAGTATAGAAGATATCACCTGAAATAACTAATACTGACAAACCTGAAACACACTGAAACAAAAATAAGAAATAACAAAACACAATAATAAGACCACAAGACACAAAAATTCACAAATGAAGGCTCAAATCCAATCTATGCTTTTTACGACTTTCCTTAGTTGACCAATTTATGTGACTCATGGAGGGATCAATTACAGGAATGAAGGATTGTAGTTGGTCAATTAATTGTTCAGCAGTAGGAGCAGAGATTATGATTTGTCATGCAGAAGATGTTAGAAATTCCTGTTCCAAAGCATGATCAAGAAAAGACAACAACTTATCATAATAACCATTGACATTTAACAAACCTATGGGTTTATGGTGAATGTGCAGTTGAGACCAAGAGGAAATATGAAAGATCTCTTCAAATGTGCCTAGACCACCTGGTAAAGCAATGAAGGCATCGACATGGTTAAACATTGCATTCATTCAAGCCGACATTGTGGAGACTTGAAGTTCCTCTCCAATTGTTTTTTCAATGATGTCCCCTGTGCCAAAGCTTCAGGGACGACTTCTAAAACTTGACTACCTCCTAAAAATGCAGCTATTGACACACCTCCCATTAACCCAAGACTGCCTCCCCTATACACTAAATGAATCTTTCTCTCAGCTAGCACCTGACCAAGATGATTTGCTGATTCTAAAAACTCCTTTTCTTTCCCAGGACTAGATCCATCGAAAACACAAATATTTCTTATTTGATGACTTGAGGAACTTGCCATTTCTACACACTTCTGTATTTGTTGAATGTATGAGTTAAGTAGAAATGAAAGGAAGGAAGAGAGGGTTTTATAGATGAGAAATTAGAAAGGCAATCATAACAATTATATGTAGGCCAGCTGAAGTCTCACACTCTCTCTCTCTTTTTATTTATTTATTTATTTACTTTTAAAAAAGGATGTGTATGTACAAGTAGTTGTGATTGTGGCTCACATCTTCTCTTGGTTTTACGTCTAAGAACGGCTTAAAAGCCCTCTATAGGTCGGGGATAGGCTTCCCATCCAGTTTTGTTAAAAACTAGCAAACAGGGTCTTTTTTAGTCAGATTCCCAAGACTAAGTCGATCATGTTCTTTATGAAATAGTGGCCATAAATCATGAATTACACGATGCACATCTCCACTAGGATGCGTCTCAAGAGTCAATAGAAGATTATCTAAAAACTCCTTACTCAGGTCATCCTTAATGAATTGTATTTTATCTTCACGGTTTATAGATACCATTCCTAAAGAATGATATTGTGTATTACAAGTCCATCTAGCACATCGATGATAGACTTTCAATCGTTTTGCACGACGTTTCTTTACAAAAGTGCTTTTACCTCTTCTAGGTATATATGAAATGAAAGAGTTAGAGGACTTACCTGATAATCGGACCCTTGCTTCAATCAACCAGTGAATATCTTCAGGAATTCCATGATTCATTAACAATCTCAATCTTGCACATCTAGCATGGTAAATTTTTATAATCGCATTCTGAGGTAGAGCGGGAAAATACTTTTTCAATTTTTCAAGATTAGTATCCATTTTCAAATGAGAAATGGAAGAGAGATTCAAAGAATTGCACAAATATATACATAAATATCAGTTATTGTGGGAAATTGAAAGAACCAACTTAAGTCACGGGGTACCGTTGTCCGCTATTTGACTAGGGTGAGAGAAATTAGCAAAAATCACTCAAAAAGAAACACAAAAACAATGTGAGAAAAATAAAATCATCAACCTTTTTCTACAAGATCATTCAAACTAGTTGATTCATTTTCACTAGGAAAATTATCAGAGTAAGCTTTCAAACGATGTCCATTTTCCTTAAAATCATTGTCATTCATTGAATTCTCAATATCAGAGGCCCTATAAGGATTGCTCCATCTTGATCTTAGCTCTCTAGGGAATGCATAGAGTTGAGAATTATAAAACAAAATGTTTTGACCAATATCAACTTTTTGATAATTTTCAAAAGTTTTCCAGAATGCATGCGTGTCCTTAAACCTAGTAGGCCAATAAAATCCATTTTGAAAGATTTTTTCAACTATTTTTTTACGAGAAATAACTTCCACATGCTTTAGAATGACAAAGGTTAATGACACTACTTACCTCATTGTCGGGAATGAATCTTTGAAAAATTTGATCAGGACAATATTTGAATAAGTTAGGGTCATCACAATAAAAGCTCTTCACTTCATTCAAAAACTTTTCTTTGTATTGAGTACGCCAATCAGCTGGAAAATCTCCTAAAGCAAGAAAATTGATATTTTTATCATACCAAGGCATTGGATTAAGAGGAAGTAAGGATTCATTAGGAAAGTAATCATCGATTGGTGTGTTGTCAAATGTCGAATCTGTTGTCACTATAGACAAAAGATTTGCATCAACATTTTTGGTGCATTTTTCATCCATGATTTCTTCCTCAGAATATGTCAAACAAGTATAGTATAAACTTTTGTTATTCAATTGGAAACCACACACAAAGAAGGTTCCAATCAGATTATAGATTGTTAACATGATTACATTAGTCATCTTATTCGATTAATGCTAATACTTGTAAATCTCGTCATGCATTCATGATTATAACTTATGTTAACAATAAATCAAGTTTTTTTCATAGATCAGTTGTCGATTATACCATACAGTATGGACTATGAAAGTGTCAAGCATTTGTTGTATCAAGTGTTATACAACATAAATCAAGATTAGTCATTTAACAAGCAAAGCATAAACATTACAAAAAATACAAAGAGAGAAAGCAAGAGCACAATCTTGATTTGGAAACCAAGATGCCTAAATGCATGGCAAATGTCTCCTTTTATAGGCCAAAATTAGGAACTATTGATTTGATGACTAATTGATGAGTGGGTGGTCAACTCTTGACTTGGTGACAATCCTTATCTTCTCTTGTCTACCCAAAAACATCATTGATAACGTCATAATTGGAGCCACTTGAAAACATCAAAGTTTTAAGAAATTGTCTCGCCTTGCTTGTGTAAAACATTCAGATCATTTGGACTTCTAAAACTCCACATATGGGTCAAACATTGAACAGTGCTCGAGTTGGAAGACAGATTCAGACTTCTTTGTTGTTGCTACAATTTAGACTTGAAAATGGCCATTTAAAGTCTTGGGCTCCATATGAAAGTTGTAGACGTATGTTTTACCTTTCCATCCATATAAAGGAGACCTAAATCGAAGATTTACAACTCTAGATATGATCAAATTACTGAACAGTGTTCTGATTTAGATTGCACCGACATCTCTTTTCTAAGTTTGGCCATCTCTTTGTTCTTTCAATTTCAGTTCTTAAATTCATCAATCAATCGTTTCATTTATGTGATTGGACTGCATTTAAAATGAACATTTAACATAAATTAAAGGTATCTTATATTATTAGATATATTATTATAAATCATAATTTAGTTAAGGAGTTATTGATACTTTAAGTGTAAAATGATAACATAAAACCTTGATAAAAAATTCACTTTTAAGTACTAATCATCGAACCACATGGAGGTTAATTGTATAAATTATAAATGACAACAACAATAACAACAACAACAACAACAACAACAATAATAATAATAATAATAATAATAATAATAATAATAATAATAGTAATAGTAATAGTAATAGTAATAGTAAAGAAAAAGAAGATGAAGATGAGAACTTTAAGATGGATATTAATGTAAGAATTAAACAATGATAATAACAAATGTCAATATTAGAGGTTCCACTAATGGTATGTCAAACAGGTATAGTATAAAGTCTTATTATTCAATTGGAAACCACACACAAGGAGGTTCCAATCAGATTATATATTGTTAACATGATCAAATTAGTTATCTTATTCGATTAATGCTAATACATGTAAATCTCTTAGGCATTTATGATTATAACTTATGTTAACAACAAATTAAATTCCTTTCATAGCTTAGGTATTGGTTATACCATACAATATGGACTATAAGAGTGTCAAGTATTTGTTGAACCAAGTATTATACAACATAAAACTAGATTAGTCAATTAACAAGCAAAGTATTAAAGTGAATATGATAACAAATACAAAATATATTAGTATCAAACATTAAATTCTACATTACGTTTATACTATACTTATGATTAGTACTTAAAAGTATATTTTTATCATGGTTTTATATCATCATTTTGCACTTCAAGTATCAATAACTCCTTAACTAAAGCATGTTTTATAATAATATATCTAATAATATAAGATACCTATAATTTGTGGTAAATGTTCATTTTAAATGCAGACCTATCACATAAATGAAAGGATTGATTGATGACTTTAAGAACTTAAATTGCAAGGGCAAAGAGATGGTCAAACTTAGAAAAGAGATGTCGGTGCAATCCAAACTGGAACACTATTCAGTAATTGGGTCATATCTGGAGCTATAGATCTCAGATTTAGGTCTACTTTATATGGATGGAAAGGTGAGACATAGGCCTACAACTTTCATATGGAGCCCAAGATCTAAAAAGTCATTTTCAATTCCAAATTGTAGCAACAACAAAGAAGCCCGAATCTATCTTCCAGCCCGAGCACTGTTCGGTATTTTGGCCATATATGAGTTCTAGAAGTCCAAATGAGCTGAATTATTTACACAAGAAAGCTGAGATAATTGCCTACAACTTTCATGTTTTTTACTGGCTCCAATTTTGACGTTATCAATAACGTTTTGGGCAGACAAGAGAAGATAAGGATTGTCACCAAGTCAAGAGTTGGCCACCCACTTATCAATTAGTCATCAAATCAATAGTTCCCAATTTTAGCCTATAAAAGGAGGCATTTGCCATGCATCTGGGCATCTAGGTGTTCAAATCAAGATTATGCTCTTCCTTTCTCTCTTTGTATTTTTTGTAATGTTTATGCTTTGTTTTCATTAATATTAAGTTTATGCATTTCATTTCCTTTCCTTTACTTAGTTAGCTTTTATGTTGTTATTTTGTTTATCTATTTTTCTTTATTTCATTATGTCTAGCTAAGTTAATTATGTCAAGGTGAAAAGGTTACACTAATGGTGTGAGAATAAGTATAATGTAAACTTAATATGGACTTTAATGTTTGATACTAACATGTTTTATATTTGTTATCTTGTTCACTCTTTAATACTTTGCTTGTTAAATAACTAATCTTGATTTATGTTGTATAACACTTGGTACAACAAATGCTTGGCACTTTCATAGCCCATAATGTATGGTATAACCGATACCTGAGCTATGAAAGGAACTTCATTTGTTGTTAACATAAGTTATAATCATGAATGCTTGACAAGATTTACATGTATTAACATTAATTGAATAAGATGACTAATATAATCATGTTAATAATATATAATCTGATTGGAACCTCCTTTATGTGTGGTTTTCAATTGAATAATAAGAGTTTATATTATACTTGTTTGACATACCATTAGTGGAATCTCTAACCTTGACAATTTTTATTGTCATTGTTTAATCATTACATTAATATTCCTTCTCCAAGTTCTCATCATCATCTTCTTCTTCTCTTTCTTTATTATTATTATTATTATTATTATTATTATTATTATTATCTACTACTACTACTACTACTACTAGTATTATTATTATTATTATTATTATTATTATTATTATTGTTATCTACTACTACTACTACTACTACTACTACTAATGTAATTATGGTAAGGACCTATAATCTGATTGGGACCTCCTATGTGTGTGGTTTCTAATTGAGTTATAAAAAGAGTTTATACCATGTTTGAAATACCATTAGTAGATCCTCTAACTTTGACATTTTTTTTTATCATTTTTTAATCCTCAAATTTATCTTTCATCTCAAAGTTCTCATCAACTTCATCTTTATTACTACTACTACTATTACTATTATTATTGTTGTTGTTATTGTTGTTGTTGTTGTTTATAATTTATATAATTAACCTCCTTGTGGTTCGACTTTGGTCTTACCAAGTTATTTATTATTTCAACACTCCGGGACAATTATATACAATTTTAGTCTAAGATCTATAGCTCTAGATATGACCGAATTACCGAACAGTGTTCTGGTTTGGATTGCTTCGACATCTCTTTTCTAAGTTTGGCCATCTCTTTACCCTTACAACTTAAGTTCTTAAAGTCATCAATCAATCCTTTCATTTATGTGATAGGCCTACATTTAAAATGAACATTCACCATAAATTAAAGGTATCTTATATTATTACATATATTATTATAAAACATGCTTTAGTTATGGAGTAATTGATACTTCAAGTGCAAAATGATGATATAAAACCATGATAAAAATGCACTTTTAAGTACTAATCACATCCCCCAACATGATTACATTAGCTTATTACTAGTAGTAGTAGTAGTAGTAGTAATAATAATAATAATAACAATACTAGTAGTAGTAGTAGTAGTAGTAATAATAATAATAATAATAATAACAATAATAAAGAAAAAGAAAAAGGAGGTTCCAATCAGATTATATATTCTTAACATGATTACATTAGTCATCTTATTTGATTAATGCTAATACTTGTAAATTTCATCAAGCATTCATGATTATAACTTATGTTAACAACAAATCAAGTTCCTTTCATAGCTGAGGTGTCGGTTATAACATACATTATGGGCTAAGAAAGTGTCAAGCATTTGTTGTTCCAAGTGTTATACAACATAAATCAAGATTAGTCATTTAACAAGCAAAGTATTAAAGAGTGAACAAGGTAACAAATATAAAACATGTTAGTATCAAACATTATAGTCCATATTGAGTTTACATTATACTTATTCTTACACCATTATTGTATCTTTTTCACCTTGACATATTAAACTTAGCTAAACATAATGAAAGAAAGAAAAATAAATAAACAAAATAAGAACATAAATAAGATAAAAGTTAGCTAAGTAAATGAAAGGAAATGAAAGGCATAAACTTGATATTAATGAAAGCAAAGTATAAACATTACAAAAAATACAAAGAGTGAAAGTAAGAGCATGATCTTGATCTGGAAACCAAGATGCCTAAATGCATGGCAAATGACTCTTTTTATAGGCTAAAATTGAGAACTATTGATTAGATGACTAATTGATGAGTGGGTGACCAACTCTTGACTTGGTGACAATCCTTATCTTCTCTTGTCTGCCCAAAACGTCATTGATAACGTCAAAATTAGAGCCACTTGAAAACATGAAAGTTATAGAAAATTGTCTCAGCTTTCTTGTGTAAAACATTGAGCTTATTTGGACTTCTAGAACTCGAGTTGTCTCAGCTTTCTTGTGTAAAACATTTAAATATGGGTCAAACACTGAACAGTGCTCGGGCTGGAAGATAGATTCGAACTTCTTTATTGTTGCTACAATTTAGTCATCTCTTTATCCTTGCAATTTCAGTTCTTAAATTCATCAACCAATCCTTCCATTTATATGATAGACCTACATTTAAAATGAACATTTACCATAAATTAAAGGTATCTTATTTTATTAGAAATGTTATTATAAAGCATGCTTTAGTTAAGGAGTTATTGATACTTCAAGTGCAAAATCATGACATAAAACCTTGATAAAAAAAAAACACTTTTAAGTACTAATAACATCCCCCCAACCAACTTATTACTAGTCTCTAGTAATCAAAGCGTTAAAATAGAAAAACAATTTGCAAATTCCACAAAGCAAGGTATTCATCATTCAACTTCCATTAATCTATTCGGATAAACAAACTATCATTAAATTTATATATCTGCTCAATACCTCTTAACAAGATATTAATAAACCTTTCTTTTGTGCTCAATTTATGAACACATAATTATGGGGCTTTTCTTTGAAGAAAACAAAATTTTTGTTCTAATGTTTAAGGTTAACTTCCTTGGGTTGGGATTTTTTAAAAAAATATATATACATATAACTTAAAACACCATGCATCTTTAACCCATGTAACGAGCATTCAGCTAATGACTCCCAGACTAGTTAGTCTTATAGCATTAGGTGTTGAGACACCCCTGTGAGCTTAGTAACTCAGGTCGCAGATACTGATACGTAGATAATGCAATGTTTGATTCCCTTAAACTTTTCTCTTCAACCCATATAATAAACGTTGGCCCAATAGCTCCCAAGTTAGTTGACTTTAGGGTATTAGGTGTTAAAACACCCCTTCGGGCTTAATTGCTTAGGTTAGGGAGGCTACGAAACCAAACTTATCTACATTTTTATTATCATCATTTTTTTTTGTTTTTTTTTGTTTTTTTTATATATATATATATATTATCCCTTTCCATTTCCCTTAATTGTTACCTTTAACAAAAAAACATAAATAATGTAATATTCCAATGTGTAACCTATAATCATATGTTAAAGTGTATGTGTATAAATTAAGGTTTAAGAATACATGTTAAATGAGTATGTGAGCAGAATTAAGTGATAATAGTATGAGAGTTTGTAAACCTGAATATTTCAAGAAGTATTATGATAGATCTTATTAAGAATGGTTACTAAGATGCGTCTCAAGAATCATAAAAAGTTCTCCTTTACTCTGCCATCATAGTAACAACAATTTTGCACATGCTTTATAAAATAGAAAACACGGTTAGTTAATTATTTTTTTTAGCTACCACCCTCTCCCCCTAACTAAAACAAGACATTGTCCTCAATGTTCTAAGGTAGAAAGATAGAGTATAGAAGATATCACCTGAAATAATGAACACTGACAAACCTGAAACACACTAAAACAAATATAAGAAACAACAAAACACAATAATAAAACCAAAAGACACAAAGATTTACAAATGAAGGCTCAAATCTAATTTAAGCTTTTTACGACTTTCCTTAGATGACCAATTTATGCGACTCATGGAGGGATCAATCACAGGAATAAAATATTGTAGTTGGTCAATAAATTGTTCAGCAGTAGCAGCAGAGATTATGATTTGTCGTGCAGAAGATGTTAGAAATTCCTGTTCCATAGCATAATCAAGAAAAGACAACAACTTATCATAACAACCATTAACATTTAACAAACCTATGTATTTATGGTGAATGTGTAGTTAGGTCCAAGAGGGAATATGAAAAATCTCTACCAATGTGCCTAGACCACCTGGTAAAGCAATGAAGGCATCAACATGGTTAAACATTGCATTCATTTGAGCCGACATTGTGGAGACCTGAAGTTCCTGTCCAATTGTTTTTTCAATGATGTCCTCTTGTGCTAAAGCTTCGGGGACGACCCCCAAAACTTGACTACCTCCTAAAAATAAACCTATTAACACACCTCCCATCAACCTAAAACTGCCTCCCTTATACACTAAATAAATCTTTTCTCTCCCAAGACTAAATCTACCAAAAACAGAAATATTTTTTATGTGATGAATTGAGGAACTCGCCATTTCTACACACTTCGATATTTGTTGAATGTATGGGTTAAGTAGAAATGGAAGGAAGGAAGCGAGGATTTTATAGATTTGAAATTAAAAAGGCAATCATATCACCTATATGTAGGTCAGCTAGAGTATCACACACTCTCTTTCTCTTTATTTATTTATTTTTAAAAAAGTATGTGTATGTACAAGTAGTTGTGATTGTGGCTCACATCTTCCCTCGGTTTCACGTCCAAAAACAGCTCAAACACCCTTCATAGTCAGGGATAGGCTTCCCATCTAGTTTTCTTAAAAATTGGTAAAGAAGGTCTTTTTTAGTCAGATTCCCAAGACTAAGTCGAGCATGTTCTTTATGAAATAGTGGCCATAAATCATGAATTGCACGATGGACTTCTCCACTAGGATGCGTGTCAAGAGTTAATAGAAGATTATCTAAAAACTCCTTACTCAGGCCATCCTTAATGAATTGTATTTTATCTTCATGATTTATAGATACCATTTCTAAAAAATAACATTGTGCATTATGACACGACTAAAAGGTTGATGTCTTCTCCCAAGTGCAGGAGTGTCGAAGTAATAAATAACCCGGCAAGACCGGGGTCGAACCACAAGGAGGTTAATTGTACAAATTATAAACAACAATAACAACAACAACAATAGTAATAATAATAATAATAATAATAATAATAATAATAATAATAATAATAATAATAATAATAATAATAATAATAATAGTACCAATACTAATAAAGAAAGAGAAGAAGAAGATGATGATGATGATGAGAACTTAGAGATGAAATATTAAAGTAAGGATTAAACAATAATAATAACAAATGTCAAGGTTAGAGGTTCCACTAATGGTATATCAAACAAGTATAATATAAACTCTTATTATTGAATTGGAAACCACACACAAAGGAGGTTCCAATCAGATTATATATTGTTAACATGATTACATTAGTCATCTTATTCAATTAATGCTAATACTTGTAAATCTCGTCAAGCATTCATGATTATAACTTATGTTAACAACAAATCAAGTTCCTTTCATAGCTCAGGTGTCGGTTATACCATACATTATGGGCTATGAAAGTGCCAAGCATTTGTTGTACCAAGTGTTATACAACATAAATCAAGATTAGTCATTTAACAAGCAAAGTATTAAAGAGTGAACAAGATAACAAATATAAAACATGTTAGTATCAAACATTAAAGTCCATATTAAGTTTACATTATACTTATTCTTACACCATTAGTGTAACCTTTTCACCTTGACATAACTAACTTAGCTAGACATAATGAAAGAAAGCAAAATAGATAAACAAAATAAGAACATAAAAGCTAACTAAGTAAAGGAAAGGAAATGAAAGGCATAAACTTAATATTAATGAAAGCAAAGCATAAACATTACAAAAAATACAAAGAGAGAAAGGAAGAGCATGATCTTGATCTGGAAACCAAGATGCCTAAATGCATGGCAAATGCCTCCTTTTATAGGCCAAAATTGGGAACTATTGATTTGATGACTAATTGATAAGTGGGTGGCCAACTTTTGACTTGGTGACAATCCTTATCTTCTCTTGTCTGCCCAAAACGTCATTGATAACGTCAAAACTGGAGCCAGGTGCAAACATGAAAGTTGTAGCCAATTGTCTCAGCTTTCTTGTGTAAAAAATTCAGCTCATTTGGACTTCTAGAACTCCAGATATGGCCAAAATACCGAACAGTGCTCGGGCTGGAAGACAGATTCGGGCTTCTTTGTTGTTGCTACAATTTGGACTTGATAATGGCCTTTTTAGATCTTGGGCTCCATATGAAAGTTGTAGGCCTATGTCTTACATTTCCATCCATATAAATTGGACCTAAATCTGAGATCTATAGCTCCAGATATGGCCCAATTACCGAACAGTGTTCCGGTTTGGATTGCACCGACATCTCTTCTCTAAGTTTGACCATCTCTTTATCCATGCAATTTAAGTTCTTCAAGTCATCAATCAATCCTTTCATTTATGTGATAGACCTGCATTAAAAATAGACATTTACCACAAATTATAGGTATCTTATATTATTAGATACATTATTATAAAACATATTTTAGTTAAGGAGTTATTGATACTTCAAGTGCAAAATGATGATATAAAACCATGATAAAAATGCACTTTTAAGTACTAATCACATTACAAGTCCATCTAGCACATTGATGATAGACTTTCAATCATTTTCATGACGTTTCTTTGCAAAAGTGTTTTTACCTGTTCCAGGCATGTGTGAAATGAAAGAATTAGAGGACTCACTTGATAATCGGACCTTTGCTTCAATCAACCAGTGAATATCTTCAAAGAATTACACAAATATATACATAGATATCAGTTATTATGGGAAACTGAAAGAACTGACTTAAGTCACGGAGTATTGTTGTCTGTTATTTGACCGGGGTGAGAGAAGCTAGCAAATCACTCAAAAAGAAATGAAAAAATAATATGAAAGAAAAAAAAATCAATCTTTATATACTGAATCACCTAATTCAATAGAGTCATTTTTAACTAAAAAATTATCAAAGTAAACTTTCAAACGATGTCCATTTACCTTGAAAACATTATCATTCTTTGAATTCTCGATATCACAAGCTCCATATGGATACACATGTTTCACAATAAAAGGACCGCTCCATCTTGATCTTAGTTTTCTAGGAAATAAATGTAGTCGAGAATTATAAAGCAAGACTTTTTGACCAATATTGAATGTTTTTCTTAGAATATTCTTGTCATGAAACTCTTTAATTATTGCTTTATGAATTCTTGAATTTTCATATGCATCATTTCTTATTTTCTTAAGCTCATTTATTTGTAATTTTCACAGTTAACTAGCATCATCCAGATTTGAATTAAAAGCTTTAATAGCCCAGTAAGCTTGATATTCAAGTTCCACAAGCAAGTGACAAGGTTTACCATAGACTAGTCTATAAGGTGACATACCTCATGATGTTTTATAAGCAGTTCGATAAACCCAAAGTGCATCATTAAGTCTTAAAGACCAATCTATCCTAATAGGGTTCACTATTTTCTCCAAAATGTGTTTGATCTCCCTATTAGCAAGCTCTACTTGTCCATTTGTTTGAGGGTGATAAGAGGTGGCAACTTTGTGTGTGATTCCATATTTATTCATTAAAGACTCAAATGACTTGTTCCACCATCACTTATGATGGATCGAGGGATTCCAAATCAACTCAAAATATTTTCTTTCAAAAACTTTATCACTATTTTGTGATCATTGTTTCGACTTGGAATTGCCTTTATCCATTTTGAAACATAATCTACTACGACTAATATGTACAAGAAACCAAATGATGGAGGAAATGCACCCATGAAATCTATACCCCAACAATCAAAGATCTCAATGACAAGAATAGGATTTAAAGGCATCATGTGATGTTTTCAAATTGATCCCAACTTTTGATAATATTCACAAGACTTGTAGAATGCATGTGAATCTTTGAACATGGTGGGCTAATAAAATCCATATTGTAAGGTTTTTGCAGTTGTCTATCTTGATGAAAAATAACTCTCACATGCTTCAGAATGACAAAGTTTAATGACACTACTTACCTCATTGTCAGGAATGAATCTTTGAAATATTTGATCGGGACAATATTTGAATAAGTTAGGGTCATTCCAATAAAAGTTCTTCACTTCGTTCAAAAACATTTCTTTGTCTTGGTTACTCCAATGAGCTGGCAAATCTCTTGAAGCAAGAGAATTGATATTTTTATCATACCAAGGCATTGGACTATGATTAGTACTTAAAAGTGTATTTTTATCATGGTTTTATATCATCATTTTGCATTTGAAGTATCAAAAACTCCTTAACTAAAACATGTTTTATAATAAGATATCTAATAATATAAGATACCTCTAATTTGTGGTAAATATTCATTTTAAATGCATGCCTATCACATAAATGAAAGGATTGATTGATGAATTTAAGAACTGAAATTGAAAGGATAAAGAGATGGCTAAACTTAGAAAAGAGATATCGGTGCAATCCAAACCGGAACACTATTCGGTAATTGGGTCATATTTGGAGCTATAGATATCTAATTTAGATCTACGTTATATGGATGGAAAGGTAAGACATAGGCCTACAACTTTCATATGGAGCCCAAGATCTAAAAAGGCCATTTTCAAGTCCAAATTATTGCAACAACAAAGAAGCCCAAATCTATCCTCCAGCTCGAGCACTGTTCAATATTGTGGCCATATCTGGAGTTCTAGAAGTCCAAATGAGCTGAATGTTTTACAAAAGAAAGCTGAGACAATTGGCTACAACTTTAATGTTTTCAAGTGGCTCCAATTTTGACGTTATTGACACGACTAAAAGGTTGATGTCTTCTCCCAAGTGCAGGAGTGTCGAAGTAATAAATAACCCGACAAGACCGTGGTCGAACCATAGGGAGGTTAATTGTACAAATTATAAACAATAATTATAAACAATAATACTAGCAATAACAATAATAATAATAATAATAATAATAATAATAATAATAATAATAATAATAATAATAAAATAAATAAATAAATAAATAAAGAGAAGAAGAAGATAATGATGAGAACTTGGAGAACGAATATTAATGTAACGATTAAACAATGATAATAAAAATTGTCAAGGTTAGAGATTCCACTAATGGTATGTCAAACAAGTATAATATAAACTTTTAATATTCAATTGAAAACCACACAAAAAGAAGGTTCCAATCAGATTATATATTGTTAACATGATTATATTAGTCATCTTATTCAATTAATGCTAATACTTATAAATCTCGTCAAGCATTCATGATTATAACTTATGTTAACAACAAATCAAGTTCCTTTCATAGTTAAGGTGTCGGTTATACCATACATTATGGGCTATGAAACTGCCAAGCATTTGTTGTACCAAGTGTTATACAACATAAATCAAGATTAGTTATTTAACAAGCAAAGTATTAAAGAGTGAACAAGATAACAAATATAAAACATGTTAGTATCAAACATTAAAGTCCATATTAAGTTTACATTATATTTATTCTTACACCATTAGTGTAACCTTTTCACCTTGACATAATTAACTTAGCTAGACATAATAAAATAAAGAAAAATAGATAAATAAAATAAGAACATAAAAGCTAACTAAGTAAAGGAAAGGAAATGAAAAGCATAAACTTAATATTAATGAAAACAAAGCATAAACATTACAAAAAATACAAAGAGAGAAAGGAAGAGCATAATCTTGATTTGAACACCAAGATGTCTAGATGCATGGCAAATGCCTCCTTTTATAGGCTAAAATTGGGAACTATTGATTTGATGACTAATTGATAAGTGGGTGACCAACTCTTGACTTGGTGACAATCCTTATCTTCTCTTGTCTGCCCAAAACGTTATTGATAACATCAAAATTGGAGCTAGTAAAAAACATGAAAGTTGTAGGCAATTATCTCCGCTTTCTTGTGTAAATAATTAAGCTCATTTGGACTTCTAGAACTCCATATATGGCCAAAATACCGAACAATGCTCGGGCTGGAAGATAGATTCGGGCTTCTTTGTTGTTGCTATAATTTGGACTTGAAAATGACTTTTTAGATCTTGGGCTCCATATGAAAGTTGTAGGCCTATGTCTCACCTTTCCATCCATATAAAGTCGACCTAAATCTGAGATCTATAGCTCCAGATATAACCCAATTACCGAACAGTGTTCCGGTTTGGATTGCATCGACATCTCTTTTCTAAGTTTGACCATCTCTTTGCCCTTGCAATTTAAGTTCTTAAAGTCATCAATCAATCCTTTCATTTATGTGATAGACCTGCATTTAAAATGAACATTTACCACAAATTATAGGTATCTTATATTATTAGATATATTATTATAAAACATGCTTTAGTTAAGGAGTTATTGATACTTCAAGTGCAAAATGATGATATAGAACCATGATAAAAATGCACTTTTAAGTACTAATCAGTTATCAATGACGTTTTGGGCAGACAAGAAAAGATAAGGATTGTCACCAAGTCAAGAGTTGGCCACCTACTCATCAATTAGTCATCAAATCAATAGTTCCCAATTTTGACCTATAAAAGGAGGCATTTACCATGCATTTAGGCATCTTGGTTTCCAGATCAAGATCATGCTCTTCCTTTCTCTCTTTGTATTTTTTGTAGTGTTTATGTTTTGCTTTCATTAATATCAAGTTTATGCTTTTCATTTCCTTTCCTTTACTTAGTTAACTTTTATATTATTTATGTTCTTAGTTTGTTTATCTATTTTTATTTCTTTCATTATGTCTAGCTAAGTTAATTATGTCAAGGTGAAAAGGTTACACTAATGGTGTAAGAATAAGTATAATGTAAACTTAATATGAACTTTAATGTTTGATACTAACATGTTTTATATTTGTTATCTTGTTCACTCTTTAATACTTTGCTTCTTAAATAACTAATCTTGATTTATGTTGTATAACACTTGGTACAACAAATGCTTGCCACTTTCATAGTTCATACTGTATGTTATAACTGACACCTGAGCTTTGAAAGGAACTTGATTGGTTGTTAACATAAGTTATAATCATGAATGCTTGACAAGATTTACAAGTATTAGCATTAATCGAATAAGATGACCAATGTAATAATGTAACAATCTATAATCTGATTAGAACCTCCTTTATGTGTGGTTTCCAATTGAATAATAAGAGTTTATATTATACTTGTTTGACATACCATTAGTGTAACCTCTAACCTTGACATTTATTATTATCATTGTTTAATCTTTACACTAATATTCTATCTCCAAGTTCTCATCTTTTTCTTCTTCTTCTCTTTATTATTATTATTATTATTATTACTACTACTACTACTATTGTTGTTGGTGTTGCTATTATTATTGTTATTTATAATTTGTACAATTAACCTCCCTATGGTTCAACCCCGGTCTTGCCGGGTTATTTATTACTTCGACACTCCTGCACTTGGGAGAAGACATCAATCTTTTAGTCGTGTCAGACTAAGAGAAAGTAAGGATTAAAGTAATCATCAATAAATCATATGCAAATTTTCAAATTCATCTAACTCATTTTTACTTAAAGTAGATTCAAGTTGATCATAAACTAATTCTCAATATGATCTACTTCTTGTAAATCATTATCATCTCCAAGTTGCTTGCAAATGTTGAAAATATTCATCTCCAATGTCATGTTTCCAAATGATAGCTTCATCAGTCCATTTCTATAATTAATCAATGCGTTAAAAGTTGCAAGAAACAGACATCCTAAAATAACAGGAAATGAATTACATGCTTCAACAGGTTGTGTGTCGAAGACAACAAAATCCACAAGAGAAATGAATTTATCAACTTGTACTAACACATCTTTAATTATTCCTCAAGGCACTTTTATAGATCTATCGGCAAGTAAAAAAGTTACAGAAGTTGGTTTCACAGTGCATAGATCTTTCAAAAATTTAGCATAGAAAGGAACCTATTTAATAGCATCCAACAAAGGTATATTGATTCTTACATGTTTGAAAGTTTCAAAAATTTCAGAGTTGTGATTGACTTTTCTTTGTTTAGTTATGTATTGAGGAAATAGAAGCACTGGTTAGGAATCAGTCATTTCTTTGTAATTTTCAGATTCAACCCCTTCCTTACCCTTAGAGATTGACTCATCATCTTTCTCATAAGGTTCAAGAGTGGGTTTTTCAATAAACTTACCACTGCATAGAGTAGTGACTAATTTGACTTGATTCATGTGTTGGCTTCCGGAACTACTTGCACATTTGTATTGTCCCTTGGGATTTTTTTGTGGTTGAGATGGAAACTTACCTTTCTCTTGGAAACTGAGAGCATATGTCAATTTTGCAAGAGTATCTTTAAAAGCTGTTATGTTTTGAGCAAGTTGAGTATTGATTGTCTCTTGCTTTTCAATGAATGCATGCAAAGTTTCCTCAAAATTTCTTCTAGGAGGTGGAGCATAAGGAGGTACATATCCATAAGAATTTTGGAAATTATGGTGTGCTTGAAACTATGGTGGTGAAGTTTGTTCATTGTCACTCTTCCAATTGAAATTTTGGTGATTTCTCCAACCAAGGTTGTATGTTTGCGAGTATGAGTTGTGGTTAGCCCTTTGAAAACTGTTTAAAGCATGAGCTTGTTCATGGAGACATTCCTTAAAAGAAGGCAAGGTTGGACAGTTATTGGTCGAGTGTTCATTTGTTTCACATATTTGACACACAATATTTTGAACAGATTTTAATTGACCACTCTTTTTCAATTCTAGTGCCTCGACTTTTCTAGCTAAAGATGCAAACTTGGCTTGAAGGTTATAATCTTCCCTAAGGTTAGATAGACCAAAACAAGGATAAGAACACATCTAAACCAACCCCCAAACACCCACCTCATTTAATAGGGAGTATAAATATAAGGAGGAGAGAGAAGGTAACCCTAGCTTTTATCAAAGTTGTTGCAGCTATATGTCCAGCTGCTTCTTACTCTCCTTTTCTCCTCCCCAACAGAAACCTAAGCCTTGTGAACCTGTGAGGGAGAGAGAGGAGACCTTGAGAGAAGATTGGACAACCACCTAAAGAGAGAGGAGAAGGGAACCAACGTGAGAGGAAGAAGAAGGAAGAAAACCAGCGGGAGAGGAGGAAGAACACTGTCAAACCTTCCTCAAACCTAGCTAGATTCGTAAGGTATGGGTCATGAAACTTCCTTCCTCTTCTCCTTAAGATTTAGAACCAGAAATGAAGAAGAAAAACCCTAAGAAAATTGAACTATGACCTAAGCTAGCTGTGAAGAAAACAAAAATTTACTAAGAGGACAAAGAAAATAGAAATAAAATGAGGCAAATTTTAGAACATCAAACAAAGAAAAATGAATAAAATAGAAACAACAAATCATAGTAGGGGACCGACTTTAACTATGGGGTTGGCTGAAGGATTATGTGCTGGAATGTATGTGTTTTGCTGGGATTGGCTGAAGGATTATGTGCTGGAATGATTGAAAGATATATGTTGTAATTGATGGTTTTCAATGTGTGTCTTCTGCAGTGAAATTTCAATTCGCTGCCGAAACTATATCGGCTGCAGCGAATTAGTATTCGCTATTGAAATTGAGTCTTCTGCAGCAAATTAGAATTCGCTGTCGAATTGGGTGTTTTGTAGTGAAATTTTGATTTGCTGTCAAAAATGTGTCGGTCGCAGCGAATTAGCATTCGCTGCCGAAATCGAGTCTTCTGTAGCGAATCAGCATTCGCTGTAGAATTGTGTGTTCTGCAGCAAATTTCGATTCGCTGCCAAAAATGTGACGGCTGCATCGAATAAGTATTCGCTGCTGAAATTGAGTCTTCTACAGCGAATTAGAATTCGCTGTTGAATTGTGTGTTCTGCAGCGAATTAGCATTCGCTGCCGAAACTGTGTTGGCTATAGCGAATTAGAATTCGCTGTTGAATTTATGTTCCGTAGTGAAATTGCGATTCGCTGTCGAAACTGTGTCGGCTGTAGTGAATAGCTGCTGAAGTTGAGTTGTCTACAGCAAATTAACATTCGCTGTCGAGTTTCATGTTCTACAGTGAATTTGTGATTCACCACCGAAGTTGAGTTGGTTGCAGTGAAATTGTGATTCGCTGTCGAAACTGAGTTGTCCCCTACGATTTAGTGATGCCGGAATAGTGATGCCAACAGCGAAATAGTTTTTGCTACCGAACTGGCTACTAGCAGCGAAACAGTTGTCGCTGCCGAATTGGCAGCCTGCAGCGAAACAGTTGTCGCTGCTGAATTTGGTAGCCTGCAGCGAACCAGTTCTCGCTGCCGATTTCTACAATAAGCCTTCTAGGCAAAAATGACTTAAATATTAGTAACAATTTCATGGTATGATGGTGTAAAATGTGGAACACTTGAATGTGAATATATGAACTTTTGAAATAAGTGTGGTGACAAATGTGTTTCAAAAATACAAATTTACTGAATTGTGACCATTGTTGTCTTAGGTGGTGCGGTCGGGATCGGACCATCGTCAAGACAAGAACAAACCACAGGTGGAGCAGGTAGGTGACTTCCACTTTCCTTTTTCATACGTTAAATAATGTGATACTTTAACATGAATGTTACCATATTGGGTTAGAATAGATAACAGATTGTCAAATGTTAAATATTGTCAAAAGCTTGCATCCGAATGGATGACCAGGATAAAGGAATGATTAGCCTCGGCTAATGGCATCCGAATGGATGGCCGGGATAAAGGAATGATTAGCCTCGGCTAATGGCACCCGAATGGATGACCGGGACAAGGGAATGATTAGCCTTCGCTAATGGCATCTGAAAGGATGATCAAGACAAGTGATTGATTAGCTTCGGCTAAAGGCATCCGAAGTGGATGATCGGGGTGAGTGAACGGTTAATCTCAACAAATGATACCTTAAGAGGATACCTGGATTTAAGATTTTGGCTGATTACAAGAATTGGTGCAACTATATGTACTATAAATTGTGTATACTATGTATATGAAGAAACTACAAATATCATGCATCAACTATGGAATAATGTTAATGTTTTATTTTTCCTACTAGACCATTTAATTATCATTATTACTAATAAGCAATTGCATTCTCTTAAATATTTTGCACTACAACAGGGACATCACATCAACGAGATGCCTAAAAAACCCGATACATGAGAACCTACTTTTGCAAGGAATCATGTAGTTGCATCCTAACTCATGATGTATTTTGTATGGATCAATGTATTAAACATATAACTTTTATTGAACCCTTTGGTTTAAATTCGTGGTGACTATTAGTAGGATAGGAATGCAAACTCATGTCTATGGATGTAATATTATAATATGAACTTCTAAGCATGCAAAAATAATATTATGTGTTTATGTAAATTTCCCTTTTAAATGAAATGTTGAATGTAGTTCATGTATGGATTGCATTTTGATGATGTGAGGAAAATAGGTTCACAATTTACCGACACGATGTGTGTCAAAGAAAAACAAATTTTGTTGTTTTGGGGCTTGAAAAGCTGGGTTGTTACAGTTGGTATCTGACACGACTAAAAGGTTGATGTCTTCTCCCAAGTGCAGGAGTGTCGAAGTAATAAATAACCCGGCAAGACCGGGGTCGAACCACAAGGAGGTTAATTGTACAAATTATAGACAACAATTATAAGCAACAATAATAGCAATAATAACAACAACAATAACAATAACAACAACAACTATAATAATAATAATAATAATAGTAGTAGTAGTAGTAGTAGTAGTAGTAGTAGTAGTAGTAGTAGTAGTAGTAGTAGTAGTAGTAGTAGTAGTAGTAGTAGTAAAGAAAGAGAAGAAGAAGAAGATGATGAGAACTTGGAGATGGAAAATTAATGTAAGGATTAAACAATAATAATAACAAATGTCAAGGTTAGAGGTTCCACTAATGGTATATCAAACAAGTATAGTATAAACTCTTATTATTGAATTGGAAACCACACACAAAGGAGGTTCCAATCATATTATAGATTGTTAACATGATTACATTAGTCATCTTATTCAATTAATGCTAATACTTGTAAATCTCGTCAAGCATTCATGATTATAACTTATGTTAACAACAAATCAAGTTCCTTTCATAGCTCAGGTGTCGGTTATACCATACATTATGGGCTATGAAAGTGCCAAGCATTTGTTGTACCAAGTGTTATACAACATAAATCAAGATTAGTCATTTAACAAGCAAAGTATTAAAGAGTGAACAAGATAACAAATATAAAACATGTTAGTATCAAACATTAAAGTCCATATTGAGTTTACATTATACTTATTCTCACACCATTAGTGTAACCTTTTCACCTTGACATAATTAACTTAGCTAGACATAATGAAAGAAAGCAAAATAGATAAACAAAATAAGAACATAAAAGTTAACTAAGTAAAGGAAAGGAAATGAAAGGCATAAACTTGATATTAATGAAAGCAAAGCATAAACATTACAAAAAATACAAAGAGAGAAAGGAAGAGCATGATCTTGATCTGGAAACCAAGATGCCTAAATGCATGGCAAATGCCTCCTTTTATAGGCCAAAATTGGGAACTATTGATTTGATTACTAATTGATAAGTGGGTGGCCAACTTTTGACTTGGTGACAATCCTTAGCTTCTCTTGTCTGCCCAAAACGTCATTGATAACGTCAAAATTGAAGCCAGTTGTAAACATGAAAGTTGTAGGCAATTGTCTCATCTTTCTTGTGTAAAACATTCAGCTCATTTGGACTTCTAGAACTCCAGATATGGCCAAAATACCGAACAGTGCTCGGGCTGGAAGACAGATTCGAGCTTCTTTGTTGTTGCTACAATTGGGACTTGATAATGGCCTTTTTAGATCTTGGGCTCCATATGAAAGTTGTAGGTCTATGTCTTACCTTTCCATCCATATAAATTGGACCTAAATCTGAGATTCGTAGCTCCAGATATGACCCAATTACCGAACAGTGTTCCGGTTTGGATTGCACCGATATCTCTTTTCTAAGTTTGACCATCTCTTTGCCTTTGCAATTTAAGTTCTTAAAGTCATCAATCAATATTTTCATTTATGTGATAGGCCTGCATTTAAAATAAACATTTACCACAAATTAAAGGTATCTTATATTATTAGATATATTATTATAAAACATGCTTTAGTTGAGTTATTGATACTTCAAGTGCAAAATGATGATATAAAACCATGATAAAAATACACTTTTAAGTACTAATCAGTATCAGAACCCCTGGTTTAGATCCTAGGGATCACTGATAATTGTGTTGGTGTGGTGAATTTCAAGATGGTACTCACTCGACAAGGGACATGAACTGAGCCGCCCTCCTTAGATAGGAGGGGCGGGAACTAAGGTGCCCAAGGTTGGCAAGACGAAGATCTCTTGGATGATACGGCATCTCATGCTCCAATAGTACCACCTGAAACCTTGTTGGGGGAAGCTGCGGTAGCAGGGGATGGCGAGAGGTCTAACCAAATAGAGGGAGTACCCCCAGTTGCAGCAGCGCAGCAAGAAAGATCAGAAGCACAACCATCGACTATTCCAACTGGTGGGCCCCTACAATATGTAGACCCGGGACTCCTTGTACAAATAGTTAAAGCAGTGATGGAGGGTATGGCGGGTTCGGCGACACAAGCAACTCCTACCACGCAGATTCCACAAGCAACCCCTATGACAAGCATGACTACGGATAACATGGTGCAATTGGCGCGACTAGTCAAGAGTATGAGGCAAATGGGCTGTGAACCGTATATGGGAACCTTAATAAAAATGCACTTTTAAGTATTAATCATTGAAGTCTTATAAAGTGGATTTTATTGGCCCACCATATTCAATGAATCACATGCATTCCGTAAAACCTGTGAAAATTATCAAAATGTGGGATTTATTTCAAAACACAGAGAATCTTTAGATAATCTTCTATTGACTCTTAAGTCTCATCATAGTCGAGATAAGTATCATGCAATTGATGACTTATGAACCCATTTTCATAAAGAACATGCTTGGCATAGTCTTGGGAATTTGACTGAAAAAAACCATGTTTACCGGTTTTTAAGAAAACTAGATGGGAAGTCTATCCCCGACCTATAGAGGGCATTTAAGCCGTTCTTAGATGTAAAACCAAGGGAAGATATGACCCACGATCATAATTACTTATACATATACATGTTTTTTTGAAACCGCGTTTACATGATGACACGACTGAAAGATTGATGTCTTCTCCCAAGTGCAGGAGTGTCGAAGTAATAAATAACCCGGCAAGACCGGGGTCGAACCACAGGGAGGTTAATTGTACAAATTATAAACAACAATTATAAAACAACAATAACAACAACAACAATAGTAATAATAATAATAATAGTAGTAGTAGTAGTAGTAGTAGTAGTAGTAGTAGTAGTAGTACTAATAATAATAATAGAGAAGAAGAAGAAGATGATGATGATGAGAACTTAGAGATGAAATATTAAAGTAAGGATTAAACAATAATAATAACAAATGTCAAGGTTAGAGGTTCCACTAATGGTATATCAAACAAGTATAGTATAAACTCTTATTATTGAATTGGAAACCACACACAAAGGAGGTTCCAATCAGATTATATATTGTTAACATGATTACATTAGTCATCTTATTCAATTAATGTTAATACTTGTAAATCTCGTCAAGCATTCATGATTATAACTTATGTTAACAACAAATCAAGTTCCTTCCATAGCTCAGGTGTCGGTTATACCATACATTATGGGCTATGAAAGTGCCAAGCATTTGTTGTACCAAGTGTTATACAACATAAATCAAGATTAGTCATTTAACAAGCAAAGTATTAAAGAGTAAATAAGATAACAAATATAAAACATGTTAGTATCAAACATTAAAGTCCATATTAAGTTTACATTATACTTATTCTTACACCATTAGTGTAACCTTTTCACCTTGACATAATTAACTTAGCTAGACATAATGAAAGAAAGAAAAATAGATAAACAAAATAACAACATAAAAGTTAACTAAGTAAAGGAAAGGAAATGAAAAGCATAAACTTGATATTAATGAAAGTAAAGCATAAACATTACAAAAAATACAAAGAGAGAAAGGAAGAGCATGATCTTGATCTGGAAACCAAGATGCCTAAATGCATGGCAAATGCCTCCTTTTATAGGCCAAAATTGGGAACTATTGATTTGATGACTAATTGATAAGTGGGTGACCAACTTTTGACTTGGTGACAATCCTTATCTTCTCTTGTCTGCCCAAAACGTCATTGATAACATCAAAACTAGAGCCAGGTGCAAACATGAAAGTTGTAGGAAATTGTCTCAGCTTTCTTGTGTAAAACATTCAGCTCATTTGGACTTCTAGAACTCCAGATATGGCCAAAATACCGAACAGTGCTCGGGCTGGAAGACAGATTCGGGCTTCTTTGTTGTTGCTACAATTTGGACTTGATAATGGCCTTTTTAGATCTTGGGCTCCATATGAAAGTTGTAGGCCTATGTCTTACCTTTCCATCCATATAAATTGGACCTAAATCTAAGATCTGTAGCTCCAGATATGGCTCAATTACCGAATAGTGTTCCGGTTTGGATTGCACCGACATCTCTTCTCTAAGTTTGACCATCTCTTTATCCATGCAATTTAAGTTCTTCAAGTCATCAATCAATCCTTTCATTTATGTGATAGACCTGCATTAAAAATAGACATTTACCACAAATTATAGGTATCTTATATTATTAGATACATTATTATAAAACATATTTTAGTTAAGGAGTTATTGATACTTCAAGTGCAAAATGATGATATAAAACCATGATAAAAATGCACTTTTAAGTATTAATCACACCCCTCAACCAGCTTATTACTAGTCCCTAGTAATTAAAGCGTTAAAACAATTTGCAAATTTCACAAAGCAAGGTATTCATCATTTAACTTCCATTAATCTATCCAGATAAACAAACTCTCATTAAATTTATATATCTGCTCAATACCTCTTAACAAGATATTAATAAACCTTTTTTTTATGCTCAATGTATCAACACATAATTATGGGGCTTTTCTTGGAAGAAAACAAAATTTTTGTTCTAATGTTTAAGGTTACCTTCCTTGGGTTGGGATTATTATTTTTGTCTTCTTTTTGTCTTTTTTTTTCTTTATTTTTTTTTAAATATATACATATAATTTAAAAGAAAAGCATCATGCATCTTTAACCCATGTAACGAGCTTTCAGCTAATGACTCCCAGACCAGTTGGTCTTAGGGCATTAGGTGTTAAGACACCCCTACGAGCTTAGTAACTCGGGTCGCAGATACTGATATGTAGATAGTGCAATGTTTGATTCCCTTAAGCTTTTCTCCTCAACCCATGTAACAAGCATTGGGCCAATAGCTCCCAAGTCAGTTGACTTTAGGGTATTAGGTGTTAAAACACCCCTTCGGGCTTAATTGCTTAAGTTAGGGAGGCTACGAAACCAAACTTATCTACAACTTTATTATCATCATTTTTTTTTCTTTTTTTTTCTTTCTTTTTTTCTTCTTTTTTTTTCATGTTTTTGTTTTTTTTTAATTATATACAATCCCTTTCCCTTAGTTGTTACCTTTAACAAAAGAACATAAATAATGTAATAATCCAATATGCAACCCACAATCATATATTAAAGTGTGTGTGTGTAAATTAAGGTTTAAGAATACATGTTAAATAAGTATATGAGCAGAATTAAGTGGTAACAATACGAGAGTTTGTAAACCTGAATATTTCAGGAAGTATTATAATAGACCTTGTTAAGAATGGTTACTAAGATGCGTCTCAAGAGTCACTTTAACAAAAGAGCTCCTTTACTCTGTCATCCTAGTAACAACAATTATGCACATGCTTTATGAAATGAAAAACAATTTTTTTTTTATCAACTACTACCCTCTCCCCCCAACCAAAACGAGACATTGTCCTCAATGTTCTAAGGTAGAAAGATAGAGTATAGAAGATATCACCTGAAATAACGAACACTGACAAACCTGAAAGACACTGAAACAAAAATAAGAAATGACAAAACACAAATATTATGCTATTAATAAAAAGAAAAGACACAAATTTTTACAAGCTAAGACTCAAATCGCAGTTGTGATTGTGGCTCACATCTTCCCTTGGTTTTACGTCCAAGAACGGCTTAAACGCCCTCTATGGGTCGGGGATAGGCTTCCCATCCAGTTTTCTTAAAAACTGGCAAACAGGGTCTTTTTTAGTCAGATTCCCAAGACTAAGTCGATCATGTTCTTTATGAAATAGTGGCCATAAATCATAAATTGCACGATGCACATCTCCACTAGGTGCGTCTCAAGAGTCAATAGAAGATTATCTAAAGACTCCTTACTCAGGCCATCCTTAATGAATTGTATTTTATCTTCACGGTTTATAGATACCATTCCTAAAGAACGACATTGTGTATTACAAGTCCATCTAGCACATCGATGACAGACATCCAGTCGTTTTGCACGACGCTTCTTTGCAAAAGTGCTTTTACCTGTTCCAGGCATGTGTGAAATGAAGTTAGAGGACTCACCTGATAATCGGACCTTTGCTTCAATCAACCAGCGAATATCTTCAGGAATTCCATGATTCATTAACAATCTCAATCTTGCACATCTAGCACGGTAAATTTTTGTAATCGCATTTTGAGGCAGAGCGGGAAAATACTTTTTCAATTTTTCAAGATTAGTGTCCATTTTCAAATGAGAATTGGAAGAGAGATTCAAAGAATTGCACAAAGATATATACACAAATATCAGTAATTGTGGGAAACTGAAAGAACCGACTTAAGTCACGGAGTACCGTTATCCGCCATTTGACCGGGGTGAGAGCAACTTGCAAAAATCACTCAAAAAGAAACACAAAAAAAAATATGAGAAAAACAAAATAATCAACCTTTATCTACAAGATCATTCAAACCAGCTGATTCATTTTCACTAGGAAAATTATCAAAGTAAGCTTTCAAACGATGTCCATTTTCCTTAAAATCATTGTCATTAATTGAATTCTCAATATCACAGGCCCCATAAGAATTGTTCCATCTTGATCTTAGCTCTTTAGGGAATGCATAGAGTTGAGAATTATCCAACAAAACTTTTTGACTAGTATCAATCTTTTGACAATTTTCACAAGTTTTGCAGAATGCATGTATGTCTTTGAACATGGTGGGCCAATAAAATCCACTTTGTAAGATTTTTGCAGTTGTCTTTTTTGACGAGAAATAACTTCCACATGCTTCAGAATGACAAAGTTTAATGACACTACTTACCTCATTGTCGGGAATGAATCTTTGAAATATTTGATCAGGACAATATTTGAATAAGTTAGGGTCATCACAATAAAAGCTCTTCACTTCGTTCAAAAACTTTTCTTTGTCTTGAGTACTCCAATCAACTAGCAAATCTCCTAAAGCAAGAAAATTGATATTTTTATCATACCAAGGCATTGGACTAAGAGAAAGTAAGGATTCGTTAGGAAAGTAATCATCGATTGGTGTGATGTCAGATGTCGAATCTGTTGTCACTGTTGACAAAAGATTCGCATCAACATTTTCGGTGCTTGTTTCATCCATGATTTCTTCCTCAGAATAAATCATTTGCAAATCTTTAGTTTCATCCGATTCATTTTTACTTAAAGTAGATTCAAGTTGATCATAAACTAATTCATCAATATGATCTACTTCTTGTAAATCATTATCATCTCCAGGTTGCTTGCAAATGTTGAAAATATTCATCTCCAATGTCATGTTTCCAAATGATAGCTTCATCAGTCCATTCCTACAATTAATTAATGCGTTAGAGGTTGCAAGAAAGGGACGTCCTAAAATAACAGGAAATGAATTACATGCTTCAACAGGTTCTGTGTCCAAGACAATAAAATCCACAGGATAAATGAATTTGTCGACTTGTACTAACACATCCTCAATTATTCCTCTAGGCACTTTTACAGATCTATCGGCAAGTAAAAGAGATATAGAAGTTGGTTTTAACTCACCTAGATTGAGACTTTGAAAAACTGAATATGGAAGTAAATTCACACTAGCTCCAAGATCAAGTAAGGCTCTTTCAATTTTATGCTCTCCAATAAAGCAAGAAATTGTAGGACAACCAGGGTCTTTATATTTCAAAGCATTATTGTTTTGAAGAATAGCACTTACTTGTTCGGCTAGAAAGGCTTTCTTTTTCACATTCAGTTTCCTCTTCACAGTGCATAGATCTTTCAAAAATTTAGCATAGGAAGGAACCTGTTTAATAGCATCCAACAAAGGTATATTGATCCTTACCTGTTTGAAAATTTCATAAATTTCAGAATTGTGATTGACTTTTCTTTGTTTGGTCATGGCTTGAGGAAATGGAAGTGCTGGTGGTGAATCAGTCGTTTCTTTGCAATTTTCAGATTCATCCCCTTCCTTACCCTCAAAGATTGACTCATCATCTTTCTCATAAGGTTCAAGAGAGGGTTTTTCAATAACCTTACCACTGCGCAGAGTAGTGACTGATTTGACTTGATCCATGTGTTGGCTTCCGGAACTACTTGCATTTGCATTGTATTGCCCCTTGGGATTTTGTTGCGGTTGAGATGGAAACTTACCTTTCTCTTGGAAACTAAGAGCAGATGTTAATTTAGCAAGAGTATCTTTAAAATCTATCATGTTTTGAACAAGTTGAGTATTAATTGTCTCTTGCTTTTCAATGAATGCATGCAATGTTTCCTCAAGATTTCTTCTAGAAGGTGGAGCATAAGAAGGTGCATATCCATGAGAATTTTGGAAATTATGGTGTGCTTGAAATGGTGGTTGTGAAGTTTGTGCATTGTCGTTCTCACTCTTCCAACTGAAATTTGGGTGATTTCTCCAACCAGGGTTGTATGTTTGGGAGTATGGGTTGTGGTTGGGCCTTTGGAAACTGTTTAAAGCATGGGCTTGTTCATGGAGACATTCTTTAAAAGAAGGCAAGGTTGGACAATCGTTGGTTGAGTGTTCATTTGTTTCACAGATTTGACACACAATGTTTTCAACAGATTTTAATTGACCACTCTTTTTCAATTCTAGTGCCTCGACTTTTTTAGCTAAAGATGCAAACTTGGCTTGAAGGTCATGATCTTCCCTAAGGTTGTATATACCTCCACTAGATGTATGAGGTTGAGTTTTACTCGGTGCCTCATATGTACCCGCGGTGTCCCAATTTTGAGCATTTTCAGCTAACAAGTCTAAGTACTCCATTGCTTCATCAGGGTCTTTATCTTCAAAAGTTCCATTGCACATCAATTCAACCATTTGCCTATCTTTAGGTGTTAACCCTTCATAGAAATGTGAAACCAATCTCCATGTTTCAAAACCATGATGGGGGCAAGTACTAAGCAAGTCTCGATACCTATCCCAACATTTGTAAAATGTTTCTCCTGGTTTTTGAGTGAAAGTGGTGATTTGTCTCTTGAAAGAGTTTGTTCTATGAGATGGGAAAAACTTCTTTAAAAACTGTTGTTGCATTTCATCCCAAGCACGAATGGATCCTGGTCTTAAATTTTGTAGCCATGTTTTAGCTTTATCTTTTAATGAAAAAGGAAAAAGCTTTAATCTAATGGTGTTCATGCTACAATTTAAATTATTATATGTGTTGCACACCTCCTCAAATTCCCTTAAATGCAAGTATGGATTTTCCAATTCTAAACCATGAAAAGATGGTAAAAGTTGAATAATACCTGGTTTAAAATTAAAATGAGATGCATCGGGAGGAAAAACTATGCATGATGGTGCACTTGTTCTTGTGGGATTCATGTGGTCTCTAAGTGTTCTAGCACGGTTATTCTCATTATTCTCATTTTGAAGTGATTGATTATCTTCTTCGGCCATATTTTCTGAAAATGATGAGGATATCCTATAAAGTCTACCACTTGATGTACGTGACCACACTCTCATGCATGTGTAGGAATAAAATAAAAGGAAGAAGAAAACAAAAGAAGAAGGAAGAAAACAAAATAAGGAGAAACAAAATAAAAGAGACAAAGTTATATATAAGAAAAGTGAAAAGAGAAAATAAAATAAATATTATAATTTATACAAGGACTTACCTCCCCGGCAACGGCGCCAAAAACTTGACACGACTGAAAGATTGATGTCTTCTCCCAAGTGCAGGAGTGTCGAAGTAATAAATAACCCGGCAAGACCGGGGTCGAACCACAAGGAGGTTAATTGTACAAATTATAAACAACAATTATAAAACAACAATAACAACAACAACAATAGTAATAATAATAGTAGTAGTAGTAGTAGTAGTAGTAGTAGTACTAATAATAATAATAGAGAAGAAGAAGAAGATGATGATGATGAGAACTTAGAGATGAAATATTAAAGTAAGGATTAAACAATAATAATAACAAATGTCAAGGTTAGAGGTTCCACTAATGGTATATCAAACAAGTATAGTATAAACTCTTATTATTGAATTGGAAACCACACACAAAGGAGGTTCCAATCATATTATATATTGTTAACATGATTACATTAGTCATCTTATTCAATTAATGCTAATACTTGTAAATCTCGTCAAGCATTCATGATTATAACTTATGTTAACAACAAATCAAGTTCCTTCCATAGCTCAGGTGTCGGTTATACCATACATTATGGGCTATGAAAGTGCCAAGCATTTGTTGTACCAAGTGTTATACAACATAAATCAAGATTAGTCATTTAACAAGCAAAGTATTAAAGAGTAAATAAGATAACAAATATAAAACATGTTAGTATCAAACATTAAAGTCCATATTAAGTTTACATTATACTTATTCTTACACCATTAGTGTAACCTTTTCACCTTGACATAATTAACTTAGCTAGACATAATGAAAGAAAGAAAAATAGATAAACAAAATAACAACATAAAAGTTAACTAAGTAAAGGAAAGGAAATGAAAAGCATAAACTTGATATTAATGAAAGTAAAGCATAAACATTACAAAAAATACAAAGAGAGAAAGGAAGAGCATGATCTTGATCTGGAAACCAAGATGCCTAAATGCATGGCAAATGCCTCCTTTTATAGGCCAAAATTGGGAACTATTGATTTGATGACTAATTGATAAGTGGGTGACCAACTTTTGACTTGGTGACAATCCTTATCTTCTCTTGTCTGCCCAAAACGTCATTGATAACATCAAAACTAGAGCCAGGTGCAAACATGAAAGTTGTAGGAAATTGTCTCAGCTTTCTTGTGTAAAACATTCAGCTCATTTGGACTTCTAGAACTCCAGATATGGCCAAAATACCGAACAGTGCTCGGGCTGGAAGACAGATTCGGGCTTCTTTGTTGTTGCTACAATTTGGACTTGATAATGGCCTTTTTAGATCTTGGGCTCCATATGAAAGTTGTAGGCCTATGTCTTACCTTTCCATCCATATAAATTGGACCTAAATCTAAGATCTGTAGCTCCAGATATGGCTCAATTACCGAATAGTGTTCCGGTTTGGATTGCACCGACATCTCTTCTCTAAGTTTGACCATCTCTTTATCCATGCAATTTAAGTTCTTCAAGTCATCAATCAATCCTTTCATTTATGTGATAGACCTGCATTAAAAATAGACATTTACCACAAATTATAGGTATCTTATATTATTAGATACATTATTATAAAACATATTTTAGTTAAGGAGTTATTGATACTTCAAGTGCAAAATGATGATATAAAACCATGATAAAAATGCACTTTTAAGTATTAATCACATGACCAAAAGATTTATGTATTCTTCCAAGTGCAGAAGTGTCCATGTAATAAATAACCCGGCAAGACAAGGGTCAAACCACATAGAGGTTAATTGTACAAATTATAAACATCAATAATAGTAGTAACAATAACAATAATAATAGTACTAATAATAGTAGTAGTAGTAGTAGTAGTAGTAGTAGTAAAGAAAAAGAAGAAGAAGTTGATGAGAACTTTGAGATGCAAGATTAACGTAAGGATTAAACAATGATAATATTAAATATCAAGATTAGAGGATCCACTAATAGTATGTCAAACAAATATAGTATAAACTCTTATTATTCAATTGGAAACCACACATAAAGAAGGTTCCAATCAGATTATAAATTGTTAACATGATTACATAAGTTATCTTATTCGATTAGTGGTAATAGTTGTAAATATTGTTAGGCATCCATGCTCATAACTTATGTTAATAATAAATCAAGTTCCTTTCATAGCTCAGGTGTCAGTTATACCATACAGTATGAGCTATGAAAGTGCCAAGCATTTGTTGTACCAAGTGTTATACAACATAAATCTAGATTAGTCATTTATAAGCAAAATATTAAAGAGTGAACAAGTTAACAAATATAAAGCATGTTAGCATCAAATATTAAAGTCCATGTTGAGTTTACACTATATTTATTCTTACGCCATTAGTGTAACCTTTTCACCTTGATATAATAAATTTAACTAAACATAATGAAAGAAAAAAAAAATAATAAACAAAATAAGAACATAAATAAGATAAAAGTTAACTAAATAAAGGAAAGGAAAGGAAAGGAAATGCATAAACAAGATATTAATGAAAGCAAAACAAAAACATTACAAAAAATATAAAGAGAGAAAGCAAAAGCATGATCTTGATCTAGAGACCAAGATGCCTAAATATATGGGAAATGCCTCCTTTTATAGGCCAAAATTAGGAATTATTGATTCAATGACTAATTGATGAGTGGGTGACCAACTCTTAACTTGGTCACAATCCTTATCATCTCTTGTCTACCCAAAATGTCATTGATAACGTCATAATTGGAACCACTTGAAAACATGAAAGTTATAGGAAATTGTCTCAGCTTTTCAAAAAAAAAAATAGAGGTCATTTGAACTTCTAGAACTTCAAATGTGGGCCAAAAATGGAACAATGTGTGGGCTATAGGATAGATTCGAGCTTCTTTTTTGTTGCTACAATTTAGACTTGAAAATGGCCTTTTTAAATCTTGGGCTCCTATAAAAGTTGTAGGTCTATATCTTACCTTTCCATCCATATAAAGTAGACCTAAATCTAAGATCGACAGCTCCAGATATAACCTAATTACCAAACAGTGTTCTAGTTTGGACTACACCAACATCTCTTTTCTAAGTTTAGCCATCTCTTTGTCCTTTCATTTTCAGTTCTTAAATTCATCAATCAAACCTTTGATTTATATGATAGGTTTGCATTTAAAATGAGCATTTCCTACAAATTAAAGGTATCTTATATCATTAGATATGTTATTATAAAGCATGCTTTAGTTAAAGAGTTATTGATACTTTAAGTGCAAAATGATGATATAAACCCTTGATAAAAGTATACTTTTAAGTATTAATCTCACACTTCAACCAGCTTATTGCTAGTCCCTAGTAATCAAAGCATTAAAATAGAAAAATAATTTGTAAATTCCACAAAGCAAGGTATTCATCATTCAACTTCCATTAATCTATCCAGATAAATAAACTCTCATTAAATTTATATATATGCTTAATACCTCTTAAACAAGATAGTAATAAACCTTCCTTTTATACTCAGTATATCAACACATAGTTATGGAGCTTTTCTTGGAAGAAAACAAAATTCTTATTCTAATGTTTAAGGTTAACTTCCTTGTGTTAACATGTTTTTCTTCTTTTTTAAAAAAATATATATACATGTAACTTAAAATACAATGCATCTTTAACCCATGTAACGAGCTTTCGACTAATGACTCCTAGACCAATTGGTCTTAGGGTATTAAGTGTTGAGACACCCCTACGAGCTTAGTAACTTGGGTTGTAGATGCTAAAACGTAGATAGTGCAATGTTTGATTTCCTTAAGCTTTTCTCTTCAACCCATGTAACAAGCGTTGGGTCAATAACTCCCAAGTCAATTGACTTTAGGGTATTAGATGCTAAAACACCCCTTTGAGCTTAATTGCTTAGGTTAGGGAGGCTATGAAACCAAACTTATCTATATTTTTATTATCATCATTTTGTTGTTCTTTTTTTTTGTTTTTTTTAAATTATATATTATTCATTTTCCTTAGTTGTTGCCTTTAACAAAAGAACATAAATAATGTAATAATCCAATGTGTAACTCACAATTATATATTAAAGTGTGTGTGTGAAAATTAAGGTTTAAGAATAAAGATGTGACCACCCACTCAATAGTTAGTCATCAAATCAATAGTTTCAAATTTTAAACTATAAGAGGAGGTATTTAGCATGCATTTAGGCATCTTGGTTTTCAAATCAAGATCATGTTCTTGCTCTCTTTCTTTATAGTTTTATAATGCTTAAATTTTTATTTCATTAATCTCTTGTTTATGCTTTTCATTTCATTTCCTGTACTTAGTTAACATATATTTTATTTATGTTCTTATGTTAGTTTATGTTTCTCTTTTTTATTATGTTTAGTTAAGTTTATTATGTTAAGGTGAAAATGTTACATTAATGGTGTAAAAATAATTACAGTATAAACTTAACATGGACTTTAATGTTTGATACTAACATGTTTTATATTTGTTATCTTGTTCACTTTTAATACTTTGCTTGTTAAATGGTTAATCTAGATTGATATTGTATAACACTTGGTACAAAAAATATTTGGCACTTTCATAGTCCAACTGTATGATATAACTTATACTTGTTCTATAAAAGAAACTTGATTTGTTGTTAATATAAATTATAATCATGAATATCTGATAAAATTTATAAGTATTAGCATTATTCAAATAAGATAATTAATGTAATAATGTTAATTATTTATAATCCAATTGGAACGTTCTTTGTATATTGTTTCCAGTTGAATAATAATAAAAGTTTATAATATATTTATTTAAAATACTATTAGTGGATCTTCTAACCTTGACATTTATTTTTATTATTATTTGCTCCTCACATTAATTTTTACATTTCAAAGTCCTCTCTAACTTCTTCTTATTGTTGTTGTTGTTGTTGTTGTTGTTGTTTATAATTTATATAGTTAATCTCTCTATGATTTAACTCTAATCTTGCCAAGTTATTTATTACTTTGACACTCTTACATTTAGAAGAAAACATGAATCTTTTAGTCTTGTTAATTAACCCAAACCAACTTTGAAACCTATAAAGTCCTAACTCATATTCATTAATAGGAACCAAATCATACCCAAAATACATTCCAAATAACCTTTCTTTACTACTAAAAAATATATTATGCATAATCTATCCTGATCTGACCTAAATACTCATCAAAAGAATTAGGTCAACCCATCATTCATAAAAACCTCAAATGACCAAATGCATATATCAGTGAAAACCCATCATAAAAAAACATAATACCAATCCATATACTAAACTGTATGAATAACTAATTTTAAATACATAATTGAATGCTTATTATAAAAAAAAAATTCAAGGTTGAACATAAATCATATCACATTTAATAGTTGGATAATAAAAATAGAGACACCATAGTAAACACAACTTCTTTAGAGTATTAGAAGCTAATTAAGTAAATAAATTGTTGATAATACAACAAGCTATTTAGAGAATACAAATGTGAAGTCCTCATCCTAAGTCAATACCATATTATAGCCACAACTTTATTAAAGTTTTTTTATTTTATTTTTATTTTTTTAATGGGAGGACATGATAAAAAAAAAAAAAACCAATCACGTAGCTCAACAACCATCAAGATACAATATTGCCTTTAATAATCATGAATAATCCTTGTAAAGAATATTGATAAATCATCTATAGCTAATGTCCAATAAAGGTGTCAAGTTATTTCATGGTAAAAAAAAATGCATAAAACAGTAACAACAAGAATGTTTTGGGAATTTTATACCACGTACAAGTGTCTTAACAATATTAGTTTTCTTGATTCTAAAAAGGATTGGAGATGGAAAATTAAAAATTTCCTACAAAAAAACCTGACAGAAAGTTTCGAGGTGTTTGAAAAATGATTGAAGGCCCATCAACTAAGAAAATATACCGTTCCCAACACGGAACCTTCAACTTTTATTTATTCTATCATGGCTCCGTTATCATCCCTATCAATATGATTGGGTTCTCCATACCGATGTCAAATGCCATTCACATTGAGCTTCGAATTTATACACCAACCTTCAACAAAACCATATTTTTTACGCCAAACTTCACTGGCAAAACATGTTCAATCGATTTGAAGTTAGGGACATTTGGCAAATGATACAATACTTCGACATGCTTATGTACATCACCTTGAGGCCATTTTTACAATCAAGCACCTCTTTCTCCTTCCTAGAAATACAACGCCACATGTGCATCTCAGCAAAAGCGAGTGATCACAGGCTATTGACAGTGATTTAGAAAATTCACAAGTAGAAAAACTTGGATGAAAAGCCCGCTTCTCAATATTAGAAAGGAAGCCTCCACGGATATAGTAATGAACAAACGGGAAAAGTTACATATTTGTGTGCTAGGATATATGTGCATTCCAACAAATTAAAAGCAACTACATGTACAATCATTTCTGGCTCAACTAATTAGTTCGTAAACCAGGAGAAGATATGAATTAACCCCCACGATAGGACAGGATAACAAAACAATGAAAAAAAATGAAGTACAAAGGAACGAAACTATGCAACTCTTGCACTAGCTTTGCTTGTCTTGAGCTTCTTTAGTTCTTGAACAGATTCCTCACCACCTGAAACTCTTGAACGTGTTGTGCCTTTATTGCTTGGGAGAACGTTATTATCCTACGTTAAAGTGGAAAATACAAAGGTTAGGAGTAATTTGATGGCAACGATAGTTGAAATTACTCCAAAGTAAAATGCCAATAAACCTTTGCAATGGATGTTGACGCAGTTTGTCCACTATTTCCTGTCTTCCCGAGCTCTATCTGCACTGAGATGCTGGCCCGAGACAAATCTACTCCTGAACTCTGTAAGGCTAGCGTCAAAGTATTTACCAACCTATTTAATTCCAATACAAGTTATGTTATTGACTCATATCAACCAATACTCTTCTCAAAGGGCTAACAGAAGGCTACTTGCCATTATACGTCTTCAGTGATCAACAAAAAAGTGCTAGACTACTTCTTCTTTATTTTCTTTTCTTTTTTCTTTTTTCTTTTTTCTTTGAAAATTTACCTAGTATATAAAGTTATCCATCCATATGATGAGTATTGAGGTGGTACTACTGCCGCACTAGAAAGAATCTAAAGAAATTATTTGCAAAACCCAGAAAGAGGAGTTTGAATGAATTGAAAAAACTCAATAAATAGTTCAGCTTATCCTAGAAACAAGACCCGATTCATGTATTATTGTTAGAAGTAGCCTTCATTATGTGCTTCTAATATTTAGGAATCTAATTGTGCAACGGGCCGTATCTAAGTCAGAAGAGGATGTCCCCTGACCATCTTACAAGAGCAATGCAGCTAGGACATAGATGTCAAAGTGAAAGTTCATGTATAATTTCACTTCTTGCACGGATTTCATGACTGCTAAAAAATCTACCAGAAGCAAACAAGCTATGTATAACATGAATAAGCAGGTACAGTATAATGCCACAGAGGCAGGTAATTTATAATCCCTAGAGTGAAGTAGGCAAGGATTGTGCTAAAAGAAAGTGGCACTTCACAGATCACCATTTAAGTGATCTAGTTTTGCACTTGTTATCATCTACTTGAAATATTTTGACTTATCATCAGGGTAATCAGACAGTACCACGAACCAACAGAGACGTGTAAGAATATGTGCATAACATGAGTTTGAAACTATAAATTGCAATATGCAACTTACCCTTGAGAGTACGCATTAGAGATGCTGATTGTACCACCTTCAACAGTCAGATCCTTTTCTTTCAGCTTATCACTAGCAACAGCCTCGTCAGTGCTCCATGACCTGGCATGGCATGATTGAGGTTGAGTTTGGCTTGCCAAGTTCTCCGCATCAGATGGCAGTCGAGGTGGAAACTGAGCTGCTGCGCCTGCAGTCCTGCCAGGATTGAAGTTCGGCTGCAGCGAGATAGGAAATGGTATTGATTTATTTGTAAAACCAGGATGGCGATCCATTGCATTAGCGGAGGTCATGTCTGATTCGACTGGATTCCGTGCTCCTCCAGGATTAATGGAAGGAGAAATGGTTATGTTTCTCTCATCTAACTTTGCAGCAAATAATAATGCAGCACCAGCACCACTATTCAAGCCTCGAGACTGATCAGCAGAACTTTCCACAGGCCTGCTATTATTTTTCTGTCGTAGCGAATGAGGATCAACTGATAGATTGCAATAATAACGAGCATCGCTCTCAAAAAACATAGTGGCCACAAAACATTAGAAAATATGAAGGTAATGTAAAATTTACCCATGGCACCAGTTTTGTTGTTTCGTGGTTCCATCCTTGGTAAGATCCTTCATATTTCTGTACTTTCTCCTGTAGAAACTGAATGTATTCAATGACCTGTAAAAAGATTCACAGACTTCATCATTTACACTATTTATTGAAGAAAAAAAACATAATTTTATAAGAAAAGTATGTACCTCTAAGAGAAAAGATGCTTTATCTTTCTTTTGATCACCACGAGGAATGAGTTCTCTCAGCATCTGAAATCTGCATGATAATTTCCAAATTTTACTGAAGCATAATGTTGACAAAAGCAGTCGTAATTATCAATTAAATTAGGAATCCTGCAATCCAGCAAGGGAACATGAAGCCAAACACAACCCAACCAAACCATTTCTCCTCCCACTAGAAACAAGTACTTAATTATGTTTGCTTCAACAAAAAAAAAAAAGAGATCAACTAATTAGCTTTATAATGGGCTTTTTCTAGTTTACATCCATCGGGTGGGTTTCATGATAAAAGCAGTCCAAAAAAAGGAACAGATTGTGTGGAGTTGTGTTGCTTTGCCAAATTAACGTTCTTAAATTTACCGAAACTTCGCTTCTAACAAGTCAACGACGTTGTGTAGCTGATTAGAATAAAAGGTCCTTGGGTTTTACAAATAAGTCAATTAACACATGCCTGTCATTTATCTTGCTCCTCCTACGTTGCTCAGTTGCAGAATGCTTTGACCGAGGCGTGTCAGGTTTTTGGTCATTGCTCTTTCCGTCCACCTTCACCCTCAATTCCCCTATAAATTTTACCACAAAGAAAACAAAGAAAAAATGTCATTAATTCCATAAACATACAGCTCCAATGGCCACAGCAACAAACTAAAACAATTTTTGTTTTCAAATAAAAGAATTTTTAAGTCTGTGGATGCAACATAACTGTTACACGTTCACTTGTTTATATAAACAATAGATATACCTTTGCGGATAGGAGAAGGGGTTTCTTTCTTAAGAAGAAACTCTTCTTCATCATCAACATCATCATCCAAAGTACAACCTTTGGCTGACTTTATCATTTCTATGAAGCTCTGGGTACTCCTCCTGCCTGCTAGCCTGTTAGAATACCAACAAAACAAAATCGCTTCATTAGATTTAGAAAGGGGTAAAAAAAAAAAACATGAAAAATTAGGAGGAGGAGACGGACTGCGAGGTCGAAATAGAGTTGAAACTATTGCGATGGTTGTTCGATGAAGATTGTGACGGCCTCTCTGAAGTCGTCCACTCACCCATCTTCAATGCCGCTTCTGTTACGTGCCAAACATACTTCCAATCATCATTGATAAATTGTACGTAATATCAATTGAAACAATACTTGTCAATGGGTAAATTTGTTTTTACTTTTAAGCGATGACGAATGAACTGGAAGCATATTAAAGGTTCGGCCCAGAGCTCTAGCTCTGTGATTTTCATTTTTTGATTAATTTATTCTGTTATTGCTAAAAACAATTAATGTAAATCTATTGTAACAAAAAAAATTGCAATATTGCTATTTAATTATGAAATTAAAGATCAGATAACTTATCATGTCGTGGTCTGCCTACTCGATTTTTCACTTAAAATATTATGAAGAATTGGACCCTTTCGCCATGCAATGCTATCATTGTTTGGTTTTAAAAGTCTTCTCTAAATCGCCCTCGTCATATTGAAATCTACACATTGGTTTTTATTTTTCAAATCCGTAGTCTTTTTTTTTTTTTTTTAGCAATAGCCTTATGGGTTGCCTAGTTTCGGCCCCAGCGTACCATTCCAGAGAGAAGCCATCAAATGAGACAAGCTTGGGCTGATTACGCTCGTTGGACCTGGTCTTTCCTTGGCTCACTGAAACTGATACTGTAGTAATAACATCAGCACGAGATGCCCGGGACTAACTCGAACCCGATGCCTAATCTAATATGTTTTTATCATAGTAAATACATTTTGTTTTTCATCTCTTCAAGCAACCTAAAAACAACCAAACAATTCGAGCCTAAAGGTCAGTGAGTGAGGATTAGAGGTTACGTCGTGTTGTGGTGGTAAAAAAAAAAAAGCTTTTGGTCAAACAACTGTTAGAAACAAAGATTGTAAATAATATATACACGAAGAAAGCAACTAAAAACTCTTCAAAATGGAGCTTTTCCATTTAAAAAAAAAATAGACACGAAATCGGCATAAATTTCACGCTACCAAACGAATTTGAAATAATTCTTTTACTGAAAAAAATCCCAACCCTCGATATCTAATGAATACCAGTGTAACCAAGTGCTCGTCATACCTATATTATCATGCAGTCTATTTCACTAATTTGTGCTTTTCTTGGGTTACACTAAAAATGAGGCCAATAAAACTTTATCGATATTTTTAACGTCATATTCCTTGGCTGTATGTTGGCAGAACGGGATGGACATGCACATGCAAAGCACAACAATGGCAAGGAAACAAACAGAACACACTCGTACAAATAATTATTAAGTACCTCTTATAATATTGGATCTTTCTCCCACATTCTCCTTCCCTGTCTTTCCCTTTTTCAACACGGATTCTTCCCAAAGTGTGAATCCACTTCCTGAGTAAGAACTGCAATTTGAGTTGTCATCATTTTTATCGGTACTGCTATCTTGAGCTACTAAAAAAATTGTGTTCTCTGGCTTTGGAACTCTTTGGTTGAAATAAGAAATTTGGCTGATACTGTACGTCCCAATTCCTCCAGGGAGGATGTGCTCAACCGCAGGTGGTGGTGCCGGAGGCGGTGGTTTTTCAACCGTCAAAACCTCAACGTTGGTTATTTCTTTGGCAGTGGTTTTGCCTCCTCGTTCCAGTGGTTGAAGAAAATCGTGTGTTTTGAGGTAGCCACCTGTTTAAGCATGGAAAAAGGGTCATTCCTTTTCAGATGTAATCTATCCTACTAGAATTCCATCAAGTCTGTAATAAACTCTGAAATTTACTACTGAGTTAATTTTGTCAAGTTGAATGATCGATGATAAATAATTAATCTAGCAACTCAGAAAATGGCCACCAAAACAGGCTAATAATCTGAACTCGAAATAATTCAAATCAATTTTATTTTCTTTTTTTGTCAAACTACAGATCCAAAAGCATGGTGCCATCTTTTTCGATGAGGAGGGAAACAAAAACCTAACTTGTAATTCTGTACAAAACTATGACAGAGTTAACAGAGCCTTGAAGAAGATTGCATGCAAAGAGTAACCTACTCGTGGAAAAACTAGAAAAGTAAAAACTTCCCGTTAACATTCAACAAGCTTATAGTATATTAAACACGTCAATATGAAAATTAATTAAGAGTTTCTGTAATTCTCGTATGCTTCCGTTCTCCGACCCAACACCTAATCTTTCATTTATATAGAAACTATTATTGATAAGTACACATTAATTAATTGCCACACCGTTGTAGTCATTTGTGCAGATTAAATTAAGGACCATGTGAAGAGGAATTTTGATAAAGTACGTACTTCTCATTAGCTAATTAATTAATTAATTAAACTGTTTACGGGAAAACGACGGACTGCTTCTCCCTCTACAGTAAAATGGTTCGTGATTGCGATTTGCGAAAGAATAGGTTGCTCTACTAAAATAATACCATGACACCTGCACAAGAGAGGGGTGGATGTGAATCATGTGACCTGTCACATCATGTCTAACTCCTAAGAAGTGGGTCCCATATTAAAACAAAAAACAAAACACCATACGGCATGCCAATGCCCAATCTGATGGTGCTAATTGCTAACTTCTAACTCTTTCCTTTTCGGATTTAGCAAAACCTATTTACCCTGCCCTACTCTACTTTCCTGGCCCAGATCCCATCATTCAGTTGGGTGTCACGTGCATCCACAAATCCTCACCAATCGACGACAAAAGTCTGTGATGGACTCTTTTCTTTCATTTTGAGAAATTAAAAACAATCTCTAAGAGATCTAAAAATGAAAATTGATAGTAACTTGACAAGGTGGTCTTGGATCTTGGTGGACAGTTGAAGAATGCCTGTACAGTGAAAGAAGGTCGTGTTTTGGTTTGCTTCCTGTAGAAAACATGCTTCATAATCACAGTTAATATAACACATTACGATTTCTTTTAATCATTTCATAGGCTAAGATAATTTTAAAAAAGAAAAAAAATAGTATGTACGAGTGATTAAAATACCTTCGGTTCCGAAAGGACGTTGTCGAGGAAGCTCCATCCAAACGGAGATATCTTGTAATTCAATAAATATTTGTACGTTCTAAATCGCTTGTTATCAGATCCGTCTTTAAGGCTAGGAATTTAAACTTTCTTAAAAGATATGGCACCGCCGCCTGAGATCGGAGGCGCATTCACTTTTATCAACAAAATTGAGTATTTACTAAATATTTTCAAAGAAAAAACGGAAATTAAATTATGAATGAATGAACGAACGAACGAACTAACTTCGGCCACCAACCACAACACCAAATCACAGATGTCTCTGCAATACAATTACTGCTAAAAGGGGGGAGGGGGGATTCGTGTAAATCAGAATTCTACGTCTATAAAACTTTTGAATTTAAGATTATCCATAATTGAAGTCAAAAACTAGTTCAAAAGTTTAAGATTTCATAATTAAAGCTAAAAGTTTTAGTACCTTCGATCTGAATTGCGTGAATTTTCTTCCAGTTTCTGCTTCAAGAACAAGAATTCGAACATGAAATTCTATACCAGAAATGATCTAAATCATAGCTTCAACGAGAACGAAAATGCACAAAGAATCTCCTTTGAATTTCAAAAAATAAAAAAAGAATTGGATTTCTCTGTCCTTTTCTTCCTACAATTTTTTCTCTTCCTAAAATAAAAAAAGAACAGTGCAGCAAAAGAAAGGACTGCAAGTCGGAGAAACTCTCGCTCTCTCTCTCTCTCTCTCCTGCAGTTTCCTTGCTTTGGGATCTTTGTTTTATACAGCTTATTCACTAGCATGCTTCATTGTATTTCCGTTATTTCAGAAACGGCGTTTTTAACGTCGTTGCGGCGGGGCCGACGGCGTTAAGGGTCACGGATAACGTTTCCGTTTTGTTAGTCATGGAATATTTTATTTTTTATTTTGTTTGTTCTCAACTGAGTTCCCGGAACTCAATAATTTACTTGGCATTTGGCGTTCCCCATGGAAAAATTTCCTTATCTATTTTTTTCTGATTTAAGTAAGTTATCAAATTTCTTTTTAATTATAGTTTGTCTCCTTTAATGCCACAAGATTTCTTTTTTCTTTATCAAATTAACATTGTAAACTTAACCATACAAGAGAATGACTTTGTTTAAAAAAAATATCAGTAAAACAGTAGTTTAATCTTGTCATGTTTCAAAAACACTATATAAATTAAATATCATGTTTTTAAAATGTAATATTTAGATATCAAGAATTTTAAATTAAAATATTTAATTAATGTTATGATTTTAAAATGCAATATTTATTTGAATATTGTAATTTTAAATTGTCAACATATAAAATTTTAATTGATTGATGTCATAATTCAAAACTATAATATCAACTACATTTTAAACCTACTTATGCAAAAAATAAAAAATCAAAAATTAAATCATAAAATTTGTTGAGTGTTGCATGATTATATACTTTCCAACAATCCTCATACTTTATCTATTGTCTAGTAATCTTTATCAATTTACAATTAAAATAGCTTTGAACACCTATGGTATAAGGTCAATCCAACTATAATTGATTCCTTTTGTTAGGCTAGTTATCTCTTTTGGTAGGCTAGTTGAAAAAAAAAGTACTTTAATAAGAATTTCTCATATCGAGATAATCAAATAAGTGCTATCAAAGTGTTTATAAATTTTGCGTTTATGAAAAGTGACAAGATATTAAATATTATACTTCACAAACATGACATTTAATAAAATATTATAGTTTTGAACTATAATATTATTGAAATATCATGTTTTTTAACCGTTATATTCTCAAACTATGTTATTTCACCTAAACTTTTTTATCTTATGTTATATTATCATTTATTTATATTTTATATGTTAATTATCTAATTTACCTTGAAGATTTGAGACTTTATTATACCGCTTAGATTCTATCATAAATTTTAATGTGTTGTTGCATTTTATTTATTTTATTTAAAATTTTTAGAATTAAATTCAATTTTTATAGTAAAATTAATTTATATATTTGAGATTTTTTAAAATGTGTTGATTTGAATTTCAAATGAAATTTAATTGTTAAATAATTATCAAAAGTAAATAAAATAAGAGATTGCTTGATTTGCTGCAATATAATTAACTTTAAAAACAATATTTGAAAAATGTCTTTAACAACTCAAATCCTATTTTTTAACAAAACCTCGAGTATGATATAACAGTAATAATGACTAGATCCCATAATAAATATTAAAGACTACATGGAAGGTTGAAGAGAGTGTCTTTTTATACATTTGACTTTTGGAAGATAAGATGAAAATAAAGAAACAATCAACATTCTGTTGTTTCAATTTAAGACTATGTCTAGTTTTTTTTTTCTTTCAAGTTAAATGATTAGTATTTAAAAATATATTTTTATCAAAGTTTTATATCAGCATTTTGTACTTAAAATATCAATAACTCCCTAACTAAAACATGTTTTATAACAAGTCTAATACCATAAAATACCTTTAATTTATGTTCATCCTAAATATAGATCTATCATATAAATAAAAGGATTAATTGATAAGTTGAAATACTGAAATTGAAAGGACAAAAAGATGGTGAAGCTTAGAAAAGAGATTAATATTTTGGTCGTGTTATGTTTTTGGTGCCATTGCTAGGGAGAAAAATTCTTGTATAAATTATGATATTTATTTTATTTTCACTTTTCACTTTTATTTTATCTAACTTTGTTTTGTTTGTTTTTTTTTATTTCTTCTTCCTTTTATTCTCCTCCTACACATGTATAAGAGTATGGTCACATAAATTAAGTGATAGACTTTATAGGGTATCCTCATTATTTTCAAAAAATATAGTCGAAGAAGATAATCAATCGCTTCATAATAAGAATAATGAAAATAATTATATTAGAACACTTAGAAATCAAATAAATCCCACAAGAACAAGTGCACCCTCATTCATAGTCTTCCCTCTGATGCATCTTATTTTAATTTTAAGTCAGACATTATTCAACTTTTACCTTCTTTTCATGGCTTAGATTTAAAAAAATTTATATTTACATTTAAGAGAATTTGAGGAGGTTTGGAATACCTATAATGACTCAAATTGTAGCATGAACACCATCATATTAATATTTTTTTCCTTTTTCATTAAAAGATAAAGCTAAAACATGGCTATAAAATTTGAGATTAAAATCCATTCACGCTTGGGATGAAATACAACAATAATTTTTAAAGAAGTTTTTTTCATCTTACAGAATAAACTCTTTCAAAAGACAAGTCATCACTTTCATTCAAAAACCAGGAGAAATATTTTACTAATGTTGGAATAGGTATTGAGACTTGCTTAATACTTGTCCTCAAAATGGTTTTGAAACATGAAGATTGATTTTATATTTTTATGAAGGGTTAACACCTAAAGATTGGCAAATGATGGAATTGATGTGCAATAGAACTTTTGAGGATAAAGACCCTAATAAAACAACAGAGCACCTAGACTTGCTAGCTGAAAATGCTCAAAATTAGGACATTATTGACACTTATGAGGTACAAATTAAAACTCAATCTTATACATCTAGAGGAGGAATGTATAACCTTATGGACGATCATGACCTTCAAGCCAAGTTTGCATCTTTAGTTAGAAAAGTCAAAGCACTAGAATTGAAAAGGAGTGGTTAATTAAAATCTGTTCAAAACATTGTGTGTGAAATCTATGAAACCAATGAATACTCGACTAATAACTGTCTAATTTTGCATATAATTAAAGAATAGCTCATTTAGACACCTAAGCAAAAGTTATGAGCAAAATTCAAAAAAGTGTTTTGAAAAATCAAATCAGGACAGCTTTGCAACCACTTTGGTGCACGTTTTTCTTCCTCATTTATGAGTCATATCTTTCTTCTTTTTGACCCAAAATAATATAAAAATATCCCCTCCAGCTTTCCATCCATGTGCTTGCCTTCTTGGATCAATGGATTACCCAAAATAAATCAATTGTTATTTGTTGTGTAGACATGAAAGATCATGGATTGTGTTTGGGCTGATTTGAAGGTTGATTTGAGGTTGATTTAAGGCTGATTTGGGGCTAATTTTAGGCTGAATTTAAGCATCAAATAAGTATACAAATGTACTTATTATTTGGGCTAAGATTGATGATTAGTACTTAAAAGTGCATTTTTATCATGGTTTTATATCATCATTTTGCACTTGAAGTATCAATAACTCCTTAACTAAAATATGTTTTATAATAATGTATCTAATAATATAAGATACCTATAATTTGTGGTAAATATCTATTTTTAATGCAGGCCTATCACATAAATGAAAGAATTGATTGATGACTTGAAGAACTTAAATTGCAAGGATAAAGAGATGGTCAAACTTAGAGAAGAGATGTCGGTGCAATCCAAACCAGAACACTATTCGGTAATTAGGTCATATCTGGAGCTACAGATCTCAGATTTAGGTCCAATTTATATGGATGGAAAGGTAAGACATAGGCCTACAACTTTCATATGGAGCCCAAGATCTAAAAAGACCATTATCAAGTCCAAATTGTAGCAACAACAAAGAAGCCCGAATCTGTCTTCCAGCCCGAGCACTGTTCGGTATTTTGGCCATATCCGGAGTTCTAGAAGTCCAAATGAGCTGACGTTTTTACACAAGAAAGCTGAGCCAATTGCCTACAACTTTCATGTTTACAACTGACTCCAATTTTGACGTTATCAATGATGTTTTGGGCAGACAAGAGAAGATAAGGATTGTCACCAAGTCAAAAGTTGGCCACCCACTTATCAATTAGTCATCAAATCAATAGTTCCCAATTTTGGCCTATAAAAGGAGGCATTTGCCATGCATTTAGGCATCTTGGTGTTTAGATCAAGATCATGCTCTTCCTTTCTCTCTTTGTATTTTTTGTAATGTTTATGCTTTACTTTCATTAATATCAAGTTTATGCCTTTCATTTCCTTTCCTTTACTTAGTTAACTTTTATGTTCTTATTTTGTTTATTTGTTTTCCTTTCTTTCATTATGTCTAGCTAAGTTAATTATGTCAAGGTGAAAAGGTTACACTAATAGTGGAAGAATAAGTATAGTGTAAACTTAATATGGACTTTAATGTTTGATACTAACATGTTTTATATTTGTTATCTTGTTCACTCTTTAATACTTTGCTTGTTAAATAATTAATCTTGATTTATGTTGTATAACACTTGGTACAACAAATGCTTGGCACTTTCATAGCCCATAATGTATGGTATAACCGACACCTGAGCTATGAAAGGAACTTGATTTGTTGTTAACATAAGTTATAATCATGAATGCTTGACGAGATTTACAAGTATTAGCATTAATTGAATAAGATGACTAATGTAATCATGTTAACAATATATAATCTGATTGGAACCTCCTTTGTGTGTGGTTTCCAATTGAATAATAAGAGTTTATACTATACTTGTTTGACATACCATTAGTGAAACCTCTAACCTTGACATTTGTTATTATTATTGTTTAATCCTTACATTAATTGTCCATCTCCAAGTTCTCATCATCATCTTCTTCTTCTCTTTCTTTATTACTACTACTACTACTACTACTACTACTACTACTACTACTACTATTATTATTATTATTATTATTATTATTATTATTATTATTATAGTTGTTGTTATTATTGTTATTGTTGTTGTTATTATTGCTATTATTGTTGTTTATAATTATTGTCTATAATTTGTACAATTAACCTCCTTGTGGTTCGACCCCGGTCTTGCCGGGTTATTTATTACTTCGACACTCCTGCACTTGGGAGAAGACATCAACCTTTTAGTCGTGTCAAGTTTTTGGCGCCGTTGCCGGGGAGGTAAGTTCTTGTATAAATTATAGTAGTTATTTTTTTCTCTTTTCACCTTTCTTGTATATAACTTTGTTTCTTTTCTTTTGTTTCTTTTTATTTTGTTTTCTTCCTCCTTCTTTTGCTTTCTTCTTCTTTTTTATTTTATTCCTACACGTGCATGAGAGTGTGGTCACGTACATCAAGTGGTAGACTTTGTAGGATATCCTCATCATTTTCAGAAAATATGGCCGAAGAAGATAATCAATCACTTCATAATAAAAATAATGAGAATAACCGTGCTAGAACACTTAGAGACCACATGAATCCCACAAGAACAAGTGCACCGTCATGCATAGTTTTTGCTCCTGATGCATCTCATTTTAATTTTAAACCAGGCATTATTCAACTTTTACCTTCTTTTCATGGCTTAGAATTGGAAAATCCATACTTGCATTTAAGGGAATTTGAGGAGGTCTGCAACACATATAATAATTTAAATTGTAGCATGAACACCATTAGATTAAAGCTTTTTCCTTTTTCATTAAAAGATAAAGCTAAAACATGGCTACAAAATTTGAGACCAGGATCCATTCGTGCTTGGGATGAAATGCAACAACAGTTTTTAAAGAAGTTTTTCCCATCTCATAGAACAAACTCTTTCAAGAGACAAATCACCACTTTCACTCAAAAACCAGGAGAAACATTTTAGAAATATTGGGATAGGTATCGAGATTTGCTTAGTACTTGCCCCCATCATGGTTTTGAAACATGGAGATTGGTTTCACATTTCTATGAAGGGTTAACACCTAAAGATAGGCAAATGGTTGAATTGATGTGCAATGGAACTTTTGAAGATAAAGACCCTGATGAAGCAATGGAGTACTTAGACTTGTTAGCTGAAAATGCTCAAAATTGGGACACCGCGGGTACTTATAAGGCACTGAGTAAAACTCAACCTCATACATCTAGTGGAGGTATGTACAACCTTAGGGAAGATCATGACCTTCAAGCCAAGTTTGCATCTTTAGCTAGAAAAGTTGAGGCACTAGAATTAAAAAAGAGTGGTCAATTAAAATCTGTTGAAAACATTGTGTGTCAAATCTGTGAAACAAATGAACACTCAACCAACGATTATCCAACCTTGCCTTCTTTTAAAGAATGTCTCCATGAACAAGCTCATGCTTTAAACAGTTTTCAAAGGGCCAACCACAACCCATACTCCCAAACATACAACCCTGGTTGGAGGAATCACCCAAATTTCAGTTGGAAGAGTGAGAACAACAATGCATAAACTTCACAACCACCATTTCAAGCACACCACAATTTCCAAAATTCTCATGGATATGCACCTCCTTATGCTCCACCTCCTAGAAGAAATCTTGAGGAAACATTGCATGCATTCATTGAAAAGCAAGAGACAATTAATAATCAACTTGTTCAAAACATGACAGATTTTAAAGATACTCTTGCTAAATTAACATCTGCTCTTAGTTTCCAAGAGAAAGGTAAGTTTCCATCTCAAACACAACAAAATCCCAAAGGGCAATACAATGCAAATGCAAGTAGTTCCGGAAGCCAACACATGGATCAAGTCAAATCAGTCACTACTCTGCGTAGTGGTAAGGTTATTGAAAAATCCTCTCTTGAACCTTATGAGAAAGATGATGAGTCAATCTCTGAGGGTGAGGAAGGGGATGAATCTGAAAATTGCAAAGAAACGACTGATTCACCGCCAGCATTTCCATTTCCTCAAGCCATGACCAAACAAAGGAAAGTTAATCACAACTCTGAAATTTTTGAAATTTTCAAATAGGTAAGGATCAATATACCATTGTTGGATGCTATTAAACAGGTTCCTTCCTATGCTAAATTTTTGAAAGATCTATGCACTGTGAAGAGGAAACTGAATGTGAAAAAGAAAGCCTTTCTAGCCGAACAAGTAAGTGTTATTCTTCAAAACAATAATGTTTTGAAATATAAAGACCCTGGTTGTCCTACAATTTCTTGCTTTATTGGAGAGCATAAAATTGAAAGAGCCTTACTTGATCTTGGTGCTAGTGTGAATTTACTTCCATATTCAGTCTTTCAGAGTCTCAATCTAGGTGAGTTAAAACCAACTTCTATATCTTTTTTACTTGCCGATAGATCTGTAAAAGTGCCTAGAGGAATAATTGAAGATGTGTTAGTACAAGTCGATAAATTCATTTATCCTGTGGATTTTATTGTCTTGGACACAGAACCTGTTGAAGCATGTAATTCATTTCCTGTTATTTTAGGACGTCCGTTTCTTGCAACCTCTAACGCATTGATTAATTGTAGGAATGGACTGATGAAGCTATCATTTGGAAACATGACATTGGAGATGAATATTTTCAACATTTGCAAGCAACCTGGAGATGATAATGATTTACAAGAAGTAGATCATATTGACGAATTAGTTTATGATCAACTTGAATCTACTTTAAGTAAAAATGAGTTGGATGAATCTGAAGATTTGCAAATGATTTATTCTGAGGAAGAAATCACAGATGAAACAAGCACCGAAAATGTTGATGCGAATCTTTTACAAACAGTGACAATAGATTCAACATCTGACATCACACCAATGAATGATTACTTTCCTAACGAATCCTTACTTTCTCTTAGTCCAATGCCTTGGTATAATAAAAATATCAATTTTCTTACTTTAGGAGATTTGCCAGCTGATTGGAGTACCCAAGACAAAGAAAAGTTTTTGAACGAAGTGAAGAGCTTTTATTGTGATGACCCTAACTTATTCAAATATTGTCCTGATAAAATATTTCAAAGATTCATTCCCGACAATGAGGTAAGTAGTGTCATTAAACTTTGTCATTCTAAAGCATGTGGAAGTTGTTTCTCGTCAAAAAAGACAATTGCAAAAATCTTTCAAAATGGATTTTATTGGCCCACCATGTTCAAGGACACGCATGCATTCTGCAAAACTTGTGAAAATTGTCAAAAGATTGATACTGGTCAAAAAGTTTTGTTTTATAATTCTCAACTCTATGCATTCCCTAGAGAGCTAAGACCAAGATGGAGCAATCCTTATGGGGCCTGTGATATTGAGAATTCAATGAATGACAATGATTTTAAGGAAAATGGACATCGTTTGAAAGCTTACTTTGATAATTTTCCTAGTGAAAATGAATCAACTGTTTGGACTGATCTTGTAGATAAAGGTTAATTTTTTTTTTCTCACATTGTTTTTGTGTTTCTTTTTTAGTGCTTTTTGCTAGTTTTTCTCACCCCGGTCAAATGGCGGACAATAGTACTCCGTGACTTAAGTCGGTTCTTTCAGTTTCCCACAATAACTGATATCTGTGTATATATCTGTGCAATTCTTTGAATCTCTCTTCCAATTCTCATTTCAAAATGGACACTAATCTTGAAAAATTGAAAAAGTATTTTCCCGCTCTGCCTCAGAATGCGATTACAAAAATTTACCGTGCTAGATGTGCAAGATTGAGATTATTAATGAATCATGGAATTCCTGAAGATATTCGCTGGTTGATTGAAGCAAAGGTCCGATTATCAGGTGAGTCCTCTAACTTCATTTCACACATGCCTGGAACAGGTAAAAGCACTTTTGCAAAGAAGCGTCGTGCAAAACGACTGGATGTCTGTCATCGATGTGCTAGATGGACTTGTAATACACAATGTCGTTCTTTAGGAATGGTATCTATAAACCGTGAAGATAAAATACAATTCATTAAGGATGGCCTGAGTAAGGAGTCTTTAGATAATCTTCTATTGACTCTTGAGACGCATCCTAGTGGAGATGTGCATCGTGCAATTCATGATTTATGGCCACTATTTCATAAAGAACATGATCGACTTAGTCTTGGGAATCTGACTAAAAAAGACCCTGTTTGCCAGTTTTTAAGAAAACTCGATGGGAAGCCTATCCCCGACCCATAGAGGGCGTTTAAGCCGTTCTTGGACGTAAAACCAAGGGAAGATGTGAGCCACAATCACAACTACCTGTACATACACATGTTTTTTTCAAAAGTAAATAAATAAATAAATAAAAAGAGAGAGAGAGTGTGTGAGACTCTAGCTGGCCTACATATAGGTATTATGATTGCCTTTCTAATTTCTCATCTATAAAACCCTCTTTTCCTTCCTTTCATTTCTACTCAACCCATACATTCAGCAAATACAGAAGTGTGTAGAAATGGCAAGTTCCTCAAGTCATCAAATAAGAAATATTTGTATTTTCGATGGATCTAGTCCTGGGAAAGAAAAGGAGTTTTTAGAATCAGCAAATCATCTTGGTCAGGTGCTAGCTGAGAGAAAGATTCATTTAGTGTATGGGGGAGGCAGTCTTGGGTTAATGGGAGGTGTGTCAATAGCTGCCTTTTTAGGAGGTAGTCAAGTTTTAGGAGTCGTCCCTGAAGCTTTGGCACAAGGGGACATCATTGGAAAAACAATTGGAGAGGAACTTCAGGTCTCCACAATGTCGGCTCGAATGAATGCAATGTTTAACCATGCTGATGCTTTCATTGCTTTACCAGGTGGTCTAGGCACATTGGAAGAGATCTTTCATATTTCCTCTTGGGCTCAATTGCATATTCACCATAAACCCATTGGTTTGTTAAATGTTAATGGTTATTATGATAAGTTGTTGTCTTTTCTTGATCATGCTGTGGAACAGGAATTTCTAACATCTTCTGCACGCCAAATCATAATCTCTGCTACTACTGCTGAACAATTGATTGACCAACTACAATCTTTCACTCCTGTGATTGATCCTTCTATGAGTCGCATAAATTGGTCATCTACGGGAAGCCGTAAAAAGCTTAGATTGGATTTGAGCCTTCATTTGTGAATTTTTGTGTCTTTTGGTTTTATTATTGTGTTTTGTTATTTCTTATTTTTGTTTCAGTGTGTTTCAGGTTTTGTCAGTGTTCGTTATTTCAGGTGATATCTTCTATACTCTATCTTTCTACTTTAGAACATTGAGGACAATGTCTCGTTTTGGTTGGGGGGAGAGGGTAGTAGTTGATAATAAAAAAAAAAAATTGTTTTTCATTTCATAAAACATGTGCATAATTGTTGTTACTAGGATGACAGAGTAAAGGAGTTCTTTTGTTAAAGTGACTCTTGAGACGCATCTTAGTAGCCATTCTAAACAAGGTCTATTATAATACTTCCTGAAATATTCAGGTTTACAAACTCTCGTATTGTTACCGTTTAATTCTGCTCATATACTTATTTAACATGTATTCTTAAACCTTAATTTACACACACACACTTTAACATATGATTATGGGTTGCATATTGGATTATTACATTATTTATGTTCTTTTGTTAAAGGTAACAACTAAGGGAAAGGGATTGTATATAATTAAAAAAAAATGAAAAAAAAATGAAAAAAAAATGAAAAATGATGATAATAAAAATATAGATAAGTTTGGTTTCGTAGCCTCCCTAACCTAAGCAATTAAGCCCGAAGGGGTGTTTTAACACCTAATACCCTAAAGTCAACTAACTTGGGAGCTATTGGCCCAACGCTTGTTACATGGGTTGAGGAGAAAAGCTTAAGGGAATCAAACATTGCACTATCTACATATCAGTATCTGCGACCCGAGTTACTAAGCTCGTAGGGGTGTCTTAACACCTAATGCCCTAATACCAACTGGTTTGGGAGTCATTAGCTGAAAGCTCGTTACATGGGTTAAAGATGCATGATGTTTTTAAATTATATGTATATAGATTTAAAAAAAAACAAAAAAAAAAGCCAAAAATAGTAATCTCAAGCCAAGGAAGTTAACCTTAAACATTAGAATAAAAATTTTGTTTTCTTCCAAGAAAAGCCCCATAATTATGTGTTGATACATTGAGCACAAAAAAAAAAGGGTTTATTAATATCTTGTTAAGAGGTATTGAGCAGATATATAAATTTAATGAGAGTTTGTTTATCTGGATAGATTAATGGAAGTTAAATGATGAATACCTTGCTTTGTGAAATTTGCAAATTGTTGTAACGCTTTGATTACTAGGGACTAGTAATAAGCTGGTTGAGGGGTGTGATTAGTACTTAAAAGTGCATTTTTATCATGGTTTTATATCATCATTTTGCACTTGAAGTATCAATAACTCCTTAACTAAAATATGTTTTATAATAATGTATCTAATAATATAAGATACCTATAATTTGTGGTAAATATCTATTTTTAATGCAGGCCTATCACATAAATGAAAGGATTGATTGATGACTTGAAGAACTTAAATTGCAAGGATAAAGAGATGGTCAAACTTAGAGAAGAGATGTCGGTGCAATCCAAACCGGAACACTATTCGGTAATTGGGTCATATCTGGAGCTACAGATCTTAGATTTAGGTCCAATTTATATGGATGGAAAGGTAAGACATAGGCCTACAACTTTCATATGGAGACCAAGATCTAAAAAGGCCATTATCAAGTCCAAATTGTAGCAACAACAAAGAAGCCCGAATCTGTCTTCCAGCCCGAGCACTGTTCGGTATTTTGGCCATATCTGGAGTTCTAGAAGTCCAAATGAGCTGAAGTTTTTACACAAGAAAGCTGAGACAATTGCCTACAACTTTCATGAATTTTGATGTTATCAATGACGTTTTGGGCAGACAAGAGAAGATAAGGATTGTCACCAAGTCAAAAGTTGGCCACCCACTTATCAATTAGTCATCAAATCAATAGTTCCCAATTTTGGCCTATAAAAGGAGGCATTTGCCATGCATTTAGGCATCTTGGTGTTTAGATCAAGATCATGCTCTTCCTTTCTCTCTTTGTATTTTTTGTAATGTTTATGCTTTACTTTCATTAATATCAAGTTTATGCCTTTCATTTCCTTTCCTTTACTTAGTTAACTTTTATGTTCTTATTTTGTTTATTTGTTTTCCTTTCTTTCATTATGTCTAGCTAAGTTAATTATGTCAAGGTGAAAAGGTTACACTAATGGTGGAAGAATAAGTATAGTGTAAACTTAATATGGACTTTAATGTTTGATACTAACATGTTTTATATTTGTTATCTTGTTCACTCTTTAATACTTTGCTTGTTAAATGATTAATCTTGATTTATGTTGTATAACACTTGGTACAACAAATGCTTGGCACTTTCATAGCCCATAATGTATGGTATAACCGACACCTGAGCTATGAAAGGAACTTGATTTGTTGTTAACATAAGTTATAATCATGAATGCTTGACGAGATTTACAAGTATTAGCATTAATTGAATAAGATGACTAATGTAATCATGTTAACAATATATAATTTGATTGGAACCTCCTTTGTGTGTGGTTTCCAATTGAATAATAAGAGTTTATACTATACTTGTTTGACATACCATTAGTGAAACCTCTAACCTTGACATTTGTTATTATTATTGTTTAATCCTTACATTAATTGTCCATCTCCAAGTTCTCATCATCATCTTCTTCTTCTCTTTCTTTATTACTACTACTACTACTACTACTACTACTACTACTACTACTATTATTATTATTATTATTATTATTATTATTATTATTATTATTATTATAGTTGTTGTTATTATTGTTATTGTTGTTGTTATTATTGCTATTATTGTTGTTTATAATTGTTGTCTATAATTTGTACAATTAACCTCCCTGTGGTTCAACCCTGGTCTTGCCGGGTTATTTATTACTTCGACACTCCTGCACTTGGGAGAAGACATCAACCTTTTAGTCGTGTCAATTGACATTGAAACCTTGAGTGTTTAATGGTTGAAGTTTGCACACAACATAAGGCAAGTTTGGGCTTGAAATAGATCATATGATATTCTTTTCTAGAATTGGAATAAAATTGATTTTTGGGACAAATTTGGAGCAATTATTTGAACCAAGATTTGCTTCAATCTTTAACTGAATGTCTTTTCAATTCTTTGTTCTAAATTTCGACGTTGAATTTTCTGAATTAATTCATTTAAGCTCCAAAAACCTATCAAAACATTAAAACAAACTTCATTACTAAAAAGCACATCAATTATTATAAAAACAACCAAATAAAAACAATAAATTCATATATAAAATAAGAGACCTAATGACACTTTTGATGCATAATCACTATGCATTGTGAAAAGAAAACTAAACATGAAAAAAAAGGCTTTTTAACCAAATAAGTAATTGTCATTCTTCAGATCAATAATATTTTAAAATTTAAAGAGTCTGGTTATCCTACAATTTCTTACTTTATTAGAGAACATAAAATTGAAAGAGCCTTACTGGATCTTAAAGATAATGTGAATTTACTTTTATATTTAGTTTTTTATAATCTCAATCTAGGTGAGTTAAAGCCAATTTCTGTAACTCTCTTACTTGCTAATAGATAAGTAAAAGTGCTTGGAAGAATAGTTAAAGATGTGTTAATACAAGTTGATTAATTCATTTATCGTGTGGATTTTATTGTCTTTGACACACAACCTATTGAAGCATGTAATTCATTTCTTGTTATTTTAGGATATCCATTTCTCGCACTCCTAATGTATTGATTAATTATAAGAATTGACTGATGAAGCTATCCTTTGGAAACATGACGATGGAGATGAATATTTTCAACATTTGCAAACAACTTGGAGATGATAATCATTCACAAGAAGTAAATCTTATTGACAAATTAGTTTATGATCAATTTGAATCTACCGTGAGTAAAATAGAGTTTGATAAATCTGAAGATTTACAAATGATTTATTCTCAAAAAGAAATCAAGGATGAAAAAGGCACCGAAAATATTGATGCGAATCTTTTATCAAGAATGATAATAGATTCGATATCCGATATCACACTAATCGATGATTACTTTGTTGATGAATCCTTACTTTCTCTTCGATTAATGCCTTGGTTTGATGATTTTATCATTCTGAAGCATGTAGGAATCATTTTTTTTAAAATTATATTGCAAAAATCTTATATTGTGGATTTTATTGGTTCATCATATTTAAGGACATGTATGAATTTTGCAAAACTTGTGAAAGTTGTCAAAAAGTTGATACTGGTAAAAACGTTTTGCTTTATAATTCTCAACTTTAATTATTCCCTAAAGAGCTAAGATCAAGATGGAGTAGTCAATTTATTGAGAAACTTGTGTATCCTTATAGGGCCTTTGATATTAAGAATCTAGAGAATGACAATGTTTTTAAGGTAAATGGACATTGTTTGAAAGCTTATATAATTTTTCTAGTGAAAATGAATCTATTGGTTTGAATGATCCTGTAAATAAAGGTTGATTATTTTATTTTTCTCACATTATTTTTGTGTTTGTTTTTGTTATGTAAGTCTTGATTTGCTGGTCTCTTTTACTCTAGTTAAATGGTGGATAACGGTACTCCGTGACTCTTAAGTCGGGTCTTTTAGTTTCCCATGATAACTGATATTTGTGCATATAGTTGTTCAATTCCTTGTGCCTTCTCTTTTCTTTGCATCTCTTTTTCACTTCTCATCTTAAGAAATGAACACCACTCTTGACAAATTAAAAAAGTATTTTCCTATTTTGCCTGAAAATAGAATTATAAAAATTTACCAAGCTAGGTGTGCAAGATTGAGGTTGTTAATGAACTATGGAATTCTTGAAGAGATTCACTGGCTAATTAAAGCAAATTTCTGATTATCAAATGAGTCTTCCAATTCTTTTATTTCATACATGTCTAGAACAGGTAAAACTAGTTTTGCAAAGAAACGTCATCTAAAACAACTAAAAGTCTACTATCAATGTGCTAGATGAACTTGTAATGCACAATGTCGTTCTTTAGGAATGATATCTATAAACCGTGAAGATAAAATACAATTTATTAAGGATGGCCTGAGTAAGGAGTCTTTATATAATCTTCTATTAACTCTTGAGACACATCCTAGTGGAGATGTGCATCGTATAATTTATGATTTATAGCTCCATTTTCATAAATAACATGATCGACTTAGTCTTGGGAATCTGACTAAAAAAGACCCTATTTATGAGTTACTAAGAAAACGAGATGAGAAGCTTATCCCCGACCCATAGAGGGCATTTAAACCATTCTTGGAGATAAAACCAAGGGAAGGTGTGAGCCACAATCACAACTACGAATTTGTGTCTTTTGGTTTTATTAATAAAGCATAATATTTGTGCTTTGTTGCTTCTTATATTTGTTTAAGCGTGTTTCAGGTTTGTCAATAGTTGCTGTTTCAGGTGATGTTTTCTATACTCTATCTTTCTACCTTAGAACATTGAAGACAACGTCTTATTTTGGTTAAGGAGAGAAGGTAGTAGTTGATATTAAAAAAAAAAACTAACTGTATTTTCTATTTCATAAACCATTTACAAAATTATTATTACTAAGATGGTAGAGTAAGGAGGAATTTTATTGACTCTTAAAATGTATCTTGGTAAATATTTTTCAATAGTTATTTGCAATATTCATAATAAGGTCTATCAAAATACTTCTTGAAATATCCAGGTTTATAAACTCTCGCAGTGTTACCACTTAATTCTCCTCATATACTCATTTAACAAGATTCTTAAACCTTTATTTTCACACACACACTTTAACATATGCTTTTGAGTTGGAGATTGAATTATTATATTATTTATGTTCTTTTGTTAAAGGTAACAACTAAAGGAAAGGGATAGTATATAATTTGTAAAAAAAATAAAAAAATGATGAAAATAAAAACATAGATAAGTTTGGTTTCGCAGCCTCATAAACCTAAGCAATTAATTCTGAATGGATGTTTTAACACCTAATACCCTAAAGTCAACTGACTTGAGAGTTATTGGCCCAACGCTTGTTACATGGTGATTGATACTTAAAAGTGTATTTTATCAAGGTTTTATATCATCTTTTTGCACTTGAAGTATCAATAACTCCTTAACTAAAGCACGTTTTATAATAATATATCTAATAATATAAGATATCTTTAATTTATGGTAACTATTCATTTTAAATACAAGCCTATAAATGAAAGGATTAACTGATGAATTTAAGAACTGAAATTGAAAGGACAAAGAGATGGCCAAACTTAGAAAAGAGATGTCCATGTAGTTCAAACCGGAACACTGTTTAGTAATTGGATCGTATCTAGAGCTATAGATCTTAGATTTAGGTCTACTTGATATGGATGGAAAGGTAAAACATAGGCCTATAACTTTCATATGGAACCCAAGATTTAAAAAGGCCATTTTCAAGTCCAAATCATAGTAACAACAAAGAAGTCTGAATCTATCTTCCAGCCTGAGCACTATTCAGTATTTGGCCCATATCTGGAGTTCTAGAAGTCCAAATAAGCTGAATGTTTTACACAAGAAAGTTGAGATAATTTCCCACAACTTTCATGTTTTTAATTGGCTCTAATTTTGACGTTATTAATAACATTTTGGGAAGACATTTGCCAAATCAATAGTTCCTAATTTTGGCCTATAAAAGGAGGCATTTGCCATGCATTTAGGCATCTTGGTTTCCAGATCAAGATCATTGACATGATCAAAGAGTTGATGTCTTATCCCAAGTGCAGGAGTGTCTAAGTAAACTAACCCGGCAAGACCGGGATCGAACCACAGGGAGGTGAATTATATAAATTACAAATAAAGAAAAAGATTTGAAGAGAATAATCACAGAAAAAGAGTTGAAGAAAGTTTTAGGATGTGATATTGATATAAGGATTAAACAATAACAAAACATAAGTCAAGGTTATAGGATTTACTAATGGTATTTCAAATAAATATAATATAAACTCTTTTTATTACTCAACTAGAAACCATACACAAAGAAGGTTCCAATCGGATGATTTCTCATTATTAGCTCAATATAAATTACTAACATGATCATATTAATCATCTTATCTAAGTAACACCATACTTATAAATATCATTAAGCATTCATATTGCTAGTTTATGTTAATAACAAATCAAGTTCCTATCATAATAACGATGTCGGCCAAAGACTATAAAGGATCAAGCATTTGATGTACCAAGTATTATATAACACAAATATAAATTAACCATTGAATAAGCAAGGGATTAAGAATTAGTAAGATAAAAAGATTAAGAAGGAGAAAACATAAATAAACAATATAAGAACATAAACATAATATAAGCTAAGTAAGTATAGAAAAGGAAATGAAAGAGCATAAATAAGAGATTACTATAGCATGAAAGAAAACTTGAACATTACAAAGATGTAGAGAGAAAGCAAGAAGATAACTTTAATCTGAAAATTAATATGACTAAATACATGGACAATGCCTCCTTTTATAGGCTAAGTTTCAAAACTATTGATTGATTGAATAATTGGTGGGCATCCATTGATTTGGTGGCTGGTTTTTAACATTAACAACTGCTGTTTTTTTTTTATATATATATTATGGGCTGATTATTGACATCCAAAACATCATTGCTTACATCAGAATTATAACCAACTAAATTATAAAAGTTGTGGGAAATTGTCTCAACTTTCCAACTAAAAAAACCAGAGCTTATTTGGACTTCTAGAACTCAAGATATGAGCCAAAAACCGAATAATGTTTGATCTGTAAGAGAGCTTCTAACGTCTTCGTTGTTGCTAAGATTTGAGCTTGAAAACGGCCGAACTGAGTTTTTGAGTCCATATCAAAGTTGTAGGTTTATGTCTTACCTTTCCATCCATATAAAATGGACCTAAATCTGATATGTACAGCTCCAGATATAATCAAATTACCAAACAGTATTTGAGTTTGGAATGCACCAGCAACACTTTTCTAAGTTTGACCTTCTTTTTATCTTTTCAATTTCAATCTTTAAACTCATCAATCAATCCTTTTATTTATGTGATAGACCTGCATTTAGGATGAATATTTACCATGAATTAAAGGTATATTATATTTTTAGACTTGCTAATATAAAACATGTTTTTGTTAGGGAATTTAATGATAATTTAGGTGCAATATGATGACATAAATCCTTAATGAGAATACACTTTTAAGTACTAATCACACTCCTCAACCAGCTTATTACTAGTCTCTAATAATCAAAGTATTAAAATAGAAAAATAAATTGCAAATACTACAAAGCAAGACATTCATCATTTAACTTCTATTAATCTATCCAGATAAACAAACTCTCATTAAATTTATATATCTGCTTAATACCTCTTAAACAAAATATTAGTAAACCTTCTTTTGGTGCTCAATAAATCAAAACATAGCTATGGAGCTTTTAATGGAAGAAAACAAAATTTTTGTTCTAATTTTTAAGGTTAACTTCCTTGGGTTGGAATTGTTATCTTTTTTTTTTTTTTTAAAGAGCAAGAATTTATAGCACAATGTATCCTGAATTCATGTAACGAGCTTTCAACTAATGACTCCCAGACCAGTTGGTCTTAGGGCATCAGGTGTTGAGACACCCCTACAAGCTTAGTAACTCAGGTTGCAAATAGTGATATGTAGATAGTGCAGTGTTTGATTCCCTTAAGCTTTCTCCTCAACCCATATAACAAGCACTAGGCCAATAACTCCCAAGTCAGTTGACTTTAGGGTACTAGGTGTGCAAAAACCCTTCAGGCTTATTTGCTTAAGTCAAGGAGGCTACGAAACCAAACTTATCTACTTTGTTTTTTTTATTTATTATTATATTTTTTTTTCTTTGCATATTATATACTATCACTTTCCCTTAGTTGTTACCTTTAACAAAAGAACACAAATAATATAATAATCCAATGTGCAACCCACAATCATATGTTCGAGTGTGTGTGTGAATATCAAGGTTTAGAAATACTTGTTAGATGAGCATATAAATAGAATCTATAGATAACAATCCCAGAGTTTGTAAATCTAAATATTTCAAGAAGTATTATAATAGACCTTGTTAAGAATGTTTACTAAGATGCGTCTCAAGAGTCACTAAAGTTCCTCCGTTACTCTGTCATCCTAGTAACAATAGTTTTACAAATGGTTTAAATAATAGAAAATACAGTTACTTAATAATAATAATTTATTTTTTAATATCAACTACTACCCTCTCCTCCCAACCAAAACGAGACATTGTCCTCAATGTTCTAAGCAAAAAGATAGAGTGTAGAAGATATCACCTGAAACAGCGACTATTGACAAACCTGAAACACACTAAAAAAAATATAAGAAACAATAAAACACAAATATTATGCTATTAATAAAACCAAAAGACACAATTTTTCACAAACTAAGGCTCAAATCCAATTTAAGCTTTTTACGACGTTTCATGTTTGACCAATTTGAGTTGACTTATGGAGGGATCAATTACAGGGATGAAAGATTGTAGTTGGTCAATCAATTGTTCAGCAGTAGCAGCAGAGATTATGATTTGTCGTGCCGAAGATGTTAGAAATTCCTGTTCCACAGCTTGATAAAAAAAACACAACAAATAATAAAAATCATTAACATTTAACAAACCTATAGGTTTATGGTGAATGTGCAGTTGGGCCCAAGAGGAAATATGAAAGGCAATGAAGGCATTAATATGGTTAAACATTGTATTCATTCTATCAGACATTATGGAGACTTGTAATTCCTCTCCAATTGTTTTTCGAATGATGTCCCCTTCTGCTAAAGCTTTGGGGACAACCCCCAAAACTTGACTGCCTCCTACAAATGCAGCTATTGAAACACCTCTCATTAACCCAAGGCTACGTCCCCCATACACTAAATAAATCTTTCTCTCAGCTAGTACCCGACCAAGATGATTTGCTGATTCTAAAAACTCCTTTTCTTTCCCAAGACTAGATCCACCAAAAAACAAGTGGTTTTTATTTTAGGAATAAAGGAACTTGCCATTTGTACACACTTCTATATATGCTGAATGAATGGATTGAGTAGAAATGATGGGAAGGAAGAGAAGGAAGAGAAGATTTTATAGATGAGAAATTGAAAATGCAAAGCATACCACCTATATGTAGGCTAGCTGAAGTCTCACTCTCTCTTTATTTATTTATTTATTTATTTATTATTATTATTTTATTATATATATATATATAAACAAATATGTATGCACAAGCAGTTGTGATTGTGGCTCACAGCTTTCCTTTGGTTTTACGTCCAAGAACGGCTTAAACACCCTCTATGCGTCGGGGATAGGCTTCCCATCCAATTTTCTTAAAAATTGGCAAACAGGGTATTTTTCAGTCAGATTCCCAAGACTAAGTCGATCATGTTCTTTATGAAAATAAGGCTATAAATCATGAATTGCATAATGCACATCTCCACTAGGATGCGTCTTAAGAGTTAATAGAAGATTATCTAAAGATTCCTTAACCAGGCCATCCTTAATGAATTGTATTTTATCTTCACAGTTTATAGATATCATTCCCAAAGAACGACATTTTGCATTACAAGTCCATCTAGCACATCGGTGACAGACTTTTAGTCATTTTGCACGACGTTTCTTTGCAAAAGTGCTTTTACCTATCCTAGGCATGTATGAAATAAAAGAGTTGGAAGACTCACTTGATAATCGGATTTTTATTTCAATTATCCAGCGAATATCTTCAAGAATTCCATGGTTCATTAACAACCTCAATCTTTCACACCTAGCACGGTAAATTTTTGTAATCGCATTCTAAGGCAGAGTAGGAAAATACTTTTTTAATTTTTCAAGAGTGGTGTCCTTTTTTTTAAAAAAAAAAAAGTGAAAAAGAGATGTAAAGAAAAGAGAAGGAACAAGGAATTGAACAAATATATACAAAGATATCAATTATCATGGGAAACTGAAAGAACCGACTTAAGAGTTACAGAGTACCATTATCCACCATTTGACTGGGGTTGGAGAAAGACTAGCAAAACAAAAGTCACACCAAAAAGAAACACAAAAAAATATATGAGAAAAACAAAATAATCAACCTTTATATACAGGATCATTCAAACCAATGGATTTATTTTCACTAGGAAAATTATCAAAGTACGCTTTCAAATGATGTCCATTGACCTTGAAAACATTACCTTTCTTTGGATTCTCAGTATCAAAGGCCCCATAAGGATATACATGTTTCACAACAAATGGACCGCTTTATCTTGATCTTAGCTTTCCAGGGAATGAATGGAGTCGAGATTTATAAAGCAAAAATTTTTGACCAACATCAAGTGTTTTTCTCAAGATTCTTTTATCATGAAAGTCTTTGATTCTTACTTTATGAATTTTTGAATTCTCATATGCATCATTTCTTATTTCTTCAAGCTCATTTATTTGTAACTTACGCAACTTACTAGCATCATCCAGGTTTGAATTGAAAGCTTTAATAGCCCAATAAGCTTTGTATTCAAGTTCTACAGGCAAATGACAAGGTTTTCCATAAACCAACCTATAAGGTGACATACCTAATGATGTTTTAAAAGCAGTTCGATAGGCCCAAAATGCATCATTAAGTCTTAAAGACCAGTTCTTTCGAGTAGGGTTCACTGTTTTTTCCAAGATTTGTTTGATCTCCCTATTAGTAAGTTCTACTTGTCCATTTGTCTGGGGGTGATAAGGGGTGGCAACTTTGTGTGTGATTTTATATTTATTCATTAAAGACTCAAATGGCTTGTTACAGAAACGTGTTCCACCATCACTTATCATGGCCCGAGGGATTCCAAATCGACTCAAAATGTTTTCTTTCAAAAACTTAATGACTGTTTTATGATCATTGTTATGACTTGGAATTGTTTCTATCCATTTTGAAATATAGTCTACTACGACTAATATGTACACAAAACCAAATGATGGAGGAAATGGACCCATAAAATCTATACCCCAACAGTCAAAGATTTCAATGACAAGAATAGTACTTAAAGGCATCATGTGATGTTTTGAAAGAGATCCTAACTTTTGACAATTTTCACAAGTTTTGCAGAATGCATGTGTGTCCTTGAACATGGTGGGCCAATAAAATCCACATTGTAAAATTTTTGCAGCTGTCTTTTTTGATAAAAAAATGACCCCCACATGTCTCAGAATGACAAAATTTAATGACATTACTTATCTCATTGTCGGGAATGCATCTTCGAAATATTTGATCAGGACAATATTTGAATAAATAAGGGGCATCCCAATAAAAGTTCTTCACTTCGTTCAAGAACTTTCTTTTGTCTTGGGTGCCCCAATGCGCTGGCAAATGTCCTGAAACAAGAAAATAACAATATTAGCAAACCAAGGCATTGTAGTGACAAAAAGTAAAGATTCATCAGGAAAGTAGTCATTGATTAGTGTGATGTTAGATTTCGAATCAGTTGTCAATCTTGACAAATGATCCGCAACAACATTTTCGGTGCCTTTCTTATCCTTGATTGTGATATCGAATTCTTGAAGTAACAAAATGCACCACACCAATCTAGCTTTAGAATCCTTCTTAGAAAGAAGATATTTCAACACTGCATGATCACTAAAAACAATAACAGGTGAGCTAACAAGATAAGATCTGAATTTTTTATATGCAAATACTATAGCAAGTAATTCCTTTTCAGTGGTTGTGTAATTTATTTGAGCGCTATTTAAAGTTTTACTTGCATAGTAAATCACATAGGGTTTCTTATCTTTTCTTTGTCCTAAAACAGCACCCACAACATAATCACTAGTATCACACATTATTTTAAAAGGTAATGACCAATCAGGAGGTTAAATGACAGGAGCAGATGTAAACAGGTTTTTAAGTTTAACAAAGGCTTCTTCACAATATTCAGTCCATTCAAAAACATTATCCTTTGTTAGAAGGTTACATAATGGCTTAGATATTATACTAAAATCTTTAATAAACCTTCTATAAAAACCAACATGCCCTAAAAATGATCTAACATTTTTAATAGATTTTGGTGTTAGCAAGTTGGTAATTAACTCAATTTTAGATTTATCAACCTCAATTCCTATTGATGAAACAATGTGACCAAGTACAATGTCATTTGTTATCATAAAATGATATTTTTCCCAATTCAACACAAGATTCTTCTCTTCACACATGTTCAAAACATTTTCCAAATTATTTAAACAATTGTCAAATGAATCACTAAAAATAGAAAAATAATCCATAAAAATCTCAAGAAAACGTTCAACTATATAATTGAATATGCTAAGCATGCATCTTTGAAACGTGGCTGGTGCATTACATAATCTAAAAGGCATCCTTCGGTATGCAAATGTACCGAATGGACATGTCAAAGTAGTTTTCTCTTGATCTTCAAATGCAATTTCAATTTGGTTGTAACCCGAATAACCATCTAGAAAATAATAAAATTCATGACCTGCAACTCTTTGTAGAATTTGATCCATGAAAGGTAAAGGAAAGTGATCTTTTCTAGTCATTGAATTAATTTTCCTATAGTCAATGCACATGCGCCAACCAGTAATTGTCCTCGTTGGAATTAACTCATTTTTCTCATTTGTTATCACAGTAACTCTAGACTTTTTAGGTACAACTTGGGTAGGACTTGCCCATTTGCTTTCAGAAATAGGATAAATGATTCCATTATCTAGAAGTTTAATGACTTTATTCCTCACTACTTCTTTCATATTACGATTAAGCCTTCGTTGCATTTCTCAAGAGGGTTTAGCATTTTCCTTCAAATAAATCTTGTGTGTGCAAATCAAATGACTAATTCCTTTTATATTAGCTATGGTCCATCCTAATGCATTTTTGTGCATTTTCAGAGTTTGTAATAACTTACCTTCTTGATGAACATTAAGTTTAGAAGAAATTATTACTAGAAAAGTTTCATTTTCTTCCAAAAATGAGTATTTGAGATTACATTGCAATGGCTTCAAATTGAGTTTTGGTGATTGAACACTTGAAGGTATGGACCCAATTGATCATGGTGGGAATTCCTCAATTTTTGGTCTCCAAATATTTACCTTTGATTCTTCCTAAAAACAAACCATTTGCAAATCTTCAGATTCATTAAACTTAGTTTCATTGGAAGAATTTTCAAATTGATCGTAAATTATTTTTTCAATAAAATCTACTTCTTGTAAATCATTATCATCTCCAGGTTGCTTGCAAATGTTAAAAACATTCATTTTTAATGTCATGTTTCCAAAAGATAACTTCATCACTCCATTCCTACAATTAATCAATGTATTAGAAGTTGCAAGAAATGGACGTCCTAAAATAACAAGAATTGAATTGCATGCTTCAATAGGTTGTGTATCCAAGACAATAAAATCCACAATAAAGATGGATTTATCAACTTGTATTAACACATCTTCAACTATTCCTCTAGGTATTTTTATAGATCTATCAGCAAGTAAAAGAGTTACAAAAGTAGGTTTTAACTCACCTAGATTAAGACTTTGAAAAACCAAATATAGAAGTAAATTCACACTAGCTCCAAGATCATGTAAAGCTCTATCGATTTTATGTTCTCCAATAAAGCAAGAAATTATAGGACAACTACTAGTATTATTATTGCTACTATTATTATTGTTGTTGTTATTGTTACTATTGTTGTTGTTTATAATTGTTGTTTATAATTTGTACAATTAACCTGCCTATGGTTCGACCCCGGTTTTGCGGGGTTATTTATTACTTCGACACTCTTGCACTAGGGAGAAGACATTAATCTTTTAGTCGTGTCAAGTTTTTGGTGCTGTTGCCGGGGAGGTAAGTTTTGCATAAATTATAATATTTATTTTATTTTCTCTTTTCACTTTTCTTGTATATAACTTTGTTTCTTTTTTTTTGTTTCTTCTTCTTTTGTTTTCTTTTTTCTTTTATTCTATTCCTACACGTGTATGAGAGTGTGGTCACGTATATCAAGTGGTAGACTTTGTAGGGTATCCTCATCATTTTAAGAAAATATAGCTGAAAAAGATAATCAATCACTTCATAACGAGAATAATGAGAATAATCGTGCTATAACACTTAGAGACCACATGAATCCCACAAGAACAAGTGCACCATCATGCATAGTTTTTCCTCCCGATGCATCTCATTTTAATTTTAAGCCAGACATTATTCAACTTTTACCTTCTTTTCATGGTTTAGATTTAGAAAATCCATACTTACTGACACGACGAAAAGATTGATGTCTTCTCCCAAGTGCAGGAGTGTCGAAGTAATAAATAACCCGGCAAGACCGGGGTCGAACCACAGGGAGGTTAATTGTACAAATTATAAACAACAATTATAAAACAACAACAACAACAACAACAACAACAACAACAAGAATAATAATAATAATAATAATAATAATAATAATAATAATACCAATAATAGTAGTAGTAGTAGTAGTAGTACTAATAATAATAACAAAGAAAGAGAAGAAGATGAAGATGATGAGAACTTGGAGATGGAGAATTAATGTAAGGATTAAACAATAATAATAACAAATGTCAAGGTTAGAGGTTCCACTAATGGTATATCAAACAAGTATAGTATAAACTCTTATTATTGAATTGGAAACCACACACAAAGGAGGTTCCAATCAGATTATATATTGTTAACATGATTATATTAGTCATCTTATTCAATTAATGCTAATACTTGTAAATCTCGTCAAACATTCATGATTATAACTTATGTTAACAACAAATCAAGTTCCTTTCATAGCTCAGGTGTCGGTTATACCATACATTATGGGCTATGAGAGTGCCAAGCATTTGTTGTACCAAGTGTTATACAACATAAATCAAGATTAGTCATTTAACAAGCAAAGTATTAAAGAGTGAACAAGATAACAAATATAAAACATGTTAGTATCAAACATTAAAGTCCAAATTAAGTTTACATTATACTTATTCTCACACCATTAGTGTAACCTTTTCACCTTGACATAATTAACTTAGCTAGACATAATGAAAGAAAGCAAAATAGATAAATAAAATAAGAACATAAAAGTTAACTAAGTAAAGGAAAGGAAATGAAAGGCATAAACTTGATATTAATGAAAGTAAAGCATAAACATTACAAAAAATACAAAGAGAGAAAGGAAGAGCATGATCTTGATCTAGAAACCAAGATGCCTAGATGCATGGCAAATGCCTCCTTTTATAGGCCAAAATTGGGAACTATTGATTTGATGACTAATTGATAAGTGGGTGGCCAACTTTTGACTTGGTGACAATCCTTATCTTCTCTTGTCTGCCCAAAACGTTATTGATAACGTCAAAATTGGAGCCAGTTGTAAACATAAAAGTTGTAGGCAATTGTCTCAGCTTTCTTGTGTAAAAAATTCAGCTCATTTGGACTTCTAGAACTCTAGATATGGCCAAAATACCGAACAGTGCTCGGGCTAGAAGACAGATTCGGGCTTCTTTGTTGTTGCTACAATTTGGACTTGATAATGGCCTTTTTAGATCTTGGGCTCCATATAAAAGTTGTAGGCCTATGTCTTACCTTTCCATCCATATAAATTGGACCTAAATCTGAGATATATAGCTCCAGATATGACCCAATTACCAAACAGTGTTCCAGTTTGGATCGCACCGACATCTCTTTTCTAAGTTTGGCCATGTCTTTGCCTTTGCAATTTAAGTTCTTAAAGTCATCAATCAATCCTTTCATTTATGTGATAGGCCTGTATTTAAAATATTATTAGATATATTATTATAAAACATGCTTAAGTTAAGGAGTTATTGATACTTCAAGTGCAAAATGATGATAAAAAACCATGACAAAAATGCACTTTTAAGTACTAATCACTTGCGTTAAAACAATTTGCAAATTTCACAAAGCAAGATATTCATCATTTAACTTCCATTAATCTATCCAGATAAATAAACTTTTATTAAATTTATATATCTGCTCAACACCTCTTAACAAGATATTAATAAACCTTTTTTTTATGCTCAATGTATCAACACATAATTATGGGGCTTTTCTTGGAAGAAAACAAAATTTTTGTTCTAATGTTTAAGGTTAACTTCCTTGGGTTGGGATTACTATTTTTATCTTTTTTTTTTGTTTTTTTTTAAATCTATATACATATAATTTAAAAACATCATGCATATTTAACCCATGTAACGAGCTTTCAGCTAATGACTCCCAGATCAGTTGGTCTTAGGGCATTAGGTGTTAAGACACCCCTACGAGCTTAGTAACTCGGGTCGTAGATACTGATATGTAGATAGTGCAATGTTTGATTCCCTTAAGCTTTTCTCCTCAACCCATGTAACAAGCGTTGGGCCAATAGCTCCCAAGTCAGTTGACTTTAGGGTATTAGGTGTTAAAACACCCCTTCGGGCTTAATTGCTTAGGTTAGGGAGGCTACGAAACCAAACTTATCTACATTTTTATTATCATCATTTTTTTTTCTTTTTTTCTTTTTTTTTTAATTATATACAATCCCTTTCCCTTAGTTGTTACCTTTAACAAAAGAACATAAATAATGTAATAATCCAATATGCAACCCACAATTATATGTTAAAGTGTGTGTGTGTAAATTAAGGTTTAGGAATACATGTTAAATAAGTATATGAGCAGAATTAAGCGGTAACAATATGAGAGTTTGTAAACCTGAATATTTCAGGAAGTATTATAATAGACCTTGTTAAGAATGGTTACTAAGATGCGTCTCAAGAGTCACTTTAACAAAAGAACTCCTTTACTCTGCCATCCTAGTAACAACAATTATGCACATGCTTTATGAAAAACAATTTTTTTTTTATCAACTACTACCCTCTCCCCCCAACCAAAACGAGACATTGTCCTCAATGTTCTAAGGTAGAAAGATAGAGTATAGAAGATATCACCTGAAATAATGAACACTGACAAACCTGAAACACACTGAAACAAAAATAAAAAATAACAAAACACAATAATAAAACTAAAAGACACAAGTTTTTACAAACAAAAAAAATTCAAATCGCAGTTGTGATTGTGGCTCACATCTTCCCTTGGTTTTATGTTCAAGAACAGCTTAAACGCCCTCAATAGGTCGGGGATCGGCTTCCCATCCAGTTTTCTTAAAAACTGGCAAATAGGGTCTTTTTTAGTCAGATTCCCAAGACTAAGTCGATCATGTTCTTTATGAAATAGTGGCCATAAATCATGAATTACACGATGCACATCTCCACTAGGATGCGTCTCAAGAGTCAATAGAAGATTATCTAAAGACTCCTTGCTCAAGCCATCCTTAATGAATTGTATTTTATCTTCACGGTTTATAGATACTATTCCTAAAGAACGACATTGTGTATTACAAGTCCATCTAGCACATCGATGACAAACTTTGAGTCGTTTTGCACGATGCTTCTGTGCAAAAGTGCTTTTACCTGTTCCAGGCATGTGTGAAATAAAGAAATTAGAGGACTCACCTGATAATCGGACCTTTGCTTCAATCAACCAACGAATATTTTCAGGAATTCCATGATTCATTAACAATCTTAATCTTGCACATCTAGCACGGTAAATTTTTGTAATCGCATTCTGAGGTAGAGCGGGAAAATACTTTTTCAATTTTTCAAGATTAGTGTGCATTTTCAAATGAGAATTGGAAGAGAGCTTCAAAGAATTGCACAGATATATACACCAATATCAGTTATTGTGGGAAACTGAAAGAACCGACCTAAGTCACGGAGTACCGTTGTCCGCCATTTGACCGGGGTGAGAGAAACTAGCAAAAATCACTCAAAAAAAAAACACAAAAACAATGTGAGAAAAAATAATCAACCTTTATCTACAAAATCATTCAAACCAGTTGATTCGTTTTCATTAAGAAAATTATCAAAGTGAGCTTTCTAACGATGTCCATTTTCCTTAAAATCATTGTCATTCATTGAATTCTCAATATCACAGGCCCCATAAGGATTGGTCCATCTTAATTTTAGCTCTTTAGGGAATGCATAGAGTTGAGAATCATAAAACAAAACTTTTTGACCAGTGTCAATTTTTTAATAATTTTCACAAGTTTTGCAGAATGCATTTGTGTCCTTGAACATGGTGGGCCAATAAAATCCATTTTGAAAGATTTTTGCAGCAGTCTTTTTTGACGAGAAATAACTTCCACATGCTTCAAAATGACAAAGTTTAATGACACTACTTACCTCATTGTCTGGAATGAATCTTTGAAATATTTGATCACGACAATATTTGAATAAGTTAGGGTCATCACAATAAAAGCTCTTCACTTCGTTCAAAAACTTTTCTTTGTCTTGAATACTCCAATCAGTTGGCAAATCTCCTAAAGCAAGAAAATTGATATTTTTATCATACCAAGGCATTGGACTAAGAGAAAGTAAGGATTCGTTAGGAAAGTAATCATCGATTGGTGCGATGTTAGATGTCGAATCTGTTGTCACTGTTGACAAAAGATTCGCATCAACATTTTCTGCGCGTTTGTTATCCGTGATTTCTTCCTCAGAATAAATCATTTGCAAATCTTTAGATTCATCCAACTCATTTTTACTTAAAGTAGATTCAAGTTGATCATAAACTAATTCGTCAATATGATCTACTTCTTGTAAATCATTATCATCTCCAGGTTGCTTGCAAATGTTGAAAATATTCATCTCCAATGTCATGTTTCCAAATGATAGCTTCATCAGTCCATTCCTACAATTAATCAATGTGTTAGAGGTTGCAAGAAACGGACGTCCTAAAATAACAGGAAATGAATTACATGCTTCAACAGGTTCTGTGTCCAAGACAATAAAATCCACAGGATAAATGAATTTATCGACTTGTATTAACACATCTTCAATTATTCCTCTAGGCACTTTTACAGATCTATCGGCAAGTAAAAGAGATATAGAAGTTGGTTTTAACTCACTTAGATTGAGACTCTGAAAGACTGAATATGACAGTAAATTCACACTAGCACCAAGATCAAGTAAGGCTTTTTCAATTTTATGGTCTCCAATAAAGTAAGAAATTGTAGGACAACCAGGGTCTTTATATTTCAAAGCATTATTGTTTTGAAGAATAGCACTTACTTGTTCGGCTAGAAAGGCTTTCTTTTTCACATTCAGTTTCCTCTTCACAGTGCATAGATCTTTCAAAAATTTAGCATAGGAAGGAACCTGTTTAATAGCATTCAGCAAAGGTATATTGATCCTTACCTGTTTGAAAATTTCATAAATTTCAGAATTGTGATTGACTTTCCTTTGTTTGGTCATGGCTTGAGGAAATGGAAGTGCTGGTGGTGAATCAGTCGTTTCTTTGTAATGTTCAGATTCATCCCCTTCCTTACCCTCAGAGATTGACTCATCATCTTTCTCATAAGGTTCAAGAGAGGGTTTTTCAATAACCTTACCATTGCGGAGAGTAGTGACTGATTTGACTTGATCCATATGTTGGCTTCCGGAACTACTTGCATTTGCATTGTATTGCCCCTTGGGATTTTGTTGTGGTTGAGATGGAAACTTACCTTTTTCTTGGAAACTCAGAGCAGATGTTAATTTAGCAAGAGTATGTTTCAAATCTGTCATGTTTTGAGCAAGTTGAGTATTGATTGTCTCTTGCTTTTCAATGAATGCATGCAATGTTTCCTCAAGATTTATTCTAGGCGGTGGAGCATAAGGAGGTGCATATCCATGAGAATTTTGGAAATTGTGGTGTGCTTGAAATGGTGGTTGTGAAGTTTGTGCATTGTTGTTCTCACTCTTCCAACTAAAATTTGGGTGATTTCTCCAACCAGGGTTGTATGTTTGGGAGTATGGGTTGTGGTTCACCCTTTGGAAACTGTTTAAAGCATGGGCTTGTTCATGGAGACATTCCTTAAAAGAAGGCAAGGTTGGACAATCATTGGTTGAGTGTTCATTTGTTTCACAGATTTGACACACAATGTTTTCAACAGATTTTAATTGACCACTCTTTTTCAATTCAAGTGCCTCAACTTTTCTAGCTAAAGATGCAAATTTGGCTTGGAGGTCATGATCTTCCCTAAGGTTGTACATAACTCCACTAGATGTATGAGGTTGAGTTTTACTCGGTGCCTCATATGTACCCGCAGTGTCCCAATTTTGAGCATTTTTAGCTAACAAGTCTAAGTACTCCATTGCTTCATCAGGGTCTTTATCTTCAAAAGTTCCATTGCACATCAATTCAACCATTTGCCTATCTTTAAGTGTTAACCCTTCATAGAAATGTGAAACCAATCTCCATGTTTCAAAACCATGATGGGGGCAAGTACTAAGCAAATCTCGATACCTATCCCAACATTTGTAAAATGTTTCTCCTGGTTTTTGAGTGAAAGTGGTGATTTGTCTTTTGAAAGAGTTTGTTCTATGAGATGGGAAAAACTTCTTTAAAAACTGTTGTTGCATTTCATCCCAAGCATGAATGGATCCTGGTCTCAAATTTTGTAGCCATGTTTTAGCTTTATCTTTTAATGAAAAAGGAAAAAGCTTTAATTTGATGGTGTTCATGCTACAATTTAAGTTATTATATGTGTTGCATACCTCCTCAAATTCCCTTAAATGCAAGTATGGATTTTCCAATTCTAAACCATGAAAAGAAGGTAAAAGTTGAATAATACCTGGTTTAAAATTAAAATGAGATGCATCGGGAGGAAAAACTATGCATGATGGTGCACTTGTTCTTGTGGAATTCATGTGGTCTCTAAGTGTTCTAGCACGGTTATTCTCATTATTTTCATTATGAAGTGATTGATTATCTTCTTCAGCCATATTTTCTGAAAATGATGAGGATACCCTACAGAGTCTAGCACTTGATGTACGTGACCACACTCTCATGCACATGTAGGAATAGAATAAAAGGAAGAAGAAAACAAAAGAAGAAGAAACACGAGAAAAAAAACAAAGTTATATACAAAAAAAGTGAAAAATAAAATAACTATTAAATTTATACAAAAATTACCTCCCCGGCAACGGCGCCAAAAACTTGACACGACGAAAAGATTGATGTCTTCTCCCAAGTGCAGGAGTGTCGAAGTAATAAATAACCCTGCAAGACCGGGGTCGAACCACAGGGAGGTTAATTGTACAAATTATAAACAACAATTATAAAACAACAATAACAACAACAACAACAACAACAAGAATAATAATAATAATAATAATAATAATAATAATAGTAGTAGTAGTAGTAGTAGTAGTAGTAGTAGTAGTAGTAGTACTAATAATAATAATAAAGAAAGAGAAGAAGATGAAGATGATGAGAACTTGGAGATGGAGAATTAATGTAAGGATTAAACAATAATAATAACAAATTTCAAGGTTAGAGGTTCCACTAATGGTATATCAAACTAGTATAAACTCTTATTATTGAATTGGAAACCACACACAAAGAAGGTTCCAATCAGATTATATATTGTTAACATGATTACATTAGTCATCTTATTCAATTAATGCTAATACTTGTAAATCTCGTCAAGCATTCATGATTATAACTTATGTTAACAACAAATCAAGTTCCTTTCATAGCTCAGGTGTCGGTTATACCATACATTATGGGCTATGAGAGTGCCAAGCATTTGTTGTACCAAGTGTTATACAACATAAATCAAGATTAGTCATTTAACAAGCAAAGTATTAAAGAGTGAACAAGATAACAAATATAAAACATGTTAGTATCAAACATTAAAGTCCAAATTAAGTTTACATTATACTTATTCTCACACCATTAGTGTAACCTTTTCACCTTGACATAATTAACTTAGCTAGACATAATGAAAGAAAGCAAAATAGATAAACAAAATAAGAACATAAAAGTTAACTAAGTAAAGGAAAGGAAATGAAAGGCATAAACTTGATATTAATGAAAGCAAAGCATAAACATTACAAAAAATACAAAGAGAGAAAGGAAGAGCATGATCTTGATCTAGAAACCAAGATGCCTAGATGCATGGCAAATGCCTCCTTTTATAGGCCAAAATTGGGAACTATTGATTTGATGACTAATTGATAAGTGGGTGGCCAACTTTTGACTTGGTGACAATCCTTATCTTCTCTTGTCTGCCTAAAACGTCATTGATAACATCAAAATTGGAGCCAATTGTAAACATGAAAGTTGTAGGCAATTGTCTCAGATTTCATGTGTAAACAATTCAGCTCATTTGGACTTCTAGAACTCCAGATATGGCCAAAATACCGAACAGTGCTCGGGCTGGAAGACAGATTCGGGCTTCTTTGTTGTTGCTACAATTTGGACTTGATAATGGCCCTTTTAGATCTTGAGCTCCATATAAAAGTTGTAGGCCTATGTCTTACCTTTCCATCCATATAAATTGGACCTAAATCTGAGATATATAGCTAGAGATATGACCCAATTACCGAATAGTGTTCCAGTTTGGATCGCACCGACATCTCTTTTCTAAGTTTGGCCATCTCTTTGCCGTTGCAATTTAAGTTCTTAAAGTCATCAATCAATCCTTTCATTTATGTGATAGGCCTGCATTTAAAATGAATATTTACCATAAATTAAAGGTATATTATATTATTAGATATATTATTATAAAACATGCTTTAGTTAAGGAGTTATTGATACTTCAAGTGCAAAATGATGATATAAAACCATGACAAAAATGCACTTTTAAGTACTAATCACTTGCATTTAAGGGAATTTGAGGAGGTCTGTAACACATATGTTGATTCAAATTGTAGCATGAACACCATCATATTAAAGCTTTTTCCTTTTTCATTAAAAGATAAAGTTAAAACATGGCTACAAAATTTAAGACCAGGATCCATTCGTGCTTGGGATGAAATGCAACAATAGGTTTTGAAGAAGTTTTTTCCATCTCACAGAACAAACACTTTCAAAAGACAAATCACTACTTTCACTCAAAAACCTGGAGAAATATTTTACCAATATTGGGATAGGTATCGAGACTTGCTTAATACTTGCCCTCATCATGGTTTTGAAACATGGAGATTGGTTTCACATTTCTATGAAGGGTTAACACCTAGAGATAGGTAAATGGTTGAATTGATGTGCAATGGAGTGCTTAGACTAGTTAGCTGAAAATGCTCAAAACTGGGACACCGCGGGTACTTATGAGGCACCGAGTAAAACTCAACCTCATACATCTAGTGGAGGTATGTACAACCTTAGGGAAGATTATGACCTTTGACACGACTAAAAGATTGATGTCTTCTCCTAAGTGCAGGAGTGCCAAAGTAATAAATAACCTAGTAAAGAAAAAGAAGGAGAAGAATAAGAAGAAGATGAGAACTTTGAGATGGAATATTAATGTAAGGATTAAACAATGATAATAACAAATGTCAAGGTTAGAGGATCCACTAATGGTATGTCCAACAAGTATAGTATAAACTCTTATTATTCAATTGAAAACCACACACAAAGGAGGTTCCAATCAGATTATAGATTGTTAACATGATTACATTAGTCATCTTATTCGATTAATGTTAATACTTATAAATCTTGTCAAGCATTCATGATTATAACTTATGTTAACAACAAATCAAGTTCCTTTTATAGCTCAGGTGTCGATTATACGATACAGTATGGGCTATGAAAGTGCCAAGCATTTGATGTACCAAGTGTTATACAACATAAATCAAGATTAGTCATTTGACAAGCAAAGCATTAAAGAGTGAACAAGATACAAATACAAAACTTGTTAGTATCAAACATGTAAGTCCATATTAAGTTTACACTATACTTATTCTTACACCATCAGTGTAACTTTTTCACCTTGACATAATAAACTTAGCTAAACATAATGAAAGAAAGAAAGAAAAATAAATAAACAAAACATAAACATTAAAAAAAATACAAAGAGAGAAAGCACGAGCATGATCTTGATCTCGAGACCAAGATGCCTAAATGCATGGCAAATGCCTCCTTTTATAGGCCAAAATTGGAAACTATTGATTTGATTACTTATTGATGAATGGGTGGCCAACTCTTGACTTGGTTATAATCCTTATCTTCTCTTGTCTGCCCAAAACATAATTGATAACGTTAAAATTAGAACCACTTGCAAACATCAAAGTAGGAAAGTGTCTTAACTTTCGTGTGTAAAAACTTCAGCTCATTTGGACTTCTAGAACTCCAGATATGGGCCAAACACTGAACAGTGCTCGGGCTGGAAGACAGATTCCGACTTCTTTGTTGTTGCTCCAATTTGGACTTGAAAATGGCTTTTTTAGATCTTGGGATCCATATAAAAGTTGTAGGACTATGTCTTACCTTTCCATCCATATAAATTAGACCTAAATCTGAGATCTACAGCTCTAGATATGATCCAAGCACCGAATAGCATTCCGGTGTGGACTACTCCGGCATCTCTTTTTGGAGTTTAGTCATCTCTTTGTCCTTTCAATTTCAGTTCTTAAATTCATCAATCAATCCTTTCATTTATGTAATAGGCCTTCATTAAAAATAAATATTTACCACAAATTAAAGGTATCTTATATTATTAGATAAACATGCTTTAGTTAAGGAGTTATTGATACTTCAAGTGCAAAATGATGACATAAAACCTTGATAAAAATGCACTTTTAAGTACTAATCAACCTTCAAGTCAAGTATGCATCTTTAGCTAGAAAAGTCGAGGCACCAGAATTGAAAAAGAGTGGTCAATTAAAATCTGTTGAAAACATTGGGTGTCAAATATGTGAAACAAATGAACACTCAACCAATAATTGTCCAACCTTGCCTTCTTTTAAGGAATGTCTCCATGAACAAGCCTAAGCTTTAAATAGTTTCCAAAGGGCCAACCACAACTCATACTCACGAACATACAACTCTGGTTGGAGAAATCACCCAAATTTTAGTTGGAAGAGTGAGAACAACAATGCACAAACTTCACAACCACCGTTTCAAGCACACCACAACTTCTAAAATTCTTATGGATATGCACCTCCTTATGCTCCACCTCCTAGAAGAAATCTTGAGGAAACATTGCATGCATCATTGAAAAGCAAGAGACAATCAATAGTCAACTTGCTCAAAACATGATAAATTTTGAAGATACTATTGCAAAATTAACATCTGCTCTCAGTTTCCAAGAGAAAGGTAAGTTTCCTTCTCAACCACAACAAAATCCCAATGGGCAATATAATGCAAATACAAGTACTTCCGGAAGCCAACAAATGGATAAAGTCAAATCAGTCACTACTCTTTGCAGTGGTAAGGTTCTTGAGAAACCCACTCTTGAACCTTATGAGAAAGATGATGAGTCAATCGTTGAGGGTAAAGAAAGGGTTGAATCTGAAAATTGCAAAGAAAAGACTGATTCTCCACCAGCACTTTCATTTCCTCAAGCCATTACCGAAAAAAGGAAAGTCAATCACAACTCTGAAATTTTTGAAACTTTCAAATAGGTAAGAATCAATATACCTTTGCCGGATGTTATTAAATAGGTTCCTTCCTATGCTAAATTTTTGAAAGATCTATGCATTGTGAATAGGAAACTGAATGTGAAAAAGATAGTCCTTCTAGCCGAACAAGTAAGTGCTATTCTTTAGAACAATAATGCTTTGAAATATAAAGACCCTGGTTGTCCTATAATTTCTTGCTTTATTGGAGAGCATAAAATTGAAAGAGACTTACTTGATCTTGGTGCTAGTGTGAATTTACTTCCATATTAAATTTTTCAAAGTCTCAATCTAGGTGTGTTAAAACCAACTTCTATAACTCTTTTACTTGCTAATAGATCTGTAAAAGTGCCTAGAGAAATAGTCAAAGATATGTTAGTACAAGTCCATAAATTCATTTATCCTGTGGATTTTGTTGTCTTAGACATATAACCTGTTGAAGCATGTAATTCATTTCCTGTTATTTTAGGACGTCCGCTTCTTGCAACTTTTAACACATTGATTAATTATAGGAATGGACTCATAAAGCTATCATTTGGAAACATGACATTGGAGATGAATATTTTCAACATTTGCAAGCAACCTCGAGATGACAATGATTTACAAGAAGTAGATCATATTAACGAATTAGTTTATGATCAACTTGAATCTACTTTAAGTAAAAATGAGTTGGATGAATTTGAAGATTTGCATATGATTTATTCTGAGCAAGAAATCATGGATGAAAAATGCACTAAAAATATTGATGCGGATCTTTTGTCAAAACTGACAACAAATTTGACATCTAACATCACACCAATCGGTGATTACTTTCCTAACGAATCCTTAATTTGTCTTAGTCCAATGCCTTGGTATGATAAAAATATTAATTTTCTTGCTTTAAGAGATTTGCGAGTTGATTGGAGTACCCAAGACAAACAAAAGTTTTTGAACGAAGTGAAGAACTTTTATTGTGATGACCCTAACTTATTCAAATATTGTCCTGATCAAATATTTCAAAGATTCATTCCTGACAATGAGGTAAGTAGTGTCATTAAACTTTGTCATTCTAAAGCATGTGGAAGTTATTTCTCGTAAAAAAAGACAGCTACAAAAATCTTTCAAAATGGATTTTATTGTCCCACCATGTTCAAGGACACGCATCCATTCTGCAAAACTTGTGAAAATTATCAAAAAGTTGATACTGGTCAAAAAGTTTTGTTTTATAATTCTCAACTCTATTCATTCTCTAGAGAGTTAAGATCAAGATGGAGCAATCCTTATCAGTATCTACAACCCGGGTTATTAAGCTCAAAGGGGTGTCTCAACACCTAATACCCTAAGACCAATGATTAGTACTTAAAAGTGCATTTTTATCATTGTTTTATATCATCATTTATGGTAAATAATGTTTTTAATAATGTATCTAATAATATAAGATACCTATAATTTATGGTAAATGTCTATTTTTAATGCAGGCCTATCACATAAATGAAAGGATTGATTGATGACTTGAAGAACTTAAATTGCAAGGATAAAGAGATGGTCAAACTTAGAGAAGAGATGTCGGTGCAATCCAAACCGGAACACTATTCGGTAATTGGGTCATATCTGGAGCTACAGATCTCAGATTGAGGTCCAATTTATATGGATGGAAAGGTAAGACATAGGCCTACAACTTTCATATGGAGCCCAAGATCTAAAAAAGCCATTATCAAGTCCAAATTGTAGCAACAACAAAGAAGCCCGAATCTGTCTTCCAGCCCGAGCACTGTTCGCTATTTTGGCCATATCTGGAGTTCTAGAAGTCCAAATGAGCTGAAGTTTTTACACAAGAAAGCTGAGACAATTGCCTACAACTTTTATGTTTACAACTGGCTCCAATATTGACGTTATCAATGACGTTTTAGGCAGACAAGAGAAGATAAGGATTGTCACCAAGTCAAAAGTTGGCCACCCACTTATCAATTAGTCATCAAATCAATAGTTCCCAATTTTGGCCTATAAAAGGAGGCATTTGCCATGCATTTAGGCATCTTGGTGTTCAGATCAAGATCATGCTCTTCCTTTCTCTCTTTGTATTTTTTGTAATGTTTATGCTTTGCTTTCATTAATATTAAGTTTATGCCTTTCATTTCCTTTCCTTTACTTAGTTAACTTTTATGTTCTTATTTTGTTTATCTATTTTGCTTTCTTTCATTATGTCTAGCTAAGTTAATTATGTCAAGGTGAAAAGGTTACACTAATGGTGTGAGAATAAGTATAATGTAAACTTAATATGGACTTTAATGTTTGATACTAACATGTTTTATATTTGTTATCTTATTCACTCTTTAATACTTTGCTTGTTAAATGACTAATCTTGATTTATGTTGTATAACACTTGGTACAACAAATGCTTGGCACTTTCATAGCCCATAATGTATGGTATAACCGACACCTGAGCTATGAAAGGAACTTGATTTGTTGTTAACATAAGTTATAATCATGAATGCTTGACGAGATTTACAAGTATTAGCATTAATTGAATAAGATGACTAATGTAATCATGTTAACAATATATAATCTGATTGGAACCTCCTTTGTGTGTGGTTTCCAATTCAATAATAAGAGTTTATACTATACTTGTTTGATATACCATTAGTGGAACCTCTAACTTTGACATTTGTTATTATTATTGTTTAATCCTTACATTAATTCTCCATCTCCAAGTTCTCATCATCATCATCTTCTTCTTCTTCTCTTTCTTTATTATTATTATTATTATTATTATTATTATTATTGGTACTATTATTATTATTATTATTATTATTATTATTATTATTATTATTACTACTACCACTACTACTACTATTATTATTGTTATTGCTGTTTATAATTTGTACGATTAACCTCCGTGTGGTTCGACCCCGGTCTTGCCGGGTTATTTATTACTTCGACACTCCTGCACTTGGGAGAAGACATCAACCTTTTAGTCGTGTCAAGTTTTTGGCGCCGTTGTCGGGGAGGTAAGTTCTTATATAAATTATAGTATTTATTTTATTTTCGCTTTTCGCTTTTCTTGTTTATAACTTTGTTTCTTTTTATTTTGTTTTCTTCCTCCTTCTTTTGCTTTCTTCTTCTTCTTTTTTTTTTTATTTTATTCCTACACGTGCATGAGAGTGTGGTCACGTACATCAAGTGGTAGACTTTGTAGGATATCCTCATCATTTTCAGAAAATATGGCCGAAGAAGATAATCAATCACTTCAAAATGAGAATAATGAGAATAACCGTGTTAGAACACTTAGAGACCACATGAATCCCACAAGAACAAGTGCACCATCATGCATAGTTTTTCCTCCTGATGCATCTCATTATAATTTTAAACCAGGTATTATTCAATTTTTACCATCTTTTCATGGTTTGGAATTGGAAAATCCATACTTGCATTTAAGGGAATTTGAGGAGGTGTGCAACGCATATAATAACTTAAATTGTAGCATGAACACCATCAGATTAAAGCTTTTTCCTTTTTCATTAAAAGATAAAGCTAAAACATGGCTACAAAATTTAAGACCAGGATCCATTCGTGCTTGGGATGAAATGCAACAACAATTTTTAAAGAAGTTTTTCCCATCTCATAGAACAAACTCTTTCAAGAGACAAATCACCACTTTCACTCAAAAACCAGGAGAAACATTTTACAAATATTGGGATAGGTATCGAGACTTGCTTAGTACTTGCCCTCATCATGGTTTTGAAACATGGAGATTGGTTTCACATTTCTATGAAGGGTTAACACCTAAAGATAGGCAAATGGTTGAATTGATGTGCAATGGAACTTTTGAAGATAAAGACCTTGATGAAGCAAGGAGTACTTAGACTTGTTAGCTGAAAATGCTCAAAATTGGGACACTGCGGGTACATATGAGGCACCGAGTAAAACTCAACCTCATACATCTAGTGGAGGTACGGACAACCTTAGGGAAGATCATGACCTTCAAGCCAAGTTCGCATCTTTAGCTAGAAAAGTCGAGGCACTAGAATTGAAAAAGAGTGGTCAATTAAAATCTGTTGAAAACATTGTGTGTCAAATCTGTGAAACAAATGAACACTCAACCAACGATTGTCCAACCTTGCCTTCTTTTAAGGAATGTCTCCATGAACAAGCCCATGCTTTAAACAGTTTCCAAAGGCCCAACCACAACCCATACTCCCAAACATACAACCCTCGTTGGAGAAATCACCCAAATTTCAATTGGAAGAGTGAGAACAACAATGCACAAACTTCACAACCACCATTTCAAGCACACCACAATTTCCAAAATTCTTATGGATATGGACCTCCTTATGCTCCACCTCCTAGAAGAAATCTTGAGGAAACATTGCATGCATTCATTGAAAAGCAAGAGACAATCAATACTCAACTTGCTCAAAACATGACAGATTTTAAAGACACTCTTGCAAAATTAACATTTGCTCTCAGTTTCCAAGAGAAAGGTAAGTTTCCATCTCAACCACAACAAAATCCCAAGGGGCAATACAATGCAAATGCAAGTAGTTCCAGAAGCCAACACATGGATCAAGTCAAATCAGTCACTACTCTGCGCAGTGGTAAGGTTATTGAAAAACCCTCTTTTGAACCTTATGAGAAAGATGATGAGCCAATCTCTGAGGGTAAGGAAGGGGATGAATCTGAAAATTGCAAAGAAATGACTGATTCACCACCAGCACTTCCATTTCCTCAAGCCATGACCAAGCAAAGGAAAGTCAATCACAATTCTGAAATTTATGAAATTTTCAAACAGGTAAGGATCAATATACCTTTGCTGGATGCTATTAAATAGGTTCCTTCCTATGCTAAATTTTTGAAAGATCTATGCACTGTGAAGAGGAAACTGAATGTGAAAAAGAAAGCCTTTCTAGCCGAACAAGTAAGTGCTATTCTTCAAAACAATAATGCTTTGAAATATAAAGACCCTGGTTGTCCTACAATTTCTTGCTTTATTGGAGAGCATAAAATTGAAAGAGCCTTACTTGATCTTGGAGCTAGTGTGAATTTACTTCCATATTCAGTTTTTCAAAGTCTCAATCTAGGTGAGTTAAAACCAACTTCTATATCTCTTTTACTTGCCGATAGATCTGTAAAAGTGCCTAGAGGAATAATTGAAGATGTGTTAGTACAAGTCGATAAATTCATTTATCCTGTGGATTTTATTGTCTTGGACATAGAACCTGTTGAAACATGTAATTCATTTCCTGTTATTTTAGGACGTCTGTTTCTTGCAACCTCTAACGCATTGATTAATTGTAGGAATGGACTGATGAAGCTATCATTTGGAAACATGACATTGGAGATGAATATTTTCAACATTTGCAAGCAACCTGGAGATGATAATGATTTACAAGAAGTAGATCATATTGACAAATTAGTTTATGATCAACTTGAATCTACTTTAAGTAAAAATGAATTGGATGAAACTGAAGATTTGCAAATGGTTTATTCTGAGGAAGAAATCACGGATGAAACAAGCACCGAAAATGTTGATGCGAATTTTTTGTCAACAGTGACAACAAAGTCGATACCTGACATCACACCAATGGATGATTACTTTCCTAACGAATCCTTACTTTCTCTTAGTCCAATGCCTTGGTATAATAAAAATATCAATTTTCTTTCTTTAGGAGATTTGCTAGCTGATTGGAGTACCCTAGACAAAGAAAAGTTTTTGAACGAAGTGAAGAATTTTTATTTTGATGACCCTACCTTATTCAAATATTGTCCTGATCAAATATTTCAAAGATTCATTCCCGACAATGAGGTAAGTAGTGTCATTAAACTTTGTCATTCTGAAGCATATGGGAGTTATTTTTCTTCAAAAAAGACAGTTGCAAAAATCTTTCAAAATGGATTTTATTGGCCCACCATGTTCAAGGACACGCATGCATTCTGCAAAACTTGTGAAAATTGTCAAAAGATTGATACTGGTCAAAAAGTTTTGTTTTATGATTCTCAACTCTATGCAGTCCCTAGAGAGCTAAGACGAAGATGGACCAATCCTTATGGGGCTTGTGATATTGAGAATTCAATGAATGACAATGATTTTAAGGAAAATGGACATCGTTTGAAAGCTCACTTTGATAATTTTCCTAATAAAAATGAATCAACTGGTTGGACTGATCTTGTAGATAAAGGTTAATTTTTTTATAATAATGTATCTAATAATATAAGATACCTATAATTTGTGGTAAATGTCTATTTTTAATGCAGGCCTATCACATAAATGAAAGGATTGATTGATGACTTGAAGAACTTAAATTGCAAGGATAAAGAGATGGTCAAACTTAGAGAAGAGATGTCGGTGCAATCCAAACCGGAACACTGTTTGGTAATTGGGTCATATCTGGAGCTACAGATCTCAGATTGAGGTCCAATTTGTATGGATGGAAAGGTAAGACATAGGCCTACAACTTTCATATGGAGCCCAAGATCTAAAAAGGCCATTATCAAGTCCAAATTGTAGCAACAACAAAGAAGCCCGAATCTGTCTTCCAGCCCAAGCACTGTTCTCTATTTTAGCCATATCTGGAGTTATAGAAGTCCAAATGAGCTGCATTTTTTACACAAGAAAGCTGAGACAATTGTCTACAACTTTCATGTTTACAACTGGCTCCAATTTTGACGTTATCAATGACGTTTTGGGCAGACAAGAGAAGATAAGGATTGTCACCAAGTCAAAAGTTGGCCACCCACTTATCAATTAGTCATCAAATCAATAGTTCCCAATTTTGGCCTATAAAAGGAGGCATTTGCCATGCATTTAGGCATCTTGGTGTTCAGATCAAGATCATGCTCTTCCTTTCTCTCTTTGTATTTTTTGTAATGTTTATGCTTTGCTTTCATTAATATTAAGTTTATGCCTTTCATTTCCTTTCCTTTACTTTGTTAACTTTTATGTTCTTATTTTGTTTATCTATTTTGCTTTCTTTCATTATGTCTAGCTAAGTTAATTATGTCAAGGTGAAAAGGTTACACTAATGGTGTGAGAATAAGTATAATGTAAACTTAATATGGACTTTAATGTTTGATACTAACATGTTTTATATTTGTTATCTTATTCACTCTTTAATACTTTGCTTGTTAAATGACTAATCTTGATTTATGTTGTATAACACTTGGTACAACAAATGCTTGGCACTTTCATAGCCCATAATGTATGGTATAACCGACACCTGAGCTATGAAAGGAACTTGATTTGTTGTTAACATAAGTTATAATCATGAATGCTTGATGAGATTTACAAGTATTAGCATTAATTGAATAAGATGACTAATGTAATCATGTTAACAATATATAATCTGATTGGAACCTCCTTTGTGTGTGGTTTCCAATTCAATAATAAGAGTTTATACTATACTTGTTTGATATACCATTAGTGGAACCTCTAACCTTGACATTTGTTATTATTATTGTTTAATCCTTACATTAATATTTCATCTCTAAGTTCTCATCATCATCATCTTCTTCTTCTTCTCTTTCTTTATTATTATTATTATTATTATTATTATTATTATTATTATTGGTACTATTATTATTATTATTATTATTATTATTAGTACTACTACTACTATTATTGTTATTGTTATTGCTGTTGTATTATTGTTATTTATAATTTGTACAATTAACCTCTCTGTGGTTCGACCCCGGTCTTGCCGGGTTATTTATTACTTCGACACTCCTGCACTTGGGAGAAGACATCAACCTTTTAGTCGTGTCAACCAACTAGTCTAGGAGTTATTAGCCGAAAGCTTGTTACATAGGTTCAGGAGAAAAGTTTAAGGGAATCAAACATTGTACTAGCTATATATCAGTATCTACAACTCAGGTTATTAAGCTCAAAGGGGTGTCTCTACACCTAATACCCTAATACCAACTGGTTTGGAAGTCATTAGTCGAAAGCTCGTTACATGGATTAAAGATGCATTGTGTTTTTAAGTTATATGTATATTAATAAAACAAAAAAGACAAAAAAAGGGAAAAATATAATAATCTTAACCCAAATAAGTTAACCTTAAACATTAGAATAAAAATTTTGTTTTCTTCCAAGTAAAGCCCAATAACTATATATTGATATATTGAGCACAAAATAAAGGTTTATTAATATCTTATTTAAGAGTTATTGAGCAGATATATAAATTTAATAAAAGTTTGTTTATTTGGATAGATTAATGGAAGTTAAATGATGAATGCATTGCTTTGTGGAATTTGTAAATTATTTTTCTATTTTAACACTTTGATTACTAGGGACTAGTAATAAGCTGATTGGAAGGGGTGTGATTAGTACTTAAAAGTGTATTTTTATCAAGGTTTTATATCATCATTTTGCACTTGAAGTATCAATAACTCCTTAACTAAAGCATGTTTTATAATAATATATCTAATAATATAAGATACCTTTAATTTATGGTAAATGTTCATTCAAATGCAAGTCTATCACATAATTGAAAGTATAGATTGATGAGTTGAAGTATTTAAAGGACAAAGAGAGGGGTAAACTTATAACAGAGATACTAGTGTAGTTCAAAATGAAACATTGTTTGGTAATTGAGTCATATTTGGAGTTATAGATCTTAAATTTAGGTCTGCATTATATGGATAAAAATCTGAGACATAAGCTTAAAACTTTCATGTGGAAAGGAAGACTTAATTATGCTGTTTGAAAGTCTAAATCTCAATAACAACATAGAAGTCTAAATCTATCCTATAGTCCAAATACTATTCAGTGTTCAACCCATACCTTGAGTTCTAGAAGTCCCAATGACCTTAATTTTTTTTTTTTGGAATGCTGAGATAATTTTCTAGAACTTTCATATGGATGTCTGGTTCAAATTTTGATGTTATTAACGATATTTTATTTAGACAAGAGAAGATATGGATTGTCACCAGGTCAAAAGTTGGCCACTCACTCAACAATGAGTTATCAAATCAATAATTTCCAAATTTGGCCTATAAAAGGTGACATTTTCCATACATTTAGACATCTTGGTTTCCAAATCAAGATCATACTCTTGCTTTCTCTCGTTGTATTTTTGTAATGTGTAAGTTTTACTTTCATTAATATCTTGTTCGTGCCTTTCATTTCTTTTTCTTTACTTAGATAACTTTTATCTTATTTATGTTCTTATCTTGTTTATTTATGTTTCTCTCTTTTATTATGTTTAGCTATGTTTATTATATAAACATGAAAAAATTACATTAATGGTGTAACAATAAGTATAGTGTAAACTTAATATGGATTTTAATGTTTGATACTAACATGTTTGTATTTGTTATCTTGTTCACTCTTTAATACTTTTCTTGTTAAATGACTATTCTATATTTATGTTGTATACCACTTGGTACAACAAATACTTGACACTTTTAAAGCCCAACCGTATGGTGTAACCGACACCTGTACTATAAAAGAAACTTAATTTCTTGTCAACATAAGTTATAATCATGAATACTTGATAACATTTACAAGTGTTAGCATTATTGGAATATGATAGCTAATGTAATCATGTTAACAATTTATAATTTGATTGGAGCCTCCTTTATGCATGGTTTCCATTTGAGTAATAAGAGTTTATACCATATTTATTTGAAATACTATTAGTGGATCTTCTAACCTTGGTATTTGTTGTTAGGATTGTTCAATCCTTAAATTGATCTTCCATCTCAAAGTTTTTATTGTTTAACCCTCCTTTTGGATTCTCAATTTTAGTAGTTGATCTCAGTAATTAGTCCTTTGATTTATGTGATAGGCCTGCATTTAACATAAACAATTACCATAAATTAAAGGTATCTTATAGTATCAGACTTATTATTATAGAACATGCTTATTTAAGGAGTTATTGGTACTTCAAGAGCAAAATGATGAAATAAAACCTTGATAAAATGCACTTTTAGGTACTAATCAGTAATCATTGATTGGTGTGATGTCAAATGTCGAATCTATTGTCAGTCTTGATAAAAGATCCATATCAACATTTTCAGTGACTTTTTTGTCCTCTATTTCTTCTTGAGAATAACTCATTTACAAATCTAAATATTCATCAAACTCTGTTTACTTACGGTAGATTCAAATTGATCATAAACTAATTCTTTAATAACATCTACTTTATATGAATCATTATCATCTTCATATTGCTTGTAAAATGTTGAAAATATTCATCTCTAAGTCATATTTTTGAATGATAATTCATCAGTCTATTCCTATAATTAATCAAAGTATTAGAAGTCATAAGAAATGGACGTCCTAAAATAATAAGAATTGGATTACATGTTCAACAGGTTGTGTATCCATGACAACAAAATCTGTAGGGTAAATGAATTTATAAACTTATACTAACACATCTTTAACTATTTCTTTAGGCTTTTTTACAAATCTCTCGTCAAGTAAAAAAATTACAAAAGTTAATTTTAACTCGTCTAGATTGATACTTTGAAAAAATAAATATAAAAGTAAATTCACACTATCTCCAAGATCAAGAAGATCAAGTAAATCACTTTTGATTTTATGTTCTCCAATAAAGCAAGAAATTATAGGACAACGAGGGTCTTTCTATTTCAAGGCATTATTGTTTTGAGGAATGACACTTGTTCTGCTAAAAAGGCTTTTTTTTCACATTCAGTTTTATCTTCACAGTGCATGGATCTTTCAAAAATTTAGCATAAGAAGGTACATGTTTAATAGCATCCAAAAAAGGTATATTGATCCTTACCTATTTGAAAGTTTCAAAGATTTTAGAGTTGTGATTGATTTTTCTTTATTTGGTCATGGCATAAGAAAATTGAAGTGCTAGCGGGGAATCAGTTTTTTCCTTGTAATGTCCAGATTCAACCCTTTCCTTAGCCTTAGAGATTAACTCATTATCTTTCTTATAAGGTTCAGGAGTGGGTTTTTCAATAACCTTACCACTGCAAAGAGTGATAACTGATTTGACGTGATCCAAGTATTGACCTCCAGAATTACTTGCATTTGAATCGTATTGTCCTTTGGGATTTTTTTTTTGGTTAAGATAGGAACTTACCTTTCTCCTAAAAATTAAGAGCAGATGTGAACGTTGCAAGAGTATCTTTTAGATCTGTCATAGTTTGAACATTTTGAGTGTCAATTGTCTCATTTTGGTGTGCTTGAAATGGTAGCTATAAAGTTTGTGCATTATTATTACTGCTCTTCCAACTGAAATTTACATGATTTTTCCAACTAGGGTTATACGTTTGTAAGTATGGATTCTAACTTGACTTTTGAAAACTGTTTAAAGCATTGACTTGTTCATAGAGACATTCCTTGAAAAAAAGGTAAAATTGGACATTCATTGACTACATGTTTATTTATTTCATAAATTTGACACACAATGTCTTGAATAGATTTTAATTAACCACTCGTTTTCAATTCTAGTGCTCGACTTTTATAGCTAAAGATGCAAACTTGGCTTAGAGGTCATGATCCTCCTTAAGGTTGTACATTCCTCCACTAGATGTATGAGGTTGAGTTTTACTTAGTACCTCATAAGTGCCTGTAGTGTCCTAATTTTGGGTATTTTCAGCTAGCAAGTTTAGGAGCTTCATTGCTTCATTAGGGTTTTTATCTTCAAAAGTTCTATTGCACATTAATTACATCATTTATCTATTTTTAGGTGTTAACCTTTATAAAAATATGAAACTAATTTTCATGTTTCAAAACTATGATAAGGGCAAGTATTAAGCAATTCTTGATACTTATCCCAACATTGGCAAAATGTTTGTCCTTGTTATTGAGTGAAAGTGGTGATTTGTTATTTGAAAGAGTTTGTTCTGTGAGACAAAAAAACTTCTTTAAAAATTATTATTGCATTTCATCCCAAGCACGAATGGATTTTGACCTAAATTTTGTAGTTATATTTTAGCTTTATCTTTCAATGAAAAAGAAAAAAAGCTTTAATCTAATGGTGTTCATGCTACAATTTAAGTCATTATAAGTGTTTCAAACTTCTTCAAATTCTCTTAAATGCAAATATGAATTTTCTAGATCTAAACCATGAAAAGAAAAAAAAGTTGAATAATGATTGTTTTAAAATTGAAGTGAGATGTATTAGAAGTGAAAAATATATATGAAGGTGCACTTGTTCTCGTAGGATTCATGTGGTCTCTAAGCGTTCTAACTCAATTATTCTTATTATTTTCATCATAAAGCGATTTGTTATTTTCTTCAACCATATTTTCTGAAAATGATGAGGATACTGATTAATACTTAAAAGTGCATTTTTATCATGGTTTTATATCATCATTTTGCACTTGAAGTATCAATAACTCCTTAACTAAAGCATGTTTTATAATAATATATCTAATAATATAAGATACCTTTAATTTATGGTAAATATTTATTTTAAATGCAGGCCTATCACATAAATGAAAGGATTGATTGATGACTTTAAGAACTTAAATTGCAAGGGCAAAGAGATGACTAAAATTAGAAAAGAGATGTCAGTGCAATCCAAACCAGAACATTGTTCGATAATTGGGTCATATCTTGAGCTATAGATCTTAGATTTAGGTCTACTTTATATGGATGGAAAGGTAAGACATAGGCCTATAACTTTCATATGGAGCCCAAGACATATAAAATTTAGTGTATGGTCAAGTGCTAGCTGAGAGAAAGATTCATTTAGTGTATGGGGGAGGCAGTCTTGGGTTAATGGTAGGCGTGTTAATAGCTGCATTTTTAGGAGGTAGTCAAGTTTTGGGGGTCTTCCCTGAAGCTTTAGCAAAAGGGAACATCATTGGAAAAACAATTGGAGAGGAACTTTAGGTCTCCACAATGTCGGCTCGAATGAATGCAATGTTTAACCATGATGATGCCTTCATTGCTTTACTAGGTGGTCTAGGTACATTGAAAGAGATCTTTCATATTTCCTCTTGGGCTCAACTGCACATTCACCATAAACCCATAGGTTTGTTAAATATTAATGGTTATTATGATAAGTTGTTGTCTTTTCTTGATCATGCTGTGGAACAGGAATTTCTAACGTCTTCTGCATGACAAATCATAATCTCTGCTACTACTGCTGAACAATTAATTGACCAACTACAATCCTTCATTCCTGTAATTGATCCCTCCATAAGTCGCATAAAATGGTCAACAAAGGAAAGCCGTAAAAAGCTTAGATTGGATTTGAGCCTTCATTTGTGAATTTTTATTTCTTTTGGTTTTATTATTGTATTTTGTTATTTCTTATTTTTGTTTTAGTGTGTTTTAGGTTTGTTAGTGTTCGTTATTTCAGGTGATAACTTCTATACTCTATCTTTCTACCTTATAACATTGAGGACAATGTCTCGTTTTGGTTAGGGGGAGAGGGTAGTAGTTGATAAAAAAAAATTGTTTTTCATTTCATAAAGCATGTGCATAATTGTTGTTACTAGGATGGCAGAGTAAAGGAGCTCTTTTGTTAAAGTGACTCTTGAGACGTATTTTAGTAACCATTCTTAACAAGGTCTCTTATAATACTTCTTCAAATATTCAGGTTTACAAACTCTTGCATTCTTATCACTTAATTTACACACACACTTTAACATATGATTGTGGGTTGCATATTGGATTATTACATTATTTATGTTCTTTTGTTAAAGGTAACAACTTAGGGAAAGGGATTGTATATAATTAAAAAAAAAGAAAAAAAATGATAATAATAAAAATGTAGATAAGTTTGGTTTTGTAGCATCCCTAACCTAAGCAATTAAGCCCGCAAGGGTGTTTTAACACCTAATATCCTAAAGTCAACTAACTTGGAAACTATTGGCCCAACGCTTGTTACATGGGTTGAGGAGAAAAGCTTAAGGGAATCAAACATTGCACTATCTACATATTAGTATCTGCAACCCGAGTTACTAAGCTCGTAGGGGTGTCTTAACACCTAATGCCCTAAGACCAACTAGTTTAGGAGACATTAGCTGAAAGTTCGTTACATAGGTTAAAGATGCATGATGTTTTTAAATTATATGTATATATATTTAAAAAAAAGACAAAAATAATAATCCCAACCCAAGAAAGTTAACCTTAAACAAAAATTGATATTTTTATCATACCAAGGCATTGGACTAAGAGAAAGTAAGGATTCGTTAGGAAAGTAATCATCGATTGGTATGATGTTAGATATCGAATTTGTTGTCACCATTAACAAAAGATTCGCATCAACATTTTCGGTACGTTTTTCATCCGTGATTTCTTCCTCAAAATAAATCATTTGCAAATCTTCATATTCATCCAATTCATTTTTACTTAAAGTAGATTCAAGTTGATCATAAACTAATTTGTTGAACTAATTCATCAATATGATCTACTTCTTGTAAATTATTATCATCTCCAGGTTGCTTGCAAATGTTGAAAATATTCATCTCCAATGTCATGTTTCCAAATGATAGCTTCATCAGTCCATTCTTACAATTAATCAATGCGTTAGAGGTTGCAAGAAACAGACGTCCTAAAATAACAGGAAATGCATTACATGCTTCAATAGGTTTTGTGTCCAAGACAATAAAATCCACAAGATAAATGAATTTATCAACTTGTACTAACACATCTTCAATTATTCCTCTAGGCACTTTTACATATCTATTAGCAAGTAAAAGAGATATAGAAGTTAGTTTTAACTCACCTAGATTGAGACTTTGAAAAACTGAATATGGAAGTAAATTCACACTAGCACCAAGATCAAGTAAGGCTCTTTCAATTTTTTGTTCTCCAATAAAGCAAGAAATTGTAGGACAACCAGGGTCTTTATATTTCAAAGCATTATTGTTCTGAAGAATGTCACTTACTTGTTCTGCTACAAAGGCTTTCATTTTCTCATTCAGTTTCCTCTTCATAGTGCATAGATCTTTCAAAAATTTAGCATAGGAAGACACCTGTTTAATAGCATCCAGCAAAGGTATATTGATCCTTACATGTTTGAAAATTTCATAAATTTTAGAGTTATGATTGACTTTCCTTTGTTTGGTCATGGCATTAGAAAATGGAAGTGCTGCTGGTGAATCAGTCTTTTCTTTGCAATTTTTAGATTCAAACCCTTCCTTACCCTCAGAGATTGACTCATCATCTTTCTTATAACGTTCAAGAGAGGGTTTTTCAATAACGTTACCACTGTGCAGAGTAGTGATTGATTTGACTTAATTCATGTGTTGGCTTCCGGAACTACTTGCATTTGCATTGTATTGCCCCTTGGGATTTTATTGTGGTTGAGATGGAAACTTACCTTTCTCTTTGAAACTAAGAGCAGATGTTAATTTTGCAAGAGTATCTTTAAAATCTGTCATGTTTTGAGCAAGTTGAGTATTGATTGTCTCTTGCTTTTCAATGAATGCATGCAATGTTTCCTCAAGATTTCTTCTAGGAGGTGGAGCATAAGGAGGTGCATATCCATAAGAATTTTGGAAATTGTGGTGTGCTTGAAATGGTGGTTGTGAAGTTTGTGCATTGTTGTTCTCACTCTTCCAATTGAAATTTGGGTGATTTCTCCAACCAGGGTTGTATGTTTGGGAGTATGGGTTGTGGTTGGGCCTTTGGAAACTATTTAAAGCATGGGCTTGTTCATGGAGACATTCCTTAAAAGAAGGCAAGGTTGGACAATCGTTGGTTGAGTGTTCATTTGTTTCACATATTTAACACACAATGTTTTCAACAGATTTTAATTGACCACTCTTTTTCAATTCTAGTGCCTCGACTTTTCTAGCTAAAGATGCGAACTTGGCTTGAAGGTCATGATCTTCCCTAAGGTTGTACGTACCTCCACTAGATGTATGAGGTTGAGTTTTACTCGGTTTCTCATATGTACCCGCAGTGTCCCAATTTTGAGCATTTTCAGCTAACAAGTCTAAGTACTCCATTGCTTCATCAGGGTTTTTATCTTCAAAAGTTCCATTGCACATCAATTCAACCATTTGCCTATCTTTAGGTGTTAACCCTTCATAGAAATGTGAAACCAATCTCCATGTTTCAAAACCATGATGAGGGCAAGTACTAAGCAAGTCTCGATACCTATCCCAACATTTGTAAAATGTTTCTCCTGGTTTTTGAGTGAAAGTGGTGATTTGTCTCTTGAAAGAGTTTGTTCTATGAGATGGGAAAAACTTCTTTAAAAATTGTTGTTGCATTTCATCCCAAGCACGAATGGATCCTGGTCTTAAATTTTGTAGCCATGTTTTAGCTTTATCTTTTAATGAAAAAGGAAAAAGCTTTAATCTGATGGTGTTCATGCTACAATTTAAGTTATTATATGTGTTGCACACCTCCTCAAATTCCCTTAAATGCAAGTATGGATTTTCCAATTCCAAACCATGAAAAGATGGTAAAAATTGAATAATACCTGGTTTAAAATTAAAATGAGATGCATCAGGAGGAAAAACTATGCATGATGGTGCACTTGTTCTTGTAGGATTCATGTGGTCTGTAAGTGTTCTAGCACGGTTATTCTCATTATTCTCATTATGAAGTGATTGATTATCTTCTTTGGCCATATTTTCTAAAAATGATGAGGATACCCTACAAAGTCTACCACTTGATGTACGTGACCACACTCTCATGCATGTGTAGGAATAGAATAAAAGAAAAAAGAAAAAAAAATAAAAGAAACAAAAGAAAAGAAACAAAGTTATATACAAGAAAAGTGAAAAGAGAAAATAAAATAAATATTATAATTTATACAAAACTTACCTCCCCGGCAACGGCACCAAAAACTTGACACGATGAAAAGATTGATGTCTTCTCCCAAGTGCAGGAGTGTCGAATTAATAAATAACCCGACAAGACCGGGATCGAACCACAGTGAGGTTAATTGTACAAATTATAAACAACAATAATATCAATAACAACAATAACTATAATAATAATAATACTAATAATAATAATAATAATAAACTAGGTGATTGTGCATCAAAAGTGTCATTAAGTCTCTTATTTTACATATGTATTTATTGTTTTTATTTGGTTGTTTTTATAATAATTGAGGTTTTTTTTAGTAATGAAGTTTGTTTTAATGTTTCAATAACTTTTTGGAGCTTAAATGAATTAATTCAGAAAATTCAACGTCAGAATTCAGAACAAAGAATTGAAGAGACATTTAGTTGAAGATTGAAGCAAATCTTGGTTCAAATAAGTGCTCCAAATTTGTCCCAAAAATCAATTCTATTCCAATTCTAGAAAAGAATATCATATGATCTATTTCAAGCCCAAACTTGCCTTATGTTGTGTGCAAACTTCAACCATTAAACACTCAAGGTTTCAATGTCAATCTTAGCCCAAATAATAAGTACATTTGTATACTTATTTGATGCTCAAATTCAGCCCAAAAATCAGCCCCAAATCAGCCCCAAATCAACCCCAAATCAACCTTCAAATCAACCCAAACACAATCCATGATCTTACATGTCCACACAACAAATAACAATTGATTTATTTTGGGTAATCCATTGATCCAAGAAGGCAAGCACATGGATGGAAAGCTGGAGGGGATATTTTAACATTATTTTGGGTCAAAAAGAAGAAGGAGACACCTCATAAATGAGGAAGAAAAACGTGCACCAAAGTAGTTGTAAAGCTGTCTTTATTTGATTTTTCAGAACACCTTTCGGTGTTTTGCCCATAACTTTTGACTCAGGTGTCCAAATGAGCTATTCTTTAATGATATGGAAGGGTGACAGAATTTCCTATAAATATGTCTCTAATAGACTTCTCGAACAAAAGCTTCTAAGAGGGTCAAATTGCTGTCCAAAGTTAGAGTCAGATTTGTGTCCGAAATTTTTCTGAAATTGTATTGTGTTCTTCTTTATAGATTTCGGTTCTTTAGTTTGTAAAACTTATTATTTCAGTTTGATTCAAGTTATTTAATATTTATTGAAGTGTTCTTATCTATAATTATGGTTGGCTAAACTCTTTCTTGGATCCAAATCAAGGATAATGGTGATTGAGGTGAGTTCTTTACGATATGAATGAATCTTAATGTTTATCTTTTCATTTTCCTCATGAATGATTTATTATTGCAAAGAAATTTTAGAAATCATTTAGGTAATGTTATAATCTTGAATTTTTATGCACAAACTTTAGTTTTGGTATAGAGATTGCTTGATTCAATGTCTTACTTAATATGAAAGTACTTGTTCATTCTTAAGCAATAATCAATCTTCATCTTTCTAAACTTCATTGTAATATCTTCTGATCTAATATCACCATCGTTGATATTAGGTTGAGTTATCTTATATATGTTGAAGAAATCATCAATACATCACCATTAAAATTGATTTGGACCAATACTTACTTTTTCTTGTCATTTAAAATCTATTTACACTTTTCTATCTTTGAAAACAAATCCATCAATTATTTTCAACCAAGTTATTGTTAATTTAATTTCTCTTGAGTTTTTTTTGTTACCTAGCTTAATTTCCAGATCTAGCTCTCTATGGATATGACTTCGATCTTACCGAGTTAATTGCTACATTGCACACTCGTGCACTTGCGAGTTAAAACAAACCGATCATAAAAAGCGGTCAAGCAATTTTGGCGCCATTGCCGAGGAGCTAGCAAGCAAAGGTAACAAATTTAGATTTGATTATTGGAAAACTAAAAAAAAAATCATATAAAAAAAATTAAATTGGCTGGTTTTACCGCCTCAAAAAAAAAAAAATTAACCTTAACATTTCGGATATTGGACTGTGGACTGGACTATTAATTGTTGGATTTTGGTTGGTTCAACCATTTTTATTTTATTGTCTATTCTTATTATTTTATAATATTTTTCTTGTTTATTTCATTTTATTTTGTTGTTTTGTTTTTATTTATTGTCTAAAGTGTTTGGCCGGTATTACCGCCTTTGTTTTTTTTATTTATGCTTGTTATAATTATCTTTTAATGTTTATTGTTGTTATTTTTCTTATATTTATTGTCTAAAGTGCTTGGACGGTATTACCGCCTCTTGTTTATTTCCTTTTTATTTTGTTGTTTTGTTATGATTATTTTTCTTATATTTATTGTTTGAAGTGCTTGGCCGGTATTACCGCCTTTTGTTTATTCATGCTTGTTATAATTATTTTTTAATGTTTATTGTTGTTATTTTTCTTATATTTATTGTCTAAAGTGCTTGGCCGGTATCACCGCCTTTTTATTCAAGCTTCTTATAATTATCTTTTAATGTTTATTGTTGTTAATAGTGCTTATTAGTTGGAGAGTGAATTTCTTAATTTGTTGTATTTTTATTTTTGAGCTATTACTTTTATTTGCATTTTTTTTCTTTCCTTTCCTTTCATATTCATATAATTGTTATATTATTATTATTTTTATTATTATTATTTTATCATGGCTAATGTTGAAGATGTAGAGGGTGAAGGGAGTGTTCAAGGTAATGGACCTCCACAATTCAATGATCAACCTAATTTTCGAACTCTTAGAGAGTATCTTCACTCGGCTAGACAAAGTACACCTTCGTGTATTATCTTACCTCTTAACCAACAAGCTTTCAATTTGAAACCGGGCATGATTCAACTTCTTCCCACATTTCATGGTATGGATTCTGAAAATCCATACATACACATTAAAGACTTTGAAAAGGTATGTAATACTTTTATTAATAGAACATGCACAGAGGAAACCATTCGGCTTAAATTGTTCCCATTCTCTCTAAAGGATAAAGCCAAGATTTGGCTAAACTCCTTGCGTCCTAGGTCTATAGGTACATGGAGAGAAATGCAAGCTGAATTTTTGAAAAAATACTTCCCCACTCATAGGACAGCAGCTTTACAACGTCAAATGATGAATTTTTCTTGTAGTCCAAATGAGTCATTTCACCAAGCTTGGGAAAGGTTCAAAGACTTGTTAAATGCATGCCCTCATCATGGTTTTGAGATGTGGAGGTTAGTGAGTTTCTTTTATGACTCTCTTACCGCAGATTTTAAAAAGCTAGTGTCAACCATGTGTAATGGTGAGTTTTATGACAAAGAACCAAGTGAGGCCTTTGATTTTTTTGATCAATTGGCTGAAAACACAAAGCAATGGGAGACTTCTCTCCCAGTTCATGTTGAGTCTAGAAACACCATTTCTCATTCAAGTGGGAAGTTTCAATTGAAAGAGACCGATGACCTCAATGCTAGATTAGCCTCATTGGCTAGGAAAGTAGAGTCTCTTGAGATTAAAAAAGTGCATGTCATAAGTGAACAACAAGAGGAAAGTTGTGTTGTTTGTGAGAGCAAAGGGCATAGGACAACTGAGTGTCCTACCATTCCAGCCTTCAAGGAAGTGCTATATGGCCAAACTTCTGATTCAAGTAATGTTAGAAAGCCATTTCCAAACCAAGTAGGCAATCCCTACTCTGAGACCTACAATCCTGGATGGAGGAACCACCCAAATTTTGGATGGAGAAATGAGGGCTCTTCAGTACCTCAAACATTTCAACCTCCACCCCAACCATTTCATGCTCCCACACATAACACATACCAACCACCTCATAAGAGATCCTTAGAGGATACTCTTCAACAATTCATGCAAACACAAGGAGGAATCAACAACCAAGTTTACAAATTCCAAGACCAGACCAATAGGACCTTAGATGACATTCGAAGTCAACTAACTAAGTTGACTCAATCACTAAGCATTCAAGAGAAGGAAAAAATCCCAACTCAACCAATGCCCAATCCTAGAGGTCAGGTACACATGAGTGAATCCTCACCTAGTGAACCTTCAAACCATGAACAAGTCCAAGCCATCACTACCCTTAGAAGTGAAAAGATTGTTGACAAAGGTGTAGGTTTTAGGATTCCTAAAGGTATTGTAGAGGAGAAATCTAGGGAAAGTGAAGAGGGAATCAAAACACAAGTGACAAATGAGAGTTTGAGTGACAAAGAAGGTGAGATAAATGAGAAAGAGATGAGTGAGAAAGGAGATGATTCAAGAAAAATTGGAGTTAAAATGAGTGATTTAGAATTTGTTCCTAGAGCACCATTTCCACAAAGGTCAGGGAAACATAAACAAGATCTTATGAACTCAGAAATCTATGAATTGTTCAAACAAGTGAAAGTCAATATTCCACTCCTTGATGCAATTAAACAAGTTCCATCTTATGTAAAGTTTCTTAAGGATTTATGCACAGTCAAAAGGAGATTGAATGTGAAAGAAAGAGCTTTTCTAACTGAACATGCTAGTGCCATCATCCAGTTTAAGACCCCTCCCAAATACAAAGATCCTGGTTGTCCTACCATTTCATGCATTATTGGAAGTCATAAAATAGATCAAGCTTTGTTGGATTTAGGAGCAAGTGTGAATTTAATACCCTACACTGTTTACGAACAATTAAGTTTAGGAGAAATCAAGCCTACTCGAATCACCCTTCAATTAGCTGATAGGTCAATCAAGATTCCCAGGGGTATCGTTGAGGATGTGTTGGTCCAAGTAGATAAATTCTACTTTCCTGTTGATTTTGTAGTGTTAGACACCACACCAATTCAAGGTTCTAATGCCCCCATCCCAGTCATCTTAGGGAGACCTTTCCTAGCTACATCCAATGCCTTAATTAATTGTAGGAATGGGGTGATGAAATTGTCTTTTGGGAACATAACTGTGGAGATGAACATATTCAATGTCTCCAAACAAATCAGGGAACATGAGGACATTAGAGAGGTAGATTTCATCCAAACAGTTTGTCAAGAACACTTTGAGAGAGTGTGGATCAAGGATCCATTGGAGAGAACTTTAATTCATGATGAAAGATTTTGTTCTTTGGAATGTGTTGATGAGGAAGTAAGAGAACTCGAGACTTATCTAGATCCAATGCCTATTATGTCAATAGGTCAATGGACCCTATCATTTGAGCCTTTGATTTCACCCCAAGTGCAAGTTGCGAAATCTCTTGTCCAGCCTGATAACCTAGAAAGGAAGCCTTTACCGAGTGATCTTAAGTATGCATTTCTAGGGGAAGATGAATCGTATCCTATTGTGATCTCATCAAAACTTAGCATAGAGCAAGAACAAAAACTTTTGAGAGTGGTGAGAAAACATAAGAAAGCAATTGGGTGGAAAATTACTGACTTGAAAAGAATTAGCCCTATTTTATGTACACATAGAATCTATCTTGAAGAAGAGGTTAAATCTGTGAGGCAAATGCAAAGACGATTGAACCCAAACATGAAGGAAGTAGTGAGAGGTGAAGTGCTTAAGCTACTTGATGCAGGTATCATTTACCCTATTGCAAACTCAAAATGGGTTAGTCCAACCCAAGTTGTCCCAAAAAAATCTGGAGTCACGGTAGTGAAGAATGAAAATAATGAGCTGGTACCAACTAGAATCCAAACTGGATGGCGTATGTGCATTGATTATCGTAAATTGAACATGGTGACTAGGAAGGACCATTTTCCGCTTCCATTTTTAGACCAAGTGCTTGAAAGAGTAGCTGGAAGTGCTTTCTATTGTTTTCTGGATGGATACTCAGGTTACAACCAAATTGAGATTTCTTTAGAAGACCAAGAAAAAACCACTTTCACTTGTCCTTTTGGTACTTATGCTTATAGAAGAATGCCATTTGGTTTGTGTAATGCACCAGCCACTTTTCAAAGGTGTATGATGAGTATCTTTAGTGACATGGTGGAAAATTTTTTAGAAGTTTTCATGGATGATTTTTCAGTTTATGGGGATTCTTATGAGTTGTGTCTAATGAATCTAGAAAAAGTTCTTGAAAGATGTGAAGAGAGCAATCTTGTACTCAATTGGGAGAAGTGTCATTTTATGGTGACACATGGCATTGTTTTAGGTCACATTGTCTCTTCAAAAGGGATAGAGGTAGATAAGTCAAAAGTGGAAGTCATTCAAAAATTAACTACCCCTAAGACTGTGAAAGATGTGAGATCCTTTTTAGGACATGCTGGTTTTTATCGAAGATTCATTCATTCTTTTAGTACCATTGCCAAACCATTGTGTAACTTATTGTCACAAGATGTCCCATTTGATTGGACATCAAAATGTCAAGAAGCTTTTGAAAAGCTTAAAGGGTTGTTGACAACTGCACCAATCATACAAGCTCCTGATTGGTCTTTACCATTTGAACTGATGTGTGATGCTAGTGATTTTGCGGTTGGGGCTGTTTTAGGGCAAAGAAAAGACAAGAAACCTCATGTCATATATTATGCTAGTAAGACTTTGAATGATGCTCAATTGAATTACACTACAACTGAAAAAGAACTCTTAGCTGTGGTCTTTGCATTAGACAAGTTTAGGTCTTATTTGGTTGGATCTCTTGTTATTGTTTTCACTGATCATGCAACATTGAAATATTTGCTCACAAAACAAGATGCCAAACCACGTTTGATTTGATGGATCCTCCTACTCCAAGAGTTTAACATTGAAATTCGAGATAAAAAGGGAGTAGAGAATGTAGTGGTTGATCATTTGTCTCGTCTTTCAAGCTATAAGACCATAATTGATGAATCTCCAATAAATGAACTCTTTGCTGATGAAAATTTATTTTGTGCAGGTACTGTCTCTTACATTGGTTCTCCATGGTATGCTGACATAGCAAATTACCTAGCCACAAGTCAGATTCCTTCTCATTGGTCTAAACTTGACAAACAAAAATTCTTGCGCAATGTGCGCACCTTTTTTTGGGATGACCTCTACCTATTTAAATATTGTCCTGACCAAATTATTAGGCGGTGCATCCCTGATCATGAAATTCCAAGGGTCATTAATTTTTATCATGCATTAGCCTGTGGTGGGCATTTCTCTTCCAAGAAAACCATTGCCAAAATCTTGCAGTGTGGTTTTTATTGGCCTACCATGTTTAAAGATGTTCATGCCTTCTGTGTTGCATGTGACCGATGCCAACGATTAGGTAGCCTCACTAGGCGTAATGTGATGCCCCTTAACCCCATCCTTGTTTTGGAAATATTTGATTATTGGGGGATTGATTTCATGAGACCTTTTCCAAGTTCATTTGGTTACCAATTCATCCTTGTAGCTATTGATTATGTGTCTAAATGGGTGGAGGCCATTGCATCTCGAACCAATGACCATCGAGTTGTTGTCAAATTCTTGAAAGAAAATATTTTCTCTCGTTTTGGCATGCCTCGGGCTATGATTAGTGATGGGGGAAAACATTTTTGTAACAAGCCCGTTGGGATTTTGATGAGAAAATATGGTGTAATTCACAAGGTCAGTACCCCCTATCACCCACAGACTAGTGGCCAAGCTGAGTTGGCAAATAGGGAGATCAAGAACATTTTAGAGAAAACAGTCAATTCAAACCGTAAAGATTGGTCCCTACGACTAGTTGATGCTCTGTGAGCATATCGCACTGCTTATAAGACCTCTTTAGGAATGTCTCCTTATAGGCTAGTTTATGGAAAGCCTTGTCATCTCCCTGTTGAGATTGAGCACCGTGCATATTAGGCCATTCGGCAATTCAATGACAATGAAAATGAGGTTGGCAAAAATAGAAAACTTCAATTGGATGAATTAGAGGAGCTAAGAAATGATGCATTTGAAAATACAAAAATTTCAAAACATAAGATGAAAACTTTGCATGATAAACATATTCTTAGAAAATCCTTTCATGTTGGTCAAAAGGTTCTCTTGTATAATTCACGATTACATCTCTTTCCTGGGAAGTTGAGGACAAAATGGATTGGTCCATTTGTGATTAAATTCATCTCTGAGCATGGTGCATTTGAGGTAGAAAATCCCAAGAATGGAAATATTTTCAAAGTAAATGGTCATCGATTGAAACTTTATCTTGAAAATGTTGTGGCTGAAGTTGAGACATTGGATCTTGAAGATCCAATACCATTGTAGTATCAAAAGTAATGAGTTTTTATTTTTATTTTATTTTTATTTTTATTTTTATTTTCATTTTCATTTTTTTCTTCTTTTTTCCATCTCTTATATTTTCTTGTTCATGCATTCGGGACAATGCATTATTTTAAGTTGGGGGGTGTGAGGTTCTTTATTTTCAAAAAAAAAAAACATCAATGTTTTCTTTTATGTTTTCTTTTAGTTGTGATATGCATGTTAAAAAAAATCAAGCAAGAAGTCAGCTCCTGCCCAATTCAATCAGACATTCATCCTTGAAAACAGAAGGGGAGTAACAATTTTCTAATCTTTATACTTTTCTTCTCTTTCTCTTTTACATTGAGGATAATGTAAAACTTAATTTTAGATATCTCATTATGTTGAATGCTTGAGATAACCATGCTTGTTAAAAAAAATAAAAATACTTGCATTGGTACGTGAATGAGACTTGTTTTGGATCATCATTACCTTTTTGGGTTCATTATTGTGTTGAACATTGCATGCTTTAATTTGGGATAGATAATATCTTATAAAGCAAGATATAACATACTTTTTTTAAGATTACTGAAGTACATCTTTCCTTGTAAAAGTTGTGTGAGTTGTGTGAATATGCATGAAAGATGAGTATGATGCTTTACTTGTGATTATCCCTTTTGATCTAGTCCTAAACAAGGTTTAAGTAAATAGAGTAATAATCATTACATAAATAAATAAATAAATATATGTGTACAAAGTTCTATTTACTCCAATGTTTTGAGTTGCTCAGTAACTAGGGGTATTCATCACAAATGTTTATCTTTACGTCAAACAGCAGCTTGAAATATGAGTATGCAAAGCACTTTAAGTTTGTGACTTTGTGAGTAACCGGGTGCATTCATCACAAATGTTTGTATTCGCGTCAAAAGGGAAGTGACAACTTAAAGACAAAGAATAAATCATATCTTCAAAAAAAAAAAGAAAAAAAGAAAAAATATATATATAGATATTTCTCTAGTTTGTTACCTTGTTTGTGTTGGTGAGAAGAGAAGATTACAAGTTGAGTTTTCATCTGAATCAATTATGTTGGTTGCATGATAAATATGACTCAATTTGGAAATTTTGTATGGATGTTTGATTTAGAGAATGTGAGTATGCTTATTTTTCTTTATTTGCTATTGTGTACACTAAGTTAAAGATACCAATGTTTGCATGATAAGTCCTTCAAGTGTGATGAATCGAGCCTAATTATGGTTGTTATTATTATTATTGTTATTTTAAAGGTTTTATCTTTTGTTTTGCTTGAGGACTAGCAAAATCTAAGTTGGGGGGTGTGATTGTGCATCAAAAGTGTCATTAAGTCTCTTATTTTACATATGTATTTATTTTTTTTATTTGGTTGTTTTTATAATAATTGATGTGTTTTTTAGTAATGAAGTTTGTTTTAATGTTTCAATAACTTTTTGGAGCTTAAATGAATTAATTCAGAAAATTCAACGTCAGAATTCAGAACAAAGAATTGAAGAGACATTTAGTTGAAGATTGAAGCAAACCTTGGTTCAAATAAGTGCTTCAAATTTGTCCCAAAAATCAATTCTATTCCAATTCTAGAAAAGAATATCATATGATCTATTTCAAGCCCAAACTTGCCTTATGTTGTGTGCAAACTTCAACCATTAAACACTCAAGGTTTCAATGTCAATCTTAGCCCAAATAATAAGTACATTTGTATACTTATTTGATGCTCAAATTCAGCCTAAAAATCAGCCCCAAATCAGCCCTAAATCAACCCCAAATCAACCTTCAAATCAACCTAAACACAATCAATGATCTTACATGTCCACACAACAAATAACAATTGATTTATTTTGGGTAATCCATTGATCCAAGAAGGCAAGCACATGGATGGAAAGCTGGAGGGGATATTTTAACATTATTTTGGGTCAAAAAGAAGAAGGAGACACCTCATAAATGAGGAAGAAAAACGTGCACCAAAGTAGTTGTAAAGCTGTCTTTATTTGATTTTTCAGAACACCTTTCGGTGTTTTGCCCATAACTTTTGACTCAGGTGTCCAAATGAGCTGTTCTTTAATGATATGGAAAGGTGACAGAATTTCCTATAAATATGTCTCTAATAAACTTCTCGAAAAAAAGCTTCTAAGAGGGTCAAATTGCTGTCCAAAGTTAGAGTCAGATTTGTGTCCGAAATTTTTCTAAAATTGTATTGTGTTCTTCTTTATAGATTTCGGTTCTTTAGTTTGTAAAACTTATTATTTCAGTTTGATTCAAGTTATTTAATGTTTATTGAAGTGTTCTTATCTATAATTATGGTTGGCTAAACTCTTTCTTGGATCCAAATCAAGGATAATGGTGATTGAGGTGAGTTCTTTACGATATGAATGAATCTTAATGTTTATCTTTTCATTTTCTTCATGAATGATTTATTATTGCAAAGAAATTTTAGAAATCATTTAGGTAATGTTATAATCTTGAATTTTTATGCACAAACTTTAGTTTTGGTATAGAGATTGCTTGATTCAATGTCTTACTTAATATGAAAGTACTTGTTCATTCTTAAGCAATAATCAATCTTCATCTTTCTAAACTTCATTGTAATATCTTCCGATCTAATATCACCATCGTTGATATTAGGTTGAGTTATCTTATATATGTTGAAGAAATCATCAATACATCACCATTAAAATTGATTTGGACCAATACTTACTTTTTCTTGTCATTTAAAATCTATTTACACTTTTCTATCTTTGAAAACAAATCCATCAATTATTTTCAACCAAGTTATTGTTAATTTAATTTCTCTTGAGTTTTTTTTGTTACCTAGCTTAATTTCCAGATGTAGCTCTCTGTGGATATGACCTCGATCTTACCGAGTTAATTACTACATTGCACACTCGTGCACTTGCGAGTTAAAACAAGCCGATCATAAAAAGCGGTCAAGCACCAGGTATTATTAAACTTTTACCATCTTTTCATGGCTTAGAATTGGAAAATCCATACTTGCATTTAAAGGAATTTAAGGAGGTTTGCAACACGTATAATAATTTAAATCGTAGCATGAACACCATCAGATTAAAGCGTTTTCCTTTTTCATTAAAAGATAAAGCTAAAATATGGCTATAAAATTTAAGACCAGGATCTATTTGTGCTTGGGATGAAATGCAACAATAGTTTTTGAAGAAGTTTTTCCCATCTCACAGAACAAACTCTTTCAAAAGAAAATCACTACTTTCACTCAAAAACCAGGAGAAACATTTTACCAATGTTGGGATAGGTATCGAGACTTGCTTAGTACTTGCCCTCATTATGGTTTTGAAACATGGAGATAGGTTTCACATTTCTATGAAGGGTTAACACCTAAAGATAGGCAAATGGTTGAATTGATGTGCAATGGAACTTTTGAAGATAAAGACCCTGATGAAGTAATGGAGCACTTAGACGTGTTAGCTGAAAATGCTCAAAATTGGGACACCGGAGGTACTTATAAGGCACTGAGTAAAACTCAACCTCATACATCTAGTGGAGGTATGTACAACCTTAGGGAAGATCATGACCTTCAAGTCAAGTTTGCATCTTTACCTAGAAAAGTCGAGGCACTAGAATTGAAAAAGAGTGGTCAATTAAAATCTATTGAAAACATTGTGTGTCAAATCTGTGAAACACATGAACACTCAACCAACGATTGTCCAACCTTGCCTTCTTTTATTCGTCTCTATGAACAAGCCCATGCTTTAAATAGTTTCCAAAGGGCCAACCACAACCCATACTCCCAAACATACAACCCTGGTTGGAGAAATCACCCAAATTTCAGTTGGAAAGTGATAATGGAGAAACTTCACAACCATCATTTCAAGCATACCACAATTTCTAAAATTCTCATGGATATGCACCTCCTTATGCTTCACCTCTTAGAAGAAATCTTGAGGAAACATTACATGTATTCATTGAAAAGCAAGAGACAATCAATACTCAACTTGCTCAAAACATGATAGATTTTAAAGATACTCTTGCAAAATTAACATCTGCTCTTAGTTTCCAAGAGAAAGGTAAGTTTCCATCTCAACCACAACAAAATCCCAAGGGGCAATACAATGCAAATGCAAGTAGTTTCGGAAGCCAACACATGGATCAAGTCAAATCAGTCACTATTCTGCGCAGTGGTAAGGTTATTAAAAAACCCTCTCTTGAACCTTATGAGAAAAATGATGAGTCAATCTTTGAGGATAAGGAAGGGCTTGAATCTGAAAATTGCAAAGAAACGACTGATTCACCGTCAACACTTCCATTTCCTCATACCATGACTAAACAAAGTCAAGTCAATCACAACTCTGAAATTTTTGAAATTTTCAAACAGGTAAGAATCAATATACCTTTGTTTGATGTTATTAAACAGGTTCCTTCCTATGCTAAATTTTTAAAAGATCTATGCACTGTGAAGAGGAAACTGAATGTGAAAAAGTAAGCCTTTCTAACTGAACAGGTAAGTGCTATTCTTCAAAACAATAATGCTTTGAAATATAAAGACCCTGGTTGTCCTACAATTTCTTGCTTTATTGGAGAACATAAAATTGAAAAAGCCTTACTTGATCTTGGTGCTAGTGTGAATTTACTTCCATATTCAGTCTTTCAGAGTCTCAATCTAGGTGAGTTAAAACCAACTTCTATATCTCTTTTACTTGCCGATAGATCTGTAAAAGTACCTAGAGGAATAATTGAAGATGTGTTAGTACAAGTCGATAAATTCATTTATCTTGTGGATTTTATTGTCTTGGACACAGAACCTGTTGAAGCATGTATTTCATTTCCTATTATTTTAGGACGTCCGTTTCTTGCAACCTCTAACGCATTGATTAATTGTAGGAATGGACTCATGAAGCTATCATTTGGAAACATGACATTGGAGATGAATATTTTCAACATTTGCAAGCAACCTGGAGATGATAATGATTTACAAGAAGTAGATCATATTGATGAATTAGTTTATGATCAACTTGAATCTACTTTAAGTAAAAATGAATTGGATAAAACTGAAGATTTACAAATGATTTATTCTAAGGAAGAAATCACAGATGAAACAAGCACCGAAAATGTTGATGCAGATCTTTTGTCAAAAGTGATAGCAAATTCGACATCTGACATCACACCAATGGATGATTACTTTCCTAATGAATCCTTACTTTCTCTTAGTCCAATGTCTTGGTATGATAAAAATATCAATTTTCTTACTTTAGGAGATTTGCCAGCTGATTGGAGTACTCAAGACAAAGAAAAGTTTTTGAACGAAGTGAAGAGCTTTTATTGTGATAACCCTAACTTATTCAAATATTGTCCTGATCAAATATTTCAAAGATTCATTCCCAACAATGAGGTAAGTAGTGTCATTAAACTTTGTCATTCTGAAGCATATGGAAGTTATTTCTTGTCAAAAAAGACAGCTGCAAAAATCTTTCAAAATGGATTTTATTGGCCCACCATGTTCAAGGACACGCATGCATTCTGCAAAACTTGTGAAAATTATCAAAAGATTGATACTGGTCAAGAAGTTTTGTTTTATAATTCTCAAATCTATGCATTCCCTAGAGAGTTAAGACCAAGATGGAGCAATCCTTATGGGGCCTGTGATATTGAGAATTCAATGAATGACAATGATTTTAAGGAAAATGGGCATCGTTTGAAAGCTTACTTTGATAATTTTCCTAGTGAAAATGAATCAACTGGTTGGAATGATCTTATAGATAAAGGTTGATTATTTTGTTTTTCTCACATTTTTTTTGTGTTTCTTTTTGAGTGATTTTTGCTAGTTTCTCTCACCCCGGTCAAATGGCGGACAATGGTACTCCGTGACTTAAGTCAGTTCTTTCAGTTTCCCACAATAACTGATATCTGTGTATATATTTGTGCAATTCTTTGAATCTCTCTTCCAATTCTCATTTTAAAATGGACTCTAATCTTGAAAAATTGAAAAAGTATTTTCCCGCTCTGCCTCAGAATGCGATTACAAAAATTTACCGTGCTAGATGTGCAAGATTGAGATTGTTAATGAATCATGGAATTCCTGAAGATATTTGCTGGTTGATTGAAGCCAAGGTCCGATTATCAAGTGAGTTCTCTAACTCTATTTCATATATGCCTGGAACAGGTAAAAGCACTTTCGCAAAGAAGCGTCGTGCAAAACAACTAAAAGTTTGTCATCGATGTGCTAGATGGACTTGTAATACACAATGTCGTTCTTTAGGAATGGTATCTATAAAGCGTGAAGATAAAATACAATTCATTAAGGATGACCTGAGTAAGGAGTCTTTAGATAATCTTCTATTGACTCTTAAGACGCATCCTAGTGGAGATGTGCATCATGTAATTCATGATTTATGGTCACTATTTCATAAAGAACATGATGGACTTAGTCTTGGGGAATCTGACTAAAAAAGACCATGTTTGCCAGTTTTTAAGAAAACTGGATGGGAAGCCTATCCCCGACACATAGAGGGCGTTTAAGTCGTTCTTGGACGTAAAACTAAGGGAAGATGTGAGCCACAATCACAACTACTTGTACATACACATGCTTTTTTATTTGTGAATCTTTGTGTTGTTTTGTTTTATTATTGTGTTTTGTTATTTTTTATTTTTTTTTCAGTGTGTTTCAGGTTTGTTAGTGTTCGTTATTTCAGGTGATATCTTCTATACTTTATCTTTCTACCTTAGAACATTGAGGACAATGTCTCGTTTTGGTTGGGGGAGAGGGTAGTAGTTGATAAAAAAAAATTGTTTTTCATTTCATAAATCATGTGCATAATTGTTGTTACTAGGATGGTAGAGTAAAGAAGCTCTTTTGTTAAAGTGACTCTTGAGACGCATCTTAGTAACCATTCTTAACAAGGTCTATTATAATACTTCCTGAAATATTCAGGTTTACAAACTCTTGTATTGTTATCACCTAATTTTGCTCATATACTTATTTAACATGTATTCTTAAACCTTAATTTACACACATACACTTTAACATATGATTGTGGGTTGCATATTGGATTATTATATTATTTATGTTCTTTTGTTATAGGTAACAACTAAGGGAAAGGGATTGTATATAATTAAGAAAAAAAACATGAAAAAAAAAGAAAAAAAAAGAAAAAAAATGATGATAATAAAAATATAGATAAGTTTGCTTTCGCAGCCTCCCTAACCTAAGCAATTAAGCTCGAAGGGGTGTTTTAACACCTAATACCCTAAAGTCAACTGACTTGGGAGCTATTAACCCAACGCTTGTTACATAGGTTGAGGAGAAAAGCTTAAGGGAATCAAACATTGCACTATCTATATATTACTATCTACGACCCGAGTTACTAAGCTCGTAGGGGTGTCTTAACACCTAATGCCCTAAGACCAACTGGTCTGGGTGTCATTAGCTGAAAGCTCGTTACATGGGTTACAGATGCATGATGTTTTTAAATTATATGTATATACATTATTAAAAAAAAAGAAGGAAGAAAAAAAAAGACAAAAATAATAATCTCAACCCAAGGAAGTTAACCTTAAACATTAGAACAAAAATTTTGTTTTCTTCCAAGAAAAGCCCCATAATTATGTGTTGATACATTGAGCACAAAAGAAAGGTTTATTAATATCTTGTTAAGAGGTATTGGGCAGATATATAATTTTAATGAGAGTTTGTTTATCTGGATAGATTAATGGAAGTTAAATGATGAATACCTTACTTTGTGACTCTTGAGACGCATCTTAGTAATCATTCTTAACAAGGTCTACTATAATACTTCTTAAATATTCAGGTTTACAAACTCTCGCATTGTTATCACTTAATTTTGCTCATATACTTATTTAACATGTATTCTTAAACCTTAATTTACACACACACACACTTTAACATATGATTGTGCGTTGCATATTGGATTATTACATTATTTATGTTCTTTTGTTAAAGGTAACAACTAAGGGAAAGGGATTGTATATAATTAAGAAAAAAATAAAAAAAAAGAAAAAAGAAAAAAAATGATGATAATAAAAATGTAGATAAGTTTGGTTTCGTAGCCTCCCTAACCTAAGCAATTAAGCCCGAAGGAGTATTTTAACACCTAATACCCTAAAGTCAACTGACTTGGGAGCTATTGGTCCAACGCTTGTTACATCGGTTGAGGAGAAAAGCTTAAGGAAATCAAACATTGCACTATCTACATATTAGTATCTGCGACCCGAGTTACTAAGCTCGTAGGTGTGTCTTAACACCTAATGCCCTAAGACCAACTGGTCTGGGAGTCATTAGTTGAAAGCTCATTACATAGGTTAAAGATGCATGATGTTTTTAAATTATATGTATATATTTAAAAAAAAGAAGAAAAAAAGACAAAAATAATAATCCCAACCCAAAGAAGTTAACCTTAAACATTAGAACAAAAAATTTTGTTTTCTTCCAAGAAAAGCCCTATAATTATGTGTTAATACATTGAGCACAAAAGAAAGGTTTATTAATATCTTGTTAAGAGGTATTGAGTAGATATATAAATTTAATGAGAGTTTGTTTATCTGGATAGATTAATGGAAGTTAAATGATGAATACCTTGCTTTGTGGAATTTGCAAATTGTTTTTCTATTTAACGCTTTGATTACTAGGGACTAGTAATAAGCTGGTTGGGGGGTGTGATTAGTACTTAAAAGTGCATTTTTATCATGGTTTTATATCATTATTTTGCACTTGAAGTATCAATAACTCCTTAACTAAAGCATGATGTTTTTAAATTATATATATATATACATTTAAAAAAAAAAGGAAGAAAAAAAAAGAAGACAGAAATAATAATTCCAACCCAAGGAAGTTAACCTTAAACATTAGAACAAAAATTTTGTTTTCTTCCAAGAAAAGCCCCATAATTATGTGTTGATACATTGAGTACAAAAGAAAGGTTTATTAATATCTTGTTAAGAGGTATTGTGTAGATATATAATTTTAATGAGAGTTTGTTTATCTGGATAGATTAATGGAAATTAAATGATGAATACCTTACTTTGTGAAATTTATTTTCTATTTTAACGCTTTGATTACTAGGGACTAGTAATAAGCTGGTTAGAGGGTGTGATTAGTACTTAAAAGTGCATTTTTATCATGGTTTTATATCATTATTTTGCACTTGAAGTATCAATAACTCCTTAACTAAAACGTGTTTTATAATAATATATCAAATAATATAAGATACATTTAATTTGTGGTAAATGTTCATTTTAAATGATGGCCTATCACATAAATGAAAGGATTGATTAATGACTTTAAGAACATAAATTGCAAGGGCAAAGAGATGACCAAAATTAGAAAAGAGATGTTGGTGCAATCCAAACCGGAACACTGTTCGGTAATTGGTCAGGTCATATCTGGAGCTATAGATCTCAAATTTAGGTCTACTTTATATGGATGGAAAGGTAAGACATAGGCCTATAACTTTTGTATGGAGCTCAAGATCTAAAAAGGTTATTTTCAAGTCCAAATTGTAGCAACAACAAAGAAGCCTGAATCTGTCCTGTAGCCCGAGCACTGTTCAGTATATTGGCCATATCTGGAGTTCTTGAAGTTCAAATGAGCTGCAGTTTTTACACAAGATAGCTGAGACAATTGCCTACAACTTTCTTGTTTTCAAGTGGCTCCAATTTTGATATTATCAATGATGTTTTGGGCAGACAAGAGAAGATAAGGATTGTCGCCAAGTTAAGAGTTAGCCACCCACTTATCAATTAATCATCAAATCAATAGTTCCCAATTTTGGCCTATAAAAGGAGGCATTTGCCATGCATTTAGGCATCTTGGTGTCTAGATCAAGATCATGCTCTTCCTTTCTCTCTTTGTATTTTTTGTAATGTTTATGCTTTGCTTTCATTAATATCAAGTTTATGCCTTTCAATTCCTTTCATTTACTTAGTAAACTCTTATCTTATTTATGTTCTTATTTTGTTTATCTATTTTTCTTTCTTTCATTATGTCTAGCTAAGTTAGTTATGTCAAGGTGAAAAGGTTACACTAATGGTGTAAGAATAAGTATAGTGTAAACTTAATATGGACTTTAATGTTTGACACTAACATGTTTTATATTTGTTATCTTGTTCACTCTTTAATACTTTGCTTGTTAAATAACTAATCTTGATTTATGTTGTATAACACTTGGTACAACAAATGCTTGGCACTTTCATAGTTCATACTGTATGGTATAACCGACATCTGAGCTATGAAAGGAACTTGATTTGTTGTTAACATAAGTTATAATCATGAATGCTTGACGAGATTTACAAGAATTAGCATTAATTGAATAAGATGACTAATGTAATCATGTTAACAATCTATAATCTGATTGGAACCTCCTTTGTGTGTGGTTTTCAATTGAATAATAAGAGTTTATACTATACTTGTTTGACATACCATTAGTGGATCCTCTAACCTTGACATTGTTTGTTATCATTGTTAAATCTTTACGTTAATATTCCATCTCAAAGTTCTCATCTTCTTCTTCTTCTTCTTCTTCTTTTTCTTTATTATTATTATTATTATTATCATTATTATTATTATTATTATTGTTGTTGTTATTACTATTATTGTTGTTATTATTGTTATTTTTATTGTATTATTGTTATTTATAATTTGTACAATTAACCTCCCTGTGGTTCGACCCCGGTCTTGCCGGGTTATTTATTACTTCGACACTCCTACACTTGGGAGAAGTTTTCAATCTTTTCGTTGTGTCAGATACCATACAAAATCTATCAATTAATGTACATGACCAAACTCTGATACACGTGTAGGAAAAAAATAAAAGGAAGAAGAGAATAAAACGAAAACAAAACAAGAGAAACAAGGGTTTGATACAAGAAAAGTGAAAAGAGAGAATAAAATAAATATTATAATTTATATAGAAATTTACCTCCCTAACAATTGTGCTAAAAACTTGACATGACCAAAATATTGATATCTTCTAATTAGTACTTAAAAGTGTATTTTTATCAAAGTTTTATATCATCATTTTGAACTTCAAGTATCAATAACTCCTTAACTAAGCATGTTTTATAACAATAAGACTGATTCCATAAGGTACCTCTAATTTATGATATATGTTCATCCTAAATGTAGGCCTATCACATAAATAAAAAGATTGATTGATGAGTTGAATTATTAAAATTAAAAGAACAAAGAGAGGGTTAAACTTAAAAAAAAAAAGATGTTAATGCAATCCAAACTTGAACACTTTCGGTAATTGGATTATATTTAGAGCTGTAGATCTCAGATTTAAGCTTACTTTATATGGATGGAAAGCTAAGACATAGGCCTAAAATTTTAATAAGGAAGTCAAACTCAACGTAAAAGTCTGAATTTATCTTACAACCTAGATATTATTCAGTGTTCATCTCATATCTTGGATTCTAGAAGCTCAAATTATCTCATTTTTTTTAAAAGTTAAGACAATTTCCTAGAATTTTCGTGTGGAAGTCTGGTTCAAATTTTAACATCATCAATGACGTTTTATCCAGACAAAAATATAAGGATTGTTATCAAGTCAAGATGTAGTCATCCACTAATCAATTAGTCATCAAATTATTAGTTTCTAATTGTAGCCTATAAAAGGAGGCATTTTTCATGTATTTAGACATCTTGGTTTTCAGATCAAGATTATGCTTTTGCTCTCTCTTTAATGTAATGTTTAAGTTTTACTTTCATTAATATCTTGTTTATACCTTTCATTTCATTTTCTTTACTCAGTTAATTTTTATCTTATTTATGTTCTGATCTTGTTTATTTATATTTTTCTCTTTCATTATGTTTAGCTAAGTTTATTATGTCAAAGTGAAAAGGTTACATAAGAATAAGTATAGTGTAAACTTAACATGTACTTTAATGTTTGATACTAATATGTTTTATATTTGTTATCTTGTTTACTCTTAATACTTTGCTTGTTAAATGATTAATCTAGATTTATATTATATAACACTTGATATAACAAACACTTGGCACTTTGATAGCCCAACCGTATAGTGTAACTGACACTTGTGCTATGAAAGGAAATTAATTTTGTTAATATAAGTTATAATCATGAATACCTGATAATATTTATAAATATTAGCATTATTCGAATAAGATAACTAATGTAATCATATTAAAAATTTATAATCCAATTGGAATCTTTTGTGTGTGGTTTCCAGTTGAATAATAAAAGTTTATACCATACTTGTTTGAAATACGATTAGTGGAAACCTTGGCATTTATTATTATCATTTTTTAATTCTCACATTGATCTTCCATCTCAAAGTTCTCATCAACATCTTCTTCTTCTTCTTCTTCTTCTTCTTCTTCTATTACTATTACTATTACTTTTACTATTATTATTATTATTATTATTATTATTAGTAGTAGTAGTATTACTCTTACTCTTGCTCTTACTATTACTATTACTATTATTATTGTTGTTGTTGTTATTGCTTATAATTTATACAATTAATTCTTTTGTGGTTTGATTCCGGTATTGCCAGATTATTTCTTACTTCAACACTCCTGCACTTAAGAGAAGACGTTAATCTTTTGGTCTTGTCATCTTCTTCCAAGTACAAGAGTGTCAAAGTAATAACTAACTCGGTAAGACTGGGGTCGAACCATAGGGAGGTTAACTGTATAAACTTATAAAAAATAAATGAAAAAGAAGTTAAAGAGAATTCTTGAGATGTGATATTGATATGAGGATTAAATAAGGATAGAATAATTATCAAGGTTAAAGGATCCACTAATGGTATTTTAAACAAGTATAGTATAAAATCTTTTTATTACTCAATTGAAAACCATACATAGTGGAGGTTCCAATCGGATTATAAATTGTTAACATGATTACATTAGTTATTTTATTCGAATAATGCTAATACTTGTAAATGTTGTCAAGTATTCATGATACTAACTTATGTTATCAACAAATCAAGTTCCTTTCGTAGCACAGATGTTAGTTATACCATACGGTTGAGCTATGAAAGTGTCAAGTATTTGTTGTCCCAAGAGTTAATAAATCTAGATTAACCATTTAACAAGCAAAGTATTAATATGTTAGTATTAAACATTAAAGTCCATGTTAAGTTTAAACTATACTTATTTTTACACCATTAGCGTAAATTTTTCACCTTGATATAATAAACTTAACTAAATATAATGAAAGAGAGAAACATAAGTAAACAAATTAATGAAATAAAATATAAGTTAACTTAGTAAAGGAAATGAAAAGTATAAACAAGATATTAATGAAAGCAAAACTGAAGTATTATAAAAATATAAAGAAAAAAAGTAAGAATATGATCTTGATCTGAAATCCAAAATAGCTAAATGTATGGCAAATGTCTTCTTTTATAGGCTAAAATTTGAAACTATTGATTTGATGACTAATTATTGAGTGTGTGGTCATCTCTTGATTTGGTAACAGTTTTTATCTTTTTGTTTGCAGAAAATGTTATTGCTAACATCAGAATTTAAACAGATAATTTTCATGAAAGTTTTAAGAAATTTTTTTAGCTTTCCAACAAGAAAAAGAATATTTGTATTTAGACTTTTAGAATTGAACGATGTCTGGCAGGACAGATTCTGACTTCTCCGTTATTGCTATAATTTGAACTTGAAAATGACCTTTTTAAATTTGGACTCTTCATAAAAGTTTTAGACCTATATATTAGCTTTCCATCAATATAGGTCATACCTAAATCCAAGTTCTATAGCTCTAGTTATATGATCTAATAACAGAATGGTATTCCAATTTGGACTAAATCAACATCTTTTTTCTAAACTTAACTCTCTCTTTGTCTTTTTAGTTTCAGTAGTTAAACTCATCAATCAATCTTTTTACTTATGTGATAGGCCTGCATTTAAGAAGAACATTTACCATAAATTAAAGGTATCTTATAGTATTAGACATGTTATTATAAAATATATTTTAGTTAAGGAGTTATTGATACTATAAATGTAAAATGATAGTATAAAACCTTGATAAAAACACACTTTTAAATACTAATCACTTGGTCCTTAAAGAAGCAACTGGTGGTCACACTCTTCACCACTAAAGTAGAGTTCATAGTTATAATCTCATGTATATGTCAAGGTGTGTGGATATAAAGGATTTTAAAAAAGCTTGGTCATGAATAAAGTAGGTGTAAGTGCATTATAGTTGATTAGTACTTAAAAGTGCATTTTTATCATGGTTTTATATCATCATTTTGCACTTGAAGTATCAATAACTCCTTAACTAAAATATGTTTTATAATAATGTATCTAATAATATAAGATACCTATAATTTGTGGTAAATGTCTATTTTTAATGCAGGCCTATCAAATAAATCAAAGGATTGATTGATGACTTGAAGAACTTAAATTGCAAGGATAAAGAGATGGTCAAACTTAGAGAAGAGATGTCGGTGCAATCCAAACCGGAACACTGTTCGGTAATTGGGCCATATCTGGAGCTACAGATCTCAGATTTAGGTCCAATTTATATGGATGGAAAGGTACGACATAGGCCTACAACTTTCATATGGAGCCCAAGATCTGCAAAGGCCATTATCAAGTCCAAATTGTAGCAACAACAAAGAAGCCCGAATCTGTCTTCCAGCCCGAGCACTGTTCGGTATTTTGGCCATATCTGGAGTTCTAGAAGTCCAAATGAGCTGAATGTTTTACACAAGAAAGATGAGATAATTGTCTACAACTTTCATGTTTGCACCTGGCTCCAGTTTTGACGTTATCAATGACGTTTTGGGCAGACAAGAGAAGATAAGGATTGTCACCAAGTCAAAAGTTGGCCACCCACTTATCAATTAGTCATCAAATCAATAGTTCCCAATTTTGGCCTATAAAAGGAGGCATTTGCCATGCATTTAGGCATCTTGGTGTTCAGATCAAGATCATGCTCTTCCTTTCTCTCTTTGTATTTTTTGTAATTTTTATGCTTTGCTTTCATTAATATCAAGTTTATGCCTTTCATTTCCTTTCCTTTACTTAGTTAACTTTTATGTTCTTATTTTGTTTATCTATTTTTCTTTCTTTCATTATGTCTAGCTAAGTTAATTATGTCAAGGTGAAAAGGTTACACTAATGGTGTGAGAATAAGTATAATGTAAACTTAATATGGACTTTAATGTTTGATACTAACATGTTTTATATTTGTTATCTTATTTACTCTTTAATACTTTGCTTGTTAAATGACTAATCTTGATTTATGTTGTATAACACTTGGTACAACAAATGCTTGGCACTTTCATAGCCCATAATGTATGGTATAACCGACACCTGAGCTATGGAAGGAACTTGATTTGTTGTTAACATAAGTTATAATCATGAATGCTTGACGAGATTTACAAGTATTAGCATTAATTGAATAAGATGACTAATGTAATCATGTTAACAATATATAATCTGATTGGAACCTCCTTTGAGTGTGGTTTCCAATTCAATAATAAGAGTTTATACTATACTTGTTTGATATACCATTAGTGGAACCTCTAACCTTGACATTTGTTATTATTATTGTTTAATCCTTACTTTAATATTTCATCTCTAAGTTCTCATCATCATCATCTTCTTCTTCTTCTCTTTCTTTATTATTATTATTATTATTATTATTATTATTACTGCTACTACTACTACTACTACTAGTATTATTATTATTATTATTGTTATTATTATTATTATTATTATTGTTATTGTTAGTACTATTATTGTTGTTTTATAATTGTTGTTTATAATTTGTACAATTAACCTCCCTGTGGTTCGACCCCGGTCTTGCCGGGTTATTTATTACTTCGACACTCCTGCACTTCGGAGAAGACATCAACCTTTTAGTCGTGTCAAGTTTTTGGCGCCGTTGCCGGGGAGGTAAGTTCTTGTATAAATTATAGTATTTATTTTATTTTCTCTTTTCACTTTTCTTGTATAAACTTTGTTTCTTTTTATTTTGTTTTCTTCCTCCTTCTTTTGCTTTCTTCTTCTTTTTTTTATTTTATTCCTACACGTGCATGAGAGTGTGGTCACGTACATCAAGTGGTAGACTTTGTAGGATATCCTCATCATTTTCAGAAAATATGGCCGAAGAAGATAATCAATCACTTCATAATGAAAATAATGAGAATAACCGTGCTAGAACACTTAGAGATCATATGAATCCCACAAGAACAAGTGCACCATCATGCATAGTTTTTCCTCCTGATGCATCTCATTTTAATTTTAAACCAGGTATTATTCATCTTTTACCTTCTTTTCATGGTTTAGAATTGGAAAATCCATACTTGCATTTAAGGGAATTTGAAGAGGTCTGCAATACATATAATAATTTAAATTGTAGCATGAACACCATCAGATTAAAGCTTTTCCCTTTTTCATTAAAAGATAAAGCTAAAACATGGCTACAAAATTTGAGACCAGGATCCATTCGTGCTTGGGATGAAATGCAACAACAGTTTTTAAAAAAGTTTTTCCCATCTCATAGAACAAACTCTTTCAAAAGACAAATCACCACTTTCACTCAAAAACCAGGAGAAACATTTTACAAATGTTGGGATAGGTATCGAGATTTGCTTAGTACTTGCCCCCATCATGGTTTTGAAACTTGGAGATTGGTTTCACATTTCTATGAAGGGTTAACACCTAAAGATAGGCAAATGGTTGAATTAATGTGCAATGGAACTTTTGAAGATAAAGACCCTGATGAAGCAATGGAGTACTTAGACTTGTTAGCTGAAAATGCTCAAAATTGGGACACCGCGGGTACTTATGAGGCACCGAGTAAAACTCAACCTCATACATCTAGTGGAGGTATGTACAACCTTAGGGAAGATCATGACCTTCAAGCCAAATTTGCATCTTTAGCTAGAAAAGTTGAGGCACTAGAATTGAAAAAGAGTGGTCAATTAAAATCTGTTGAAAACATTGTGTGTCAAATCTGTGAAACAAATGAACACTCAATCAATGATTGTCCAACCTTGCCTTCTTTTAAGGAATGTCTCCATGAACAAGCCCATGCTTTAAACAGTTTCCAAAGGGCCAACTACAACCCATACTCCCAAACATACAACCCTGGTTGGAGAAATCACCCAAATTTCAATTGGAAGAGTGAGAACAACAATGCACAAACTTCACAACCACCGTTTCAAGCACACCACAATTTCCAAAATTCTCATGGATATGCACCTCCTTATGCTCCACCTCCTAGAAGAAATCTTGAGGAAACATTGCATGCATTCATTGAAAAGCAAGAGACAATCAATACTCAACTTGCTCAAAACATGACAGATTTTAAAGATACTCTTGCTAAATTAACATCTGCTCTTAGTTTCCAAGAGAAAGGTAAGTTTCCATCTCAAACACAACAAAATCCCAAAGGGCAATACAATGCAAATGCAAGTAGTTCCGGAAGCCAACATATGGATCAAGTCAAATCAGTCACTACTCTGCGCAGTGGTAAGGTTATTGAAAAACCCTCTCTTGAACCTTATGAGAAAGATGATGAATCAATCTCTGAGGGTAAGGAAGGGGATGAATCTGAAAATTGCAAAGAAACGACTGATTCACCGCCAGCACTTCCATTTCCTCAAGCCATGACCAAACAAAGGAAAGTTAATCACAACTCTGAAATTTATGAAATTTTCAAACAGGTAAGGATCAATATACCTTTGCTGGATGCAATTAAACAGGTTCCTTCCTATGCTAAATTTTTGAAAGATCTCTGCACTGTGAAGAGGAAACTGAATGTGAAAAAGAAAGCCTTTCTAGCCAAACAAGTAAGTGCTATTCTTCAAAATAATAATGCTTTGAAATATAAAGACCCTGGTTGTCCTACAATTTCTTGCTTTATTGGAGAGCATAAAATTGAAAGAGCCTTACTTGATCTTGGAGCTAGTGTGAATTTACTTCCATATTCAGTTTTTCAGAGTCTCAATCTAGGTGAGTTAAAACCAACTTCTATATCTCTTTTACTTGCCGATAGATCTGTAAAAGTGCCTAGAGGAATAATTGAAGATGTGTTAGTACAAGTCGATAAATTCATTTATCCTGTGAATTTTATTGTCTTGGACACAGAACCTGTTGAAGCATGTAATTCATTTCCTGTTATTTTAGGACGTCCGTTTCTTGCAACCTCTAACGCATTGATTAATTGTAGGAATGGACTCATGAAGCTATCATTTGGAAACATGACATTGGAGATGAATATTTTCAACATTTGCAAGCAACTTGGAGATGATAATGATTTACAAGAAGTAGATCATATTGAGGAATTAGTTTATGATCAACTTGAATCTACTTTAAGTAAAAATGAATTGGATGAAACTGAAGATTTGCAAATGATTTATTCTGAGGAAGAAATCACGAATGAAACAAGCACTGAAAATGTTGATGCAAATCTTTTATCAACATTGACAACAGATTCGACATCTAACATCACACCAATCGATGATTGCTTTCCTAACGAATCCTTACTTTCTCTTAGTCCAATGCCTTGGTATAATAAAAATATCAATTTTCTTGCCTTAGAAGATTTGCCAGCTGATTGGAGTACCCAAGACAAAGAAAGGTTTTTGAACGAAGTGAAGATCTTTTACTGTGATGACCCTAACTTATTCAAATATTGTCCTGATCAAATATTTCAAAGATTCATTCCCGACAATGAGGTAAGTAGTGTCATTAAATTTTGTCATTCTGAAGCATGTGGAAGTTGTTTTTCGTCAAAAAAGACAATTGCAAAAATCTTTCAAAATGGATTTTATTGGCCCACCATGTTCAAGGACACGCATGCATTCTGCAAAACTTGTGAAAATTGTCAAAAGATTGATACTGGTCAAAAAGTTTTGTTTTATAATTCTCAACTCTATGCATTCCCTAGAGAGCTAACACCAAGATGGAGCAATCCTTATAGGGCCTGTGATATTGAGAATTCAATGAATGACAATGATTTTAAGGAAAATGGACATCGTTTGAAAGCTTACTTTGATAATTTTCCTAGTAAAAATGAATCAACTGGTTTGAATGATCTTGTAGATAAAGGTTGATTATTTTGTTTTTCTCACATTTTCTTTTTTATGTTTCTTTTTTAGTGATTTTTGCTAGTTTCTTTCACCCCGGTCAAATGGCGGATAACGGTACTCCGTGACTTAAGTTGGTTCTTTCAGTTTCCCACAATTACTGATATCTGTGTATATATCTGTGCAATTCTTTGAATCTCTCTTTCAATTCTCATTTGAAAATGGACACTAATCTTGAAAAATTGAAAAAGTATTTTCCCGCTCTGCCTCAGAATGCGATTACAAAAATTTACCATGCTAGATGTGCAAGATTGAGATTATTAATGAATCATGGAATTCCTGAAGATATTCGTTGGTTGATTGAAGCAAAGGTCCGATTATCAGGTGAGTCCTCTAACTTCTTCATTTCACACATGCCTGGAACAGGTAAAAGCACTTTTGCAAAGAAGCGTCGTGCAAAACGACTGGATGTCTGTCATCGATGTGCTAGATGGACTTGTAATACACAATGTCGTTCTTTAGGAATGGTATCTATAAACCGTGAAGATAAAATACAATTCATTAAGGATGGCCTGAGTAAGGAGTCTTTAGATAATCTTCTATTGACTCTTGAGACGCATCCTAGTGGAGATGTGCATCGTGCAATTCATGATTTATGGCCACTATTTCATAAAGAACATGATCGACTTAGTCTTGGGAATCTGACTAAAAAAGACCCTGTTTGCCAGTTTTTAAGAAAACTGGATGGGAAGCCTATCCCCGACCCATAGAGGGCGTTTAAGCCGTTCTTGGACGTAAAACCAAGGGAAGATGTGAGCCACAATCACAACTACCTGTACATACACATGTTTTTTTTTCAAAAGTAAATAAATAAATAAATAAAAAGAGAGAGAGAGTGTGTGAGACTCTAGCTGGCCTACATATAGATGTTATGATTGCCTTTCTACTTTCTCATCTATAAAACCCTATTTTCCTTCCTTTCATTTCTACTCAACCCATACATTCAACAAATACAGAAGTGTGTAGAAATGGCAAGTTCCTCAAGTCATCAAATAAGAAATATTTGTGTTTTCGGTGGATCTAGTCCTGGGAAAGAAAAGGAGTTTTTAGAATCAGCAAATCATCTTGGTCAGGTGCTAGCTGAGAGAAAGATTCATTTAGTGTATGGGGGAGGCAGTCTTGGGTTAATGGGAGGTGTGTCAATAGCTGCATTTTTAGGAGGTAGTCAAGTTTTAGGAGTCGTCCCTGAAGCTTTGGCACAAGGGGACATCACTGGAAAAACAATTGGAGAGGAACTTCAGGTCTCCACAATGTCGGCTCGAATGAATGCAATGTTTAACCATGCTGATGCTTTCATTGCTTTACCAGGTGGTCTAGGCACATTGGAAGAGATCTTTCATATTTCCTCTTGGGCTCAATTGCACATTCACCATAAACCCATAGGTTTGTTAAATGTTAATGGTTATTATGATAAGTTGTTGTCTTTTCTTGATCATGCTGTGGAACAGGAATTTTTAACATCTTCTGCACGACAAATCATAATCTCTGCTACTACTGCTGAACAATTGATTGACCAACTACAATCTTTCATTCCTGTGATTGATCCTTCCATGAGTCGCATAAATTGGTCATCTAAGGAAAGCCGTAAAAAGCTTAGATTGGATTTGAGCCTTCATTTGTGAATTTTTGTGTCTTTTGGTTTTATTATGTTTTGTTATTTCTTATTTTTGTTTCAGTGTGTTTCAGGTTTTGTCAGTGTTCGTTATTTCAGGTGATATCTTTTATACTCTATCTTTCTACCTTAGAACATTGAGGACAATGTCTCGTTTTGGTTGGGGGGAGAGGGTAGTAGTTGATAAAAAAAATAAAATTGTTTTTCATTTCATAAAGCATGTGCATAATTGTTGTTACTAGGATGGCAGAGTAAAGGAGTTCTTTTGTTAAAGTGACTCTTGAGACGCATCTTAGTAACCATTCTTAACAAGGTCTATTATAATACTTCCTGAAATATTCAGGTTTACAAACTCTCGTATTGTTACCACTTAATTCTGCTCATATACTTATTTAACATGTATTTTTAAACCTTAATTTACACACACACACTTTAACATATGATTGTGGGTTGCATATTGGATTATTACATTATTTATGTTCTTTTGTTAAAGGTAACAACTAAGGGAAAGGGATTGTATATAATTAAAAAAAAAAAACATGAAAAAAAATAAAAAAAATAAAAAATAAAAAATGATGATAATAAAAATGTAGATAAGTTTGATTTCGTAGCCTCCCTAACCTAAGCAATTAAGCCCGAAGGGGTGTTTTAACACCTAATACCCTAAAGTCATCTGACTTGGGAGCTATTGGTCCAACGCTTGTTACATGGGTTGAGGAGAAAAGCTTAAAGAAATCAAACATTGCACTATCTACATATCAGTATCTGCGACCCGAGTTACTAAGCTCGTAGGGGTATCTTAACACCTAATGCCCTAAGACCAACTGGTCTGGGAGTCATTAGCTGAAAGATCGTTACATGGGTTAAAGATGCATGATGTTTTTAAAGTATATGTATATAGAGTTAAAAAAAAAAAGACAAAAATAGTAATCCCAACCCAAGGAAGTTAACCTTAAACATTAGAACAAAAAATTTTGTTTTCTTCCAAGAAAAGCCCCATAATTATGTGTTGATACATTGAGCACAAAAGAAAGGTTTATTAATATCTTGTTAAGTGGTATTGAGCAGATATATAAATTTAATGAGAGTTTGTTTATCTCGATAGATTAATGGAAATTAAATGATGAATACCTTGCTTTGTGAAATTTGCAAATTGTTTTAACGCTTTAATTACTAGGGACTAGTAATAAGCTGGTTGAGGGGTGTGATTAGTACTTAAAAGTGCATTTTTATCATGGTTTTATATCATCATTTTGCACTTGAAGTATCAATAACTCCTTAACTAAAATATGTTTTATAATAATGTATCTAATAATATAAGATACCTATAATTTGTGGTAAATGTCTATTTTTAATGCAGGCCTATCAAATAAATCAAAGGATTGATTGATGACTTGAAGAACTTAAATTGCAAGGATAAAGAGATGGTCAAACTTAGAGAAGAGATGTCGGTGCAATCCAAACCGGAACACTATTCGGTAATTGGGCCATATCTGGAGCTACAGATCTCAGATTTAGGTTCAATTTATATGGATGGAAAGGTAAGACATAGGCCTACAACTTTCATATGGAGCCCAAGATCTGAAAAGGCCATTATCAAGTCCAAATTGTAGCAACAACAAAGAAGCCCGAATCTGTCTTCCAGCCCGAGCACTGTTCACTATTTTGGCCATATCTGGAGTTCTAGAAGTCCAAATGAGCTGAAGTTTTTACACAAGAAAGCTGAGATAATTGTCTACAACTTTCATGTTTACACCTGGCTCCAGTTTTGACGTTATCAATGACGTTTTGGGCAGACAAGAGAAGATAAGGATTGTCACCAAGTCAAAAGTTGGCCACCCACTTATCAATTAGTCATCAAATCAATAGTTCCCAATTTTGGCCTATAAAAGGAGGCATTTGCCATGCATTTAGGCATCTTGGTGTTCAGATCAAGATCATGCTCTTCCTTTCTCTCTTTGTATTTTTTGTAATTTTTATGCTTTGCTTTCATTAATATCAAGTTTATGCCTTTCATTTCCTTTCCTTTACTTAGTTAACTTTTATGTTCTTATTTTGTTTATCTATTTTTCTTTCTTTCATTATGTCTAGCTAAGTTAATTATGTCAAGGTGAAAAGGTTACACTAATGGTGTGAGAATAAGTATACTGTAAACTTAATATGGACTTTAATGTTTGATACTAACATGTTTTATATTTGTTATCTTATTTACTCTTTAATACTTTGCTTGTTAAATGACTAATCTTGATTTATGTTGTATAACACTTGGTACAACAAATGCTTGACACTTTCATAGCCCATAATGTATGGTATAACCGACACCTGAGCTATGGAAGGAACTTGATTTGTTGTTAACATAAGTTATAATCATGAATGCTTGACGAGATTTACAAGTATTAGCATTAATTGAATAAGATGACTAATGTAATCATGTTAACAATATATAATCTGATTGGAACCTCCTTTGTGTGTGGTTTCCAATTCAATAATAAGAGTTTATACTATACTTGTTTGATATACCATTAGTGGAACCTCTAACCTTGACATTTGTTATTATTATTGTTTAATCCTTACTTTAATATTTCATCTCTAAGTTCTCATCATCATCATCTTCTTCTTCTTCTCTTTTTTTATTATTATTATTATTATTATTACTACTACTACTACTACTACTACTACTACTACTAGTATTATTATTATTATTATTGTTATTATTATTATTATTGTTATTGTTAGTACTATTATTGTTGTTTTATAATTGTTGTTTATAATTTGTACAATTAACCTCCCTGTGGTTCGACCCCGGTCTTGCCGGGTTATTTATTACTTCGACACTCCTGCACTTGGGAGAAGACATCAACCTTTTAGTCGTGTCAATAGTCTTTTATGACAATAGCTCAGATATTAAACTTTTAAACAATTCTGTCTTATATGGTAAAACTACACGCGTTAATATAATATTTTATTTTTTTATGATTTAACAAAAAATGAGGTTGTTTAATTAGTGTATTATAGTTATAAAAATTAAATTGCTAACATTATGACAAGGCCTAGACATTATTAAGATTAAAAGACTTGCTAGGTACCAAAAGTAATCTAGGCATTATTGAGATTAAAAGACTTGCTAGGTACCAAAAGTAATCCGACTATAATTTGTAGGCCAAGGAGAACTTGTTGGAACTGTAGGTCTCTTTGTAATTAAGTCAATAAGACTTATCACATTTAATATAGTAGTAGTTACTATTTTATTAATAGAACCCTGGTTACAAAGGGTTTATTTTAGATTTTGAATTATTTTATAACAGATTCATTAGTTTCATTGATTAATAAATATGTTTTTTACTATTAACACTATGAAATTATGTGTTTAAAGCTTTGAGTTTCTAATAATATTTTCATTTAAAAATATCTTGAAATAATATATATTTATTATTTTTTTAAAATTTATTTTTAATATCAGCATATCAAAATAATATGAAAATATAAAAAAATTAAAGTAAAATAAATAAAAAATAAAAAATTTATTTTTTTCAAAAATATTTTTAAAACAAACAAGCACTCTTAATAATCCAAGAATTTAAAGACAAAATAATTTTATATTAATTGATCTGCCGCACATGACCACAACCTTAAAGTTTATTATAAGTAGTTGCCATCAATTGTTGAACAATGACATCACATGCATTTGAAATGGTTTTTGTTTTGCTAACTTTTATGCTTTCATATTAGTAATTTTGAAAACTATCTTAGTAATATTTATTTTTAAATCTAAAATTTATTTTTATATATTTTTTTATATATTAAAATTAATTTTTAATATTATCATATCAAAATAATCTAAAATTATTAATCTTTTAAAATAATTTTTAACAAACAGTTTAACATCGAAAACGCAACGGTATGATAAATAGTCTCCCAAACACCCTATTAGTTACTAGTGTCCTTTGAAGCTTAAAGGTTGTTATCTGTTTAATGAGGACGTCAACAGCATGTAAATGGAGAAGGACATAATAGCCCCCATTTTGCCTGCGAGTTTGAGCCCTAGCTAGCGGGGGCGAAAACCAGTACGTACACAAACAGTAACCCTATATGGTCACGCGAGGGTTAATTTAACTGTTGACTTATCAACAGTTACGGGTTGAGCCCACCATAAGAGGATTAACAAGGGAAGATAATACTCTCACAAACTGATGATTAGTGCACAGATCCCGATTAACTAACAAAATATTAATCAACTCGATAGCTCTTTAATGTGTTTTTTTAGCCTAGTATCGCCAGAGAATGTGGGTGATAAAGGAGGAAATGTCACGTGCTTACACCTCTCCCTTTGTAGTGCCGCAAAAGGCGGGGCTTTATCCCTGTTATAGATTCCACCATGTGCCCCCATGGCCTTGTAATTCACTCTCTTTTTTTAAGGTTTTGAGACATCTTTTTCTCTTCTTTTTAGAGCATTCATATCCATGTTTTTAATTAAATAGTTCATTTTAACTAGTTCCTTAAAAACAAAAATATCACATTCATACTTTCTAAAATAAAAAATTATGAATTTATTTTTTATTATTATTCAAATTATACATGAGATGAATACTAAGCGTACATAAACAATTCATCACAAACCTTTCCTTAAGGAATAAGATTAGCACCATCAATTGTCATTTACAGTTAAAGCAGCAAAGACAAACAATAGACTAGCAACATCATGCACTGTTGTATGCACAACGTAAATATGAAGAGCAGCAAATTGAGTAAATCGCAGAGCCGTGGATGAATTAATCAATCAACAAATTTAGAAATATTAAATAGCACAGAAAAATTTTGCAATCGACAAGAGGTTATGATCACCGACTTGAACAAATCCAAAACGAGGCAGTTGTACAAGCTCCACAGTACCGAATGGTTCGAAAAGCTGAGAGCAATCCAGAGAAGAAAGATAAGACATTATCGAAGCAGGATGAAAGTTTTAGCAATTGAAAGTACTAGTGAAGTGAGATTGCTCATCTGAATATTTAGCAAAACGTTTCTGCATTACATCAAAATTCAGTACCTAATCAATTCATTGTTTTGATAATAATTTTAGCAGCAGCGCTAAATTCAGAGAACTTTATGCTAGTAGCAGCTTAACCTTTATTCTGTGATTTACGAACAGAGTTACAAGGAAAGCAGTCATATTACGATGCCCTTTCTTAATTCAACTGAAAATAATAATTAGTTATCCTTTTTTATCATTCAATTGAGCGTCACGTGCATAGAAAATAGATTCAACCAAACTCCTATCCCACGTAAGACCATTATCCACAATCAAATCACACACACATGTTTTCCAGCCCATCCGGATTTGGAGTCTGAACATACCTGTTGGAATCATTCTTTAGCCAAGCCTCAGAACACACACTAAGCTTTTGGCCCGTACCAATTCGCCACCTTGTTCCTTTTCCAAGGACTTCTTGAGAGCAGAGAATGCTTCGCCAAACATAACTTGGATCATGCCCTGGTGTGGCATGTAAAAAGTCTCCTCTAGGGAAATATCTAGCTTTGATAATTCTACTCACCAGTGACTGTGGTTTGACAACAAGCTTCGATCCCAACTTACCAAGAAGTGCCATATTGAAACAAAGCAAATTTATAAAGCCCAGGCCACCAATGTCGTTCTTTCTGCGTAGCATGTCCCATCCCTGCCAAATAATATCTATGCCATGCTCCTGATTAGTACCCCATCAATAACTATCATCATCCTCTGCAACTCCTCGCATAAAGACACTGGCAGCAAGAAAACTCCCATGGTATGGATAGGTAGAGCCTGAGCTGCCGAACCAAGCATAACATCTTTGCCTGCTATAGACAGCAGCCTCCCCCTCCAGCCCTGAAGTCTTTTCCATTATCTGTCACGCAGAAACGCAAACACTTCTCTTTTATTACATCTTAATGATATAAGGAAACAAGTTCTTCGATTGCTGACACGATGTGTGTCAAGTAACAAAAAATTCAAGTTGTTTGGGGCTTGAAAAGTCAGGTTGTTACATTGATGGTTTTCAATGTGTTTGTTCTGTAGCAAAATTGCGATTCGTTGTAAAAATTATGTTGGCTGCAGCGAATTAGCATTCGCTATCAAAATTGAGTCTTCTGCAGCAAATTAAAATTCACTACTGAATTGTGTGTTCTGCAGAAATTTCAATTCATTGCCAAAAATATGTCGGCTGCATCGAATTAGCATTTACTATCAAAACCGAGTCTTCTGCAATCAATTAGCATTCGCTGCAAAATTGTGTGTTCTATAGTGAAATTGTGATTCGCTTCCAAAACGATGTCGATTATAGCGAATTAGCATTCGCTACTGAATTGTGTGTTCTGCAACAAATTAAAATTTGCTGCCAAATTATGTGTTTTGCAGCAAAATTTTAATTTGCTGCCAAAACTATGTTGGTTGTAGCGAATTAGTATCCGGAGCCAAAATTGAGTCTTCTGCAGTGAATTAGAATTCGCTGCCAAATTGTGTGTTCTACAGTGAAATTTCAATTTGTTGTCGAAACTGTGTCGGCTGCAGTGAATTAGTATCCGCTGCTGAAATTATGTTAGCTGTAGCAAATCATTGCCGAAGTTGAGTTGTTTGTAGCAAATTAGCATTCGCTGCCTAGTTTCATGTTCTGTAGTGAATTTGTGATTCACTATCGAAGTTGAGTTGGCTACAGCGAAATTGTGATTCGTTGTTAAAACTGAGTTGTTTGCTACGATTTAGCATTTGCTGCTAAAATTGTGGCGCCAGCAGCAAAACAGTTTTTGCTGCCGAATTGGCTACTAGCAGTGAACCAATTCTTGCTATCGATTTCTACCATAAGCCTCCTAGGAGAAAATGACTTAAATGTTAGTAACAATTTCATGGTATGATGGTGTAAAATGTGGAACAGTTGAATGTGAACATATGAACTTTTAAAATAAGTGTGGTGACGAATATGATTTAAAAATACAAAGGTATTGATTTGTGACCATTGATGTCTTAGGTGGTGCGGTTGGGATTGGACCATCATCATAACAAGAACAACCCATATGTGGAGCAGGTAGGTGACTTGCACCTTCTTTTCTCATACCTTAAATAATGAGATACTTTAACATGAATGTTGACACGACGAAAAGGTTGATGTCTTCTCCCAAGTGCAAGAGTGTCGAAGTAATAAATAACCCGGCAATACCGGGGTCGAACCATAGGGAGGTTAATTGTAAAAATTATAAATAACAATAATACAACAACAATAACAATAACAATAACAATAACAATAACAACAACAACAATAATAACAATAATAATAATAATAATAATAATAGTAGTAGTAGTAGTAGTAGTAGTAGTAGTAGTAGTACTAATAATAATAATAATAAATAAAAAGAAGGAGAAGAAGAAAAAGATCATGAGAACTTTGAGAAGGAATATTAATGTAACGATTAAACAATGATAACAAACAATGTCAAGGTTAGAGGATCCACTAATGGTATGTCAAACAAGTATAGTATAAACTCTTATTATTCAATTGGAAACCACACACAAAGGAGGTTCCAATCAGATTATAGATTATTAACATGATTACATTAGTCATCTTATTCAATTAATGCTAATACTTGTAAATCTCATCAAGCATTCATGATTATAACTTATGTTAACAACAAATCAAGTTTCTTTCATAGCTCAGGTGTCGGTTATACCATACATTATGGGCTATGAAAGTGCCAAGCATTTATTGTACCAAGTGTTATACAACATAAATCAAGATTAGTCATTTAACAAGCAAAGTATTAAAGAGTGAACAAGATAACAAATATAAAACATGTTAGTATCAAACATTAAAGTCCATATTAAGTTTACACTATATTTATTCTTACACCATTAGTGTAACCTTTTCACCTTGACATAATTAACTTAGCTAGACATAATGAAAGAAAAAAAAATAAACAAAATAAGAACATGAATAAGATTAAAGTTAACTAAGTAAGTGAAAGGAAATGAAAGGCATAAACTTGATATTAATGAAAGCAAAGCATAAACATTACAAAAAATACAAAGAGAGAAAGGAAGAGCATGATCTTAATCTGGACACCAAGATGCCTAAATTCATGGCAAATGCCTCCTTTTATAGGCCAAAATTGGAAACTATTGATTTGATGACTAATTGATAAGTGGGTGGCCAACTCTTGACTTGGTGACAATCCTTATCTTATCTTGTCTGGCCAAAATGTCATTGATAACGTCAAAATTGGAGCCACTTGAAAACATGAAAGTTGTAGGCAATTGTCTCAGCTATCTTGTGTAAAACATTCAAAATTGGAGCCACTTGAAAACATGAAAGTTGTAGGCCAACTCTTGGTAATAGGATCATATTTGGACATATAGAACTCCAAATATGGCCAAAATACTGAACAGTGCTCGGGCTGGAAGACAGATTCGGGCTTCTTTGTTGTTGCTACAATTTGGACTTGAAAATGGCCTTTTTAGATCTTGGGCTCTATATAAAGTTGTAGGCCTATGTCTTACCTTTCCATCCATATAAAGTGGACCTAAATCTGAGATCTACAACTCCAGATATGATCCAATTACCGAACAGTGTTACGGTATGGACTGCACTGACATCTCTTTTCGGAGTTTAGCCATCTCTTTGTCCTTTCAATTTCAATTCTTAAATTCATCAATCAATCCTTTCATTTATGTGATAGGCCTGCATTAAAAATAGACATTTACCACAAATTATAGGTATCTTATATTATTAGATACATTATTATAAAACATGTTTTAGTTAAGGAGTTATTGATACTTCAAGTGCAAAATGATGATATAAAACGATGATAAAAATGCACTTTTAAGTACTAATCAAATGTTACCATAATGGGTTAGAACAGATATCAAATTATCAAACAATTAAATGTTTTCAAATGGTTGATTAGCCTTGGCTAATGGCATCCGAAGGGATGACCGGGACAAAGGAATGATTAGCCTCGGTTAATGGCATCCGAAGGGATAACTAGGACAAATGATTGTGTAGCCTCGAATAATAGTATTTGAAGGGATGACCAGGATAAAGGAATGATTAGCCTCGGCTAATGGCATCCAAAGGGATGATCGGGACAAACAACTAATTAGCCTCAACTAATGGCATCTGAAGGGATGACTAGGACAAATGATTGAGTAACTTCAGTTAAAGGCATCCAAAGTGGATGATCAAGGTGAGTGAATGGTTAACCTCAGCAAATGATGCCTTAAGAGGATAGCTGGGTTGAAGATTATGGTTGATTGCAAAAATTGGTGCATCTTTATGCACTACATATTGTAAATACCAAGTACATGAAGAAATTACAAATGTAATGCCTCAAATATGGAATAATGTTAATGTTTCATTAATCTGCTGGATCATTTAATTATCATTATTATTAATAAGCAATTGCATTCTCTTAAATGTTTTGTACTGCAACAGGATATCACATCAACGAGATGCCTAGGAAACCCGATACACAAGAACCTACTTTTGCAAGGAATCATGTAGTTGCATCCTAAATCACGATGTATTTTATATGAATCAATGTATTAAACATATAACTTTTATTGGATCCTTTTATTTAAACTCGTGATGACTATTATTAGGATAGGAATGCAAACTCATGTCTATACATGTATATTATAATGTGAACTTGTAATCATGTAAACATAATATTATGTGTTTATGTAAGATTCATTTTTAAATGAAATGTTGAATGTCGTTGATGTACAAATTGCATCTTGATGATGTGAGGAAACAAGTTCACCAATTACCAACACAATATATGTCAAGGAAAAACAAAATTAAGGTAGTTTGGGCTTAAAAAGCTAGGTTGTTTGATTAGTACTTAAAAGTGCATTTTTATCATGGTTTTATATCATCATTTTGCACTTGAAATATCAATAACTCCTTAACTAAAGCATGTTTTATAATAATATATCTAATAATATAAGATACCTTTAATTTGTGGTAAATGTTCATTTTAAATGCAGGCCTATCACATAAATGAAAGGATTGATTGATGACTTTAAGAACTTAAATTGCAAGGATAAAGAGATGGCCAAACTTAGAAAAGAGATGTCGGTGCAATCCAAACCAGAACAATGATATGTCAAACATATATAGTATAAACTCTTATTGTTCAATTGGAAACCACACACAAAGGAGGTTCCAATTGGATTATAGATTGTTAACATGATTACATTAGTCATCTTATTCAATTAATGCTAATACTTGTAAATTTCATCAAGCATTCATGATTATAACTTATGTTAACAACAAATCAAGTTCCTTTCATAGCTCAGGTGTCAGTTATACCATACACTATGGGCTATGAAAGTAGCAAGCATTTGTTGTACCAAGTGTTATACAATATAAATCAAGACTAGTCATTTAACAAGCAAAGTATTAAAGAGTGAACAAGATAACAAATACAAAACATGTTATTATCAAACATTAAAGTCCATATTAAGTTTACACTATACTTATTTTTACACCATTAGTGTAACCTTTTCACCTTGACATAATAAACTTTGCTAGACATAATGAAAAAAAAAAACACAATAAGAACATAAATAAGATAAGAGTAAACTAAGTAAAGTCATAAATTGGATATTAATGAAAGCAAAGTATAAACATTACAAAAAATACAAAGAGAGAAAGCAAGAGCATGATCTTGATCTGGAAACCAAGATGCCTAAATGCATGGCAAATGCCTCATTTTATAGGCCAAAATTGGAAACTATTGATTTGATGACTAATTGATGAGTGGGTGACCAACTCGTGACTTGATGACAATCCTTATATTCTCTTATTTGTCCAAAACGTCATTGATAACGTCACAATTAGAGCCACTTGAAAAAATAAAACTTGTAGGAAATTGTCTCGGCATTATTTTTAAAAACGTTAGGTCAATTGGACTTCTATAACTTCATATATGGGCTAAATACTAAATAGTGCTCGGGCTGGAAGACAGACTCAGACTTCTTTGTGGTTGCTACAATTTGGACTTGAAAATGGCCTTTTTAGAACTTGGGCTCCATATGAAAGTTGTAGGCCTATGTCTTACCTTTCCAACCATATAAAGTAGACTTAAATCTGAGATCTACAGCTCCAGATATGACCCAATTACCAAATAGTATTCCGGTTTGGACTACACCAGCATCTCTTTTTGGAATTTAGCCATGTCTTTGTCCTTTCAATTTCAGTTCTTAAATTCATCAATCAAACCGTTCATTTATGTGATAGGCCTACATTTAAAATAAACATTTACTCCAAATTAAAGGTATCTTATATTATTAGATATATTATTATAAAACTTGCTTTAGTTAAGGAGTTATTGATACTTCAAGTGCAAAATGATGACATAAAACCTTGATAAAAAAATGCACTTTTAAGTACTAATCACACCCCTTAACCAGCTTATTACTAGTCTCTAGTAATCAAAACGTTAAAATAGAAAAACAATTTGCAAATTCCATAAAGTAAGGTATTCATCATTTTACTTCCATTAGTCTATCCAAATAAACAAACTCAAATTTAAATTTATATATCTACTCAATACCTCTCAACAAGATATTAATAAACCTTTCTTTTGTCTTCAATATATTAACACATAATTATAGGGTTTTTTTTGGAAGAAAACAAAACTTTTGTTCTAATATTTAAGGTTAACTTCCTTGGTTTGGGATTATTATTTTTTTCTTTTTTCTTTATACACACACACACATACACAACTTAAAACACCATGCATCTTTAACCCATGTAATGAGCTTTCGGCTAATAACTCCCAAACTAGTTGGCCTTATGATATTAGGTGTTTAGACACCTCTATGAACTTAGTAACTCGAGTCGCAAATATTGATACGTAGATAGTGCAATGTTTGATTCCTTTAAGCATTTCTCCTCAACTCATGTAACAAGCATTGGACCAATAGCTTCCAAGTTAGTAGACTTTAGGGTATTAGGTGTTAAAACACCCCTTCGGGCTTAATTGTTTAGGTTAGGGAAGCTACGAAACCAAACTTATCTACATTTTTATTATCATTATTTCATTTTATGTTTATTTTTTTGCTCTTTTTTTTGTTTTTTTTTAAATTATATATTATCCCTTTCCCTTAGTTATTACCTTTAACAAAAGAACATAAATAATGTAATAATCCAATGTGCAACCCATAATCATATGTTAAAGTGTGTATGTGTGTAAATTAAGATTTAAGAATACATGTTAAATGAGTATATGAGCAGAATTAAGTGATAGTAATGCGAGAGTTTGTAAACCTGAATATTTCAAGAAGTATTATGATAAACCTTATTAAGAATGGTTACTAGGATCCGTCTCAAGAGTCATAAAAAAATCTCCTTTACTCAGCCATCACAGTAACAACAATTTTGAACATGCTTTATAAAATAGAAAACACAGTTAATTAATTATTGTTTTTAGCTACCACCCTCTCCCCCTAACCAAAATGATAGACTTTCAGTCGTTTTGCATGACGTTTCTTTGCAAAAGTGCTTTTACCTATTCCAGGCATGTGTGAAATGAAGCAATTAGAGGACTCACCTGATAATTGGACCTTTTCTTCAATCAACCAGCGAATATCTTTAGGAATTCCATGATTCATTAACAATTTTAATCTTGCACATCTAACACGGTAAATTTTTGTAATCGCATTTTGAGGCAAAGCGGGAAAATACTTTTTCAATTTTTCAAGATTAGTGTCCATTTTTAAATGAGAATCAGAAGAGAGATTCAAAGAATTGCACAAATATATACACAGATATCAGTTATTATGGGAAACTGAAAGAACCGACTTAAGTCACGGAGAGCTGTTGTCTGCCATTTGACCGAGGCGAGAGAAACTAGCAAAAATCACTTAAAAAGAAACACAAAAACAATGTGAGAAAAAAAAATCAACCTTTATCTACAAGATCATTCAAACCAGTTGATTCATTTTCACTAGGAAAATTATCAAAGTAAGCTTTTAAACGATGTCTATTTTCCTTAAAAACATTGTCATTCATTGAATTCTTAATATCACAGGCTCCATAAGGATTGCTCAATCTTGATCTTAGCTCTCTAGGGAATGAACAAAGTTGAGAATTATATAACAAAACTTTTTGATAATTTTCAGAAGTTTTATAGAATGCATGTGTGTCCTTGAACATGGCGGGCCAATAAAATTCATTTTAAATTTTTTGCAACTGTCCTTTTCGATGAAAAATAACTCCCACATGTTTCAGAATGACAAAGTTTAATGACACTACTTACCTCATTGTCAGGAATGAATCTTTGAAATATTTGATGAGGGCAATATTTGAATAAGTTAGGATCATCACAATAAAAGTTCTTCACTTCATTCAAAAACTTTTCTTTGTCTTGGGTACTCTAATCAGCTGGCAAATCTCCTAAAGTAAGAAAATTGATATTTTTATCATACCAAAGCATTGGACTAAGAGAAAGTAAGGATTCGTTAGGAAAGTAATCATCGATTGGTGTGATGTTAGATGTCAAATTTGTTGTCACTTTTGACAAATGATCTGCATCAACATTTTTGATGCTTTTTTATCCATGATTTCTTTCTGAGAATAAATCATTTGCAAATCTTCAAATTCATCCAACTCATTTTTACTTGAAGTAGATCAAGTTGATCATAAACTAATTCATCAATATGATCTACTTCTTGTAAATCATTATTATCTCTAGGTTGCTTGCAAATGTTGAAAATATTCATCTCTAATGTCATGTTTTCAAATGATAGCTTCATCAGTCCATTCCTACAATTAATCAATGCGTTAAAAGTTGCAAGAAACTGATATCCTTAAATAACAGGAAATGAAATACATGCTTCAACAAGTTCTGTGTCTAAGACAATAAAATCCACATGATAAATGATTTTATCGACTTGTACTAACACATCTTCAATTATTCCTCTAGGCACTTTTACAGATCTATCGGCAAGTAAAAGAGTTACCTAGATTGAGACTTTGAAAAACTAAATATGGAAGTAAATTCACACTAGCTTCAATATCAAGTAAGGCTCTCTTAATTTTATGTTCTCTAATAAAGCAAGAAATTATAGAACAACCAGGGTCTTTATATTTCAAAGCATTACTGTTTTGAAAAATAACACTTGCATGTTCGGTTAAAAAGGCTTTCTTTTTCACATTCAATTTCCTTCACCATGCATAGGTCTTTCAAAAATTTAGCATAGGAAGGAACCTGTTTAATAGCATCCAGCAAAGGTATATTGATCCTTACCTATTTGAAAGTTTCAAATATTTCAGAGTTGTGATTGACTTTTCTTTATTTGGTCATGACATGAGGAAATGGAAGTGCTGGAGGGCAATCAGTTGTTTCTTTACAAATTTTAGATTCAACCCTTTCCATACCCTTAGAGATTGACTCATCATCTTTCTCACAAGGTTCAAAAGTGAGTTTTTCAATAACCTTACCACTAAGAAGAGTAGTGACTAATTTGACTTGATCCATGTGTTGGCTTCCGGAACTACTTGCATCTGCATTGTATTAGCCCTTAGGATTTTGTTGTAGTTGAGATGGAAACTTACCTTTCTCTTGGAAACTAAGAGCACATGTCAATTTTGCAAGAGTATCTTTAAAATTTGTCATGTTTTGATCAAGTTGAGCATTGATTGTCTCTTGCTTTATAATGAATGCATGCAATGTTTCCTCAAGATTTCTTCTAGGAGGTGGAGCATAAGTGATTAGTACTTGAAAGTGCATTTTTATCATGGTTTTATATCATCATTTTGCACTTGAAGTATCAATAACTCCTTAACTAAAGCATGTTTTATAAAAATATATCTGATAATATAAGATACCTTTAATTTGTGGTAAATGTTCATTTTAAATGCAGGCCTATCACATAAATGAGAGGATTGATTAATGACTTTAAGAACTTAAATTGCAAGGATAAAGAGATGGCCAAACTTAGAAAAGAGATTTTGGTGCAATCCAAACCGGAATACTGTTTGGTAATTGGGTCATATCTGGAGCTATAGATCTCAGATTTAGGTCCAATTTATATGGATGGAAAGGCAAGACATAGGCCTACAACTTTTATATGGAGTCTAAGATCTAAAAAAGCCATTTGCAAGTCCAAATTGTTGCAACAACAAAGAAGCCTGAATCTGTCTTCCAGCCCGAGCACTATTTGGTATTTTGGCCATATTTGGAGTTCTACAAGCCAAATGAGTTGAAAGTTTTACACAAGAAAGCTAAGACAATTGTCTAAAACTTTCATGTTTTCAACTGGCTCCAATTGTGATGTTATTAATGATGTTTTGGGCAGACAAGAGAAGATAAGGATTGTCACCAAGTCAAGAGTTGGCCACCCACTTATCAATTAGTCATCAAATCAATAGTTTCCAATTTTGGCCTATAAAAGGAGGCATTTGTCGTGCATTTAGGCATCTTGGTTTCCAGATCAAGATCATGCTCTTCCTTTCTCTCTTTGTATTTTTTGTAATGTTTATGCTTCGCTTTCATTAATATTAAGTTTATGCTTTTCATTTCCTTTCCTTTACTTAGTTAGCTTTTATGTTCTTATTTTGTTTATTTATTTTTCTTTCTTTCATTATGTCTAGCTAAGTTAATTATGTCAAGGTGAAAAGGTTACACTAATGGTGTAAGAATAAGTATAATGTAAACTTAATATGGACTTTAATGTTTGATACTAACATGTTTTCTATTTGTTATCTTGTTCACTTTTTAATACTTTGCTTGTTAAATAACTAATCTTGATTTATGTTGTATAACACTTGGTACAACAAATGCTTGGCACTTTCATAGTTCATATTGTATGGTATAACTGACACCTGAGCTATGAAAGGAACATGATTTGTTGTTAACATAAGTTATAATCATGAATGCTTGACGAGATTTACAAGTGTTAACATTAATCTAATAAGATGACTAATGTAATCATGTTAACAATCTATAATCTGATTGGAACCTCCTTTGTGTGGGGTTTCTAATTGAATAATAAGAGTTTATATTATACTTGTTTGACATACCATTAGTGGAATCTCTAACCTTGATATTTGTTATTATCATTGTTTAATCGTTACATTAATATTCCATCTCAAAGTTCTCATCTTCTTCTTCTCCTTCTTTTTCTTTATTATTATTATTATTAATACTAATACTACTACTACTACTACTACTATTATAGTTATTGTTGTTATTACTATTATTGTTGTTTATAATTTGTACAATTAACCTCCATGTGGTTCGACCCCGGTCTTGCCGGGTTATTTATTACTTTGACACTCCTACACTTGGGAGAAGACATCAATATTTTAGTCGTGCCAAATTATTGGCGCCGTTGTCGGGGAGGTAAGTCCTTGTATAAATTATAATATTTATTTAATTTTCTCTTTTCACTTTTCTTGTATATAACTTTGTTTCTTTTCTCTTGTTTCTTCTTCTTTTATTTTCTTCTTCCTTTTATTTTATTCCTACACGTGCATGACAGTGTGGTCACGTACATCAAGTGGTAGAATTTGTAGGATATGCTCATTATTTTCAAAAAATATGACCGAAGAAGATAATCAATCACTTCATAATGAAAATAATAAGAATAACCGTGCTAGAACACTTAGAGACCACATGAATCCCACAAGAACAAGTGCACCATCATGCATAGTTTTTCCTCCCGATGCATCTCATTTTAATTTTAAACCAGGTATTATTCAACTTTTACCTTCCTTTCATGGCTTAGAATTGGAAAATCCATACTTGCATTTAAGGGAATTTGAGGAGGTTTGCAACACATATAATAATTTAAATTATAGCATGAACACCATCAGATTAAAGCTTTTTCTTTTTTCATTAAAAGATAAAGCTAAAACAAGGCTATAAAATTTAAGACCAGGATCCATTCGTGCTTGGGATGAAATGCAATAACAATTTTTAAAGAAGTTTTTCCCATCTTATAGAACAAACTCTTTTAAAAGATAAATCACTACTTTCACTCAAAAACTAGGAGAAACATTTTACCAATGTTAGGATAGGTATCGAGACTTGCTTAGTACTTGCCCTTATCATGGTTTTGAAACATGGAGATTGGTTTCACATTTCTATGAAGGGTTAGCACCTAAAGAGAGGCAAATGGTTGAATTGATGTGCAATGAAACTTTTGAAGATAAAGACCCTGATGAAGCAATGGAGTACTTAGATTTGTTAGCTGAAAATACTTAAAATTGGGACACCGCGGGTACTTATGAGGCACCGAGTAAAACTCAACCTCATACATCTAGTGGAGGTATCTACAACCTTATCGAAGATGATGACCTTCAAGCCAAGTTTGCATCTTTAGCTTGAAAAGTCGAGGCACTAGAATTGAAAAAGAGTGGTAAATTACTTGGACTTGTTAGCTGAAAATGCTCAAAATTGGAACACTGCGGGTACATATGTGGCACCAAATAAAACTCAACCTCATACATCTAGTGGAGGTATGTACAACCTTAGGGAAGATCATGACCTTCAAGCCAAGTTTGCATCTTTAGCTAGAAAAGTCGAGGCACTAGAATTGAAAAGGAGTGGTCAATTAAAATCTGTTGAAAACATTGTGTGTCAAATCTGTGAAACAAATGAACATTCAACCAACGATTGTCCAACCTTGCCTTCTTTTAAGGAATGTCTCCATGAACAAGCCCATGCTTTAAATAGTTTCCAAAGGGCCAACCACAACCCATACTCCCAAACATACAACCCTGGTTGGAGAAATCACCCAAATTTCAGTTGGAAGAGTGATAATAACAATGTACAAACTTCACAACCACCATTTCAAGCACACCACAATTTCCAAAATTCTCATGGATATGCTCCTCCTTATGCTCCACCTCTTAGAAGAAATCTTAAGGAAACATTGCATGCATTCATTGAAAAGCAAGAGACAATCAATACCCAACTTGCTCAAAACATGGCAGATTTTAAAGATACTCTTGCAAAATTAACATCTGCTCTCAGTTTCCAAGAGAAAGGTAAGTTTCCATCTCAACTACAACAAAATCCCAAGGGGCAATACAATGCAAATGCAAGTAGTTCCGAAAGCCAACACATGGATCAAGTCAAATCAATCACTACTCTGCGTATTGGTAAGGTTATTGAAAAACCCTGTCTTGAATCTTATGAGAAAGATGATGAGTCAATCTCTAAGGGTAAGGAAGGGGTTGAATTTGAAAATTGCAAAGAAACAACTGATTCACCGCCAGCACTTCCATTTCCTCATGCCATGACTAAACAAAGGAAAGTCAATCACAACTCTAAAATTTTTGAAATTTTCAAACAGGTAAGAATCAATATACCTTTGCTGGATGCTATTAAACAGATTCCTTCCTATGCTAAATTTTTGAAAGATCTATGCACTGTGAAGAGGAAACTAAATGTGAAAAAGAAAGCCTTTCTAGCTGAACAAGTAAGTGTCATTCTTCAAAACAATAATGCTTTAAAATATAAAGACCTAGTTGTCCTACAATTTCTTGCTTTATTAGAGAACATAAAATTGAAAAAGCCTTACTTGATCTTGGTGCTAGTGTGAATTTACTTCCATATTTAGTTTTTCAGAGTCTCAATCTAGGTAAGTTAAAACCAACTTCTGTGTCTCTTTTACTTACCGATAGATCTGTAAAAGTTCCTAGAGGAATAATTGAAGATGTGTTAGTACAAATTGATAAATTCATTTATCTTGTGGATTTTATTGTCTTGGACACAGAACCTGTTGAAGCATGTAATTCATTTTCTATTATTTTAGGACGTCCATTTCTTGCAACCTCTAACGCATTTATTAATTATAGGAATGGACTGATGAAGCTATCATTTGGAAACATGACATTGGAGATGAATATTTTCAACATTTGCAAGCAACCTAGAGATGATAATGATTTACAAGAAGTAGATCATATTGACGAATTAGTTTATGATTAACTTGAATCTACTTTAAGTAAAAATGAATTAGATAAATATGAAGATTTGCAAATGATTTATTCTGAGGAAGAAATCGCGGATGAAAAACACACTAAACATGTTGATGTGAATCTTTTGTCAATAGCGACAACAAATTCGACATCTGACATCACACCAATCGATGATTACTTTCCTAACAAATCCTTACTTTCTCTTAGTTCAATGCCTTGGTATGATAAAAATATCAATTTTCTTGCTTTAGGAGATTTGCCAGCTGATTGGAGTACCTAAGACAAAGAAAAGTTTTTGAACGAAGTGAAGAGATTTTATTGTGATAACCCTAACTTATTCAAATATTGGCCTGATCAAATATTTCAAAGATTCGTTTCCGACAATGAGGTAAGTAGTGTCATTAAACTTTGTCATTCTGAAGCATGTGGAAGTTATTTCTTGTCAAAAAAGACAGCTGCAAAAATCTTTCAAAATGGATTTTGTTGGCCTACCGTGTTCAGGGACACGCATGCATTCTGCAAAACTTGTGAAAATTGTCAAAAAGTTGATACTAGTCAAAAAGTTTTGTTTTATAATTCTCAACTCTATGCATTCCCTAGAGAGCTAAGACCAAGATGGAGCAATCCTTATGGGGCCTGTGATATTGAGAATTCAATGAATGACAATGATTTTAAGGAAAATGAACATCATTTGAAAGCTTACTTTGATAATTTTCCTAGTGAAAATGAATCAACTGGTTGGACTGATCTTGTAGATGAAGGTTGATTTTTTTTTCCTCACATTGTTTTTGTGTTTCTTTTGAGTGATTTTTGCTAGTTTCTCTCACCCCGGTTAAATGGCCGACAACGGTACTCTGTGACTTAAGTCGGTTCTTTCAGTTTCCCATAATAACTGACATTTGTGTATATATTTGTGCAATTCTTTGAATCTCTCTCCCAATTCTCATTTGAAAATGAACACTAATCTTGAAAAATTGAAAAAGTATTTTCCTACTAGATGTGCAAGATTAAGATTGTTAATGAATCATGGAATTCCTAAAGATATCCGCTGGTTGATTGAAGCAAATGTCCGATTATCAAGTGAGTCCTCTAACTTCATTTCACACATGCCTGGAACAGGTAAAAACACTTTTGCAAAGAAGCATCATGCAAAACAACTGAAAGTCTGTCAACGATGTGCTAGATGGACTTGTAATACACAATGTCATTCTTTAGGAATGATATCTATAAACTGTGAAGATAAAATACAATTCATTAAGGATGGCCTGAGTAAGGAGTCTTTAGATAATCTTCTATTGACTCTTGAGACGCATCCTAGTGGAGATGTGCATCGTGTAATTCATGATTTATGGTCACTATTTCATAAAGAACATGATCGACTTAGTGTTGGGAATCTAACTAAAAAAGACCCTGTTTGCCAGTTTTTAAGAAAATTGGATGGGAAGCCTATCCCCGACCTATAGAGGGCATTTAAGCCGTTCTTGGACGTAAAACCAAGGGAAGATGTGAGCCACAATCACAACTACCTATACATACACATGCTTTTTCAAAAGTAAATAAATAAATAAATAAAAAGAGAGAGTGTGTGTCACACTCCAGCTGGCCTACATATAAAACCCTCTCTTCCTTCCTTTCATTTCTACTCAACCCATACATTCAACAAATACAGAAGTGTGTAGAAATGGTAAGTTCCTCAGGTCATCAAATAAGAAATATTTATGTTTTCGGTGGATCTAGTCCTGGGAAAGAAAAGGAGTTTTTAGAATCAACAAATCATCTTGGTCAGGTGCTAGCTGAGAGAAAGATTCATTTAGTGTATGAGGGAGGCAGTCTTGGGTTAGTGGGAAGTGTGTCAATAACTGCATTTTTAGGAGGTAGTCAAGTTTTGGGGGTCGTCCCCGAAGCTTTAGCACAAGGGGACATCATTGGAAAAACAATTGGAGAGGAACTTTAGGTCTCCACAATGTCGGCTCGAATGAATGCAATGTTTAACCATGTTGATGCCTTCATTGCTTTACCAGGTGGTCTAGACACATTGGAAGAGATCTTTCATATTTCTTCTTGGGCTCAACTGCACATTCACTATAAACTCATAGGTTTGTTAAATGTTAATGGTTATTATGATAAGTTGTTGTCTTTTCTTGATCACACTGTGGAACAGGAATTTCTAACATCTTCTCCACGACAAATCATAATCTCTGCTGCTACTGCTAAACAATTGATTGACCAACTACAATCTTTCATTCCTGTGATTGATCCTTCCATGAGTCGCATAAATTGGTCATCTAAGGAAAGCCGTAAAAAGCTTAGATTGAATTTGAGCCTTCATTTGTGAATTTTTGTGTCTTTTTGTTTTATTATTGTGTTTTGTTATTTCTTATTTTTGTTTCATTGTGTTTCAGGTTTGTCAGTGTTCGTTATTTCAGGTGATATCTTTCTTCCTTAGAACATTGAGGACAATGTCTCATTTTGGTTGGGGGGAGAGGGTAGTAGTTGATAAAAAATATTCTTTTTCAATTCATAAAGCATGTGCATAATTGTTGTTACTAAGATGGGAGAGTAAATAAACTCTTTTGTTAAAGTGACTCTTGAGACGTGATTAGTACTTAAAAGTGCATTTTTATCATGGTTTTATATCATCATTTTGCACTTGAAGTATCAATAACTCCTTAACTAAAGCATGTTTTATAATAATATATCTAATAATATAAGATACCTTTAATTTATGGTAAATGTTCATTTTAAATGCAGGGCTATCACATAAATGAAAATATTGATTGATGACTTTAAGAACTTAAATTGCAAAGGCAAAGAGATGGCCAAACTTAGAAAAGAGATGTCGGTGCAATCCAAACCGGAACACTGTTCGGTAATTGGGCCATATCTAGAGCTACAGATCTCAGATTTAGGTCCAATTTATATGGATGGAAAGGTAAGACATAGGCCTACAACTTTCATATGGAGCCCAAGATCTAAAAAGGCCATTATCAAGTCCAAATTGTAGCAACAACAAAGAAGCCTGAATCTGTCTTCCAGCCCGAGCACTGTTCGGTATTTTGGCCATATCTGGAGTTCTAGAAGTCCAAATGAGCTGAATGTTTTACACAAGAAAGCTGACATAATTGCCTACAACTTTCATGTTGCAATTGGCTCCAATTTTGACGTTATCAATGATGTTTTGGGCAGACAAGAGAAGATAAGGATTGTAACCAAGTCAAAAGTTGGCCACCCACTTATCAATTAGTCATCAAATCAATAGTTCCCAATTTTGGCCTATAAAAGGAGGCATTTGCCATGTATTTAGGCATCTTGGTTTCCAGATCAAGATCATGCTCTTCCTTTCTCTCTTTGTATTTTTTGTAATGTTTATGTTTTGCTTTCATTAATATTAAGTTTATGCTTTTCATTTCCTTTCCTTTACTTAGTTAGCTTTTATGTTCTTATTTTGTTTATCTATTTCTCTTTCCTTCATTATGTCTAGCTAAGTTAATTATGTCAAGGTGAAAAGGTTACACTAATGGTGTGACAATAAGTATAATGTAAACTTAATATGGACTTTAATGTTTGATACTAACCTGTTTTATATTTGTTATCTTGTTCACTCTTTAATACTTTGCTTGTTAAATGACTAATCTTGATTTATGTTGTATAACACTTGGTACAACAAATGCTTGGCACTTTCATAGCCCATAATGTATGGTATAACCGACACCTGAGCTATGAAAAGAACTTGATTTGTTGTTAACATAAGTTATAATCATGAATGCTTGACGAGATTTACAAGTATTAGCATTAATTGAATAAGATGACTAATGTAATCATGTTAACAATATATAATCTGATTGGAACCTTTTTTGTGTGTGGTTTCCAATTCAATAATAAGAGTTTATACTATACTTGTTTGATATACCATTAGTGGAACCTCTAACCTTGACATTTGTTATTATTATTGTTTAATCCTTACATTAATTTTCCATCTCCAAGTTCTTATCATCTTCTTCTTCTTCTCTTTCTTTACTACTACTACTACTACTACTACTACTACTACTACTACTACTACTACTATTATTATTATTATAGTTGTTGTTGTTGTTGTTATTGTTGTTGTTATTATTGCTTTTATTGTTGCTTATAATTGTTGTCTATAATTTGTACAATTAACCTCCCTGTGGTTCGACCCCGGTCTTGCTAGGTTATTTATTACTTCGACGCTCCTGCACTTGGGAGAAGACATCAATCTTTTAGTCGTGTCAAGTTTTTGGCGCCGTTGCCGAGGAGGTAAGTCCTTGTATAAATTATAATATTTATTTTATTTTCTCTTTTCACTTTTCTTGTATATAACTTTATTTCTTTTCTCTTGTTTCTTCTTCTTTTGCTTTCTTCTTCTTTTTTATTTTATTCCTACACGTGCATGAGAGTGTGGTCACATACATTAAGTGGTAGACTTTGTAGGATATCCTCATCATTTTCAGAAAATATGGACGAAGAAGATAATCAATCACTTCATAATGAAAATAATGAGAATAACCGTGGTAGAACACTTAGAGACCACATGAATCCCACAAGAACAAGTCAACATCATGCATAGTTTTTCCTCCCGATGCATCTCATTTTAATTTTAAGCCAGGTATTATTCAACTTTTACCATCTTTTCATGGCTTGGAATTGGAAAATCCATACTTGCATTTAAGGGAATTTGAGGAGGTCTGCAACACATATAATAATTTAAATTGTAGCATGAACACCATTAGATTAAAGCTTTTTCCTTTTTCATTAAAAGATAAAACTAAAACATGGCTACAAAATTTAAGACCAGGATCCATTTGTGCTTGGGATGAAATGCAACAATAGTTTTTAAAGAAGTTTTTCCCATCTCATAGAACAAACTCTTTCAAGAGACAAATCACCACTTTCACTCAAAAACCAGGAGAAACATTTTACCAATGTTGGGATAGGTATCGAGACTTGCTTAGTACTTGCCCTCATCATGGTTTTGAAACATGGAGATTGGTTTCACATTTCTATGAAGGGTTAACATCTAAAGATAGGCAAATGGTTGAATTGATGTGAAATGGAACTTTTGAAGATAAAGACCCTGATGAAGCAATGGAGTACTTAGACTTGTTAACTTAAAATGCTCAAAATTAGGACACCGCGGGTACTTATGAGGCACCGAGTAAAACTCAACCTCATACATCTAGTGGAGGTATGTACAACCTTAGGGAAGATCATGACCTTCAAGCCAAGTTTGCATCTTTAGCTAGAAAAGTCGAGGCACTAGAATTGAAAAGGAGTGGTCAATTAAAATCTGTTGAAAACATTGTGTGTCAAATCTGTGAAACAAATGAACATTCAACCAACGATTGTCCAACCTTGCCTTCTTTTAAGGAATGTCTCCATGAACAAGCCCATGCTTTAAACAGTTTCCAAAGGCCCAACCAAAACCCATACTCCCAAACATACAACCCTAGTTGGAGAAATCACCCAAATTTCAATTGGAAGAGTGAGAACAACAATGCACAAACTTCACAACCACCATTTCAAGCACACCACAATTTCCAAAATTCTCATGGATATACACCTCCTTATGCTCCACCTCCTAGAAGAAATCTTGAGGAAACATTGCATGCATTCATTGAAAAGCAAGAGACAATCAATACTCAACTTGCTCAAAACATGACAAATTTTAAAGATACTCTTGCTAAATTAACATCTGCTCTCAGTTTCCAAGAGAAAGGTAAGTTCCATCTCAACCGCAACAAAATCCCAAAGGGCAATACAATGCAAATGCAAGTAGTTTCGGAAGCCAACACATGGATCAAGTCAAATCAGTCACTACTCTGCGTAGTGGTAAGGTTATTGAAAAACCCTCTCTTGAACCTTATGAGAAAGATGATGAGTCAATCTCTAAGGGTAAGGAAGGGGATGAATCTGAAAATTGCAAAGAAAAGACTGATTCTCTGCCAGCACTTCCATTTCCTCAAGCCATGACCAAAAAAAGGAAAGTTAATCACAACTCTGAAATCTTTGAAACTTTCAAATAGGTAAGGATCAATATACCTTTGTTGGATGCTATCAAACAGGTTCCTTCCTATGCTAAATTTTTGAAAGATCTCTGCACTGTGAAGAGGAAACTGAATGTGAAAAAGAAAGCCTTTCTAGCCGAACAAGTAAGTGCTATTCTTCAAAACAATAATGCTTTGAAATATAAAGACCCTGGTTGTCCTACAATTTCCTGCTTTATTGGAGAGCATAAAATTGAAAGAGCCTTACTTGATCTTGGTGCTAGTGTGAATTTACTTCCATATTCATTTTTTTAGAGTCTCAATCTAGGTGAGTTAAAACCAACTTCAATATCTCTTTTACTTGCCGATAGATCTTTAAAAGTGCCTAGAGGAATAATTGAAGATGTGTTAGTACAAGTCGATAAATTCATTTATCCTATGGATTTTATTGTCTTGGACACAGAACCTATTGAAGCATATAATTCATTTCCTGTTATTTTAGGACGTCCATTTCTTGCAACCTCTAACGCATTGATTAATTGTAGGAATGGACTGATGAAGCTATCATTTGGAAACATGACATTGGAGATGAATATTTTCAACATTTGCAAGCAACCTGGAGATGATAATGATTTACAAGAAGTACATCATATTGAGGAATTAGTTTATGATCAACTTGAATCTACTTTAAGTAAAAATGAATTGGATGAAACTGAAGATTTGCAAATGATTTATTCTGAGGAAGAAATCACGGATGAAACAAGCACCGAAAATGTTGATGCAAATCTTTTGTCAATAGTGATAACAGATTTGACATCTGACATCACACCAATCGATGATTACTTTCCTAATGAATCCTTACTTTCTCTTAGTCCAATGCCTTGGTATAATAAAAATATCAATTTTTATTCTTTAGGAGATTTTCCAGCTGATTGGAGTACCCAAGACAAAGAAAAGTTTTTGAACGAAGTGAAGAATTTTTATTGTGATGACCCTACCTTATTCAAATATTGTCCTGATCAAATATTTCAAAGATTCATTCCCGACAATGAGGTAAGTAGTGTCATTAAACTTTGTCATTCTGAAGCATGTGGAAGTTATTTCTTGTCAAAAAAGACAGCTGCAAAAATCTTTCAAAATGAATTTTATTGGCCTACCATGTTCAAGGACACGCATGCATTCTGCAAAACTTGTGAAAATTGTCAAAAGATTGATACTAGTAAAAAAGTTTTGTTTTATGATTCTCAACTCTATGCATTCCCTAAAGAGCTAAGATTAAGATGGACCAATCCTTATGGGGCCTGTGATATTGAGAATTCAATGAATGACAATAATTTTAAGGAAAATGGACATCGTTTGAAAGCTTACTTTGATAATTTTTCTAGTGAAAATGAATCAGCTGGTTTGAATGATCTTGTAGATAAAGGTTGATTATTTTGTTTTTCTCACATTTTTTGTGTTTCTTTTTTAGTGATTTTTGCTAGTTTCTCGCATCCCGGTCAAATGGCGGATAACGGTACTCTGTAACTTAAGTCGGTTCTTTCAGTTTCCCATAATTATTGATATCTGTGTATATATCTGTGCAATTCTTTGAAGCTCTCTTCCAATTCTCATTTGAAAATGGACACTAATCTTGAAAAATTGAAAAAGTATTTTCCCGTTTTGCCTCAGAATGCGATTACAAAAATTTACCGTGCTAGATGTGCAAGATTGAGATTGTTAATGAATCACGGAATTCCTGAAGATATTCGCTGGTTGATTGAAGCAAAGGTCCGATTATCAGGTGAGTCCTCTAATTTCTTTATTTCACACATGCCTGGAACAGCTAAAAGCACTTTTGCAAAGAAACGTCGTGCAAAACGACTAGAAGTCTGTCATCGATGTGCTAGATGGACTTGTAATACACAATGTCGTTCTTTAGGAATGGTATCTATAAACCGTGAAGATAAAATACAATTCATTAAGAATGGCCTGAGTAAGGAGTCTTTAGATAGTCTTCTGTTGACTCTTGAGACGCATCCTAGTGGAGATGTGCATCGTGTAATTCATGATTTATGGCCACTATTTCATAAAGAACATGATCGACTTAGTCTTGGGAATCTGACTAAAAAAGACCCTGTTTGCCAGTTTTTAAGAAAACTGGATGGGAAGCCTATCCCCGACCCATAGAGGGCGTTTAAGCCGTTCTTGGACGTAAAACCAAGGGACGATGTGAGCCACAATCACAACTACCTGTAAATAAATAAATAAATAAATAAAAAGAGAGAGAGAGAGTGTGAGACTCCAGCTGGCCTACATATAGGTGTTATGATTGCCTTTCTAATTTCTCATCTATAAAACCCTCTTTTCCTTCCTTTCATTTCTACTCAACCCATACATTCAACAAATACAGAAGTGTGTAGAAATGGCAAGTTCCTCAAGTCATCAAATAAGAAATATTTGTGTTTTTGGAGGATCTAGTCCTGGGAAAGAAAAGGAGTTTTTAGAATCAGCAAATCATCTTGGTCAGGTGCTAGCTGAGACAAAGATTCATTTAGTGTATGGGGGAGGCAGTCTTGGGTTAATGGGAGGTGTGTCAATAGCTGCATTTTTAAGAGGTAGTCAAGTTTTAGGAGTCGTCCTTGAAGCTTTGGCACAAGGGGACATCGTTGGAAAAACAATTGGAGAGGAACTTTAGGTCTCCACAATGTCGGCTCGAATGAATGCAATGTTTAACCATGTTGATGCTTTCATTGCTTTACCAGGTGGTCTAGGCACATTGGAAGAGATCTTTCATATTTCCTCTTGGGCTCAATTGCACATTCACCATAAACCCATAGGTTTGTTAAATGTTAATGGTTATTATGATAAGTTGTTGTCTTTTCTTGATCATGCTGTGGAACAAGAATTTTTAACATCTTCTGCACGACAAATCATAATCTCTGCTACTACTGCTGAACAATTGATTGACCAACTACAATCTTTCATTCCTGTGATTGATCCTTCCATGAGTCGCATAAATTGGTCATCTACGGGAAGCCGTAAAAAGCTTAGATTGGATTTGAGCCTTCATTTGTGAATTTTTGTGTCTTTTGGTTTTATTATTGTGTTTTATTATTTCTTATTTTTATTTCAGTGTGTTTCAGGTTTTGTTAGTGATCGTTATTTCAGGTGATATCTTCTATACTCTATCTTTCTACCTTAGAACATTGAGGACAATGTCTCGTTTTGGTTGGGGGGAGAGGGTAGTAGTTGATAAAAAAAAATTGTTTTTCATTTCATAAAGCATGTGCATAATTGTTGTTACTAGGATGGCAGAGTAAAGGAGTTCTTTTGTTAAAATGACTCTTGAGACGCATCTTAGTAACCATTCTTAACAAGGTCTATTATAATACTTCCTGAAATATTCAGGTTTACAAACTCTCGTATTGTTACCACTTAATTCTGCTCATATACTTATTTAACATGTATTCTTAAACCTTAATTTACACACACACACTTTAACATATGATTGTGGGTTGTATATTGGATTATTACATTATTTATGTTCTTTTGTTAAAGGTAACAACTAAGGGAAAGGAATTGTATATAATTAAAAAAAAACATAAAAAAAAGAGAAAAAAAAGAAAAAAAATGATGATAATAAAAATGTAAATAAGTTTGGTTTCATAGCCTCCCTAACCTAAGCAATTAAGCCCGAAGGGGTGTTTTAACACCTAATACCCTAAAGTCAACTGACTTGGGAGCTATTGGCCCAACGCTTGTTACATGGGTTGAGGAAAAAAGCTTAAGGGAATCAAACATTGCACTCTCTACATATCAGTATCTGCGACCCGAGTTACTAAGCTCGTAGGGGTGTCTTAACACCTAATGCCCTAAGACCAACTGGTCTGGGAGTCATTAGCTGAAAGCTCGTTACATGGGTTAAATATGCATGATATTTTTAAATTATATGTATATAGATTTTTTAAAAAAAAAAGAAAAAAAAAGACAAAAATAATAATCCCATCCCAAGGAAGTTAACCTTAAACATTAGAACAAAAATTTTGTTTTCTTCCAAGAAAAGCCCCATAATTATGTGTTGATACATTGAGTACAAAAGAAAGATTTATTAATATCTTGTTAAGATGTATTGAGCAGATATATAAATTTAATGAGAGTTTGTTTATCTGGATAGATTAATGGAAGTTAAATGATGAATACCTTGCTTTGTGAAATTTGCAAATTGTTTTAACGCTTTGATTACTAGGGACTAGTAATAAGCTGGTTGAGGGGTGTGATTAGTACTTAAAAGTGCATTTTTATCAGGGTTTTATATCATCATTTTGCACTTGAAGTATCAATAACTCCTTAACTAAAGCATGTTTTATAATAATATATCTAATAATATAAGATACCTTTAATTTATGGTAAATGTTCATTTTAAATACAGGGCTATCACATAAATGAAAATATTGATTGATGACTTTAAGAACTTAAATTGCAAAGGCAAAGAGATGGCCAAACTTAGAAAAGAGATGTCGGTGCAATCCAAACCGGAACACTGTTCGGTAATTGGGCCATATCTAGAGCTATAGATCTTGGATTTAGGTTCAATTTATATGGATGGAAAGGTAAGACATAGGCCTACAACTTTCATATGGAGCCTAAGATCTAAAAAGGCCATTATCAAGTCCAAATTGTAGCAACAACAAAGAAGCCCGAATCTGTCTTCTAGCCCGAGCACTGTTCGGTATTTTGGCCATATCTGGAGTTCTAGAAGTCCAAATGAGCTGAATATTTTACACAAGAAAGCTGACATAATTGCCTACAACTTTCATGTTTGCAATGGGCTCTAATTTTGACGTTATCAATGATGTTTTTGGTAGACAAGAGAAGATAAGGATTGTAACCAAGTCAAAAGTTGGCCACCCACTTATCAATTAGTCATCAAATCAATAGTTCCCAATTTTGGCCTATAAAAGGAGGCATTTGCCATGTATTTAGGCATCTTGGTTTCCAGATCAAGATCATGCTCTTCCTTTCTCTCTTTGTATTTTTTGTAATGTTTATGTTTTGCTTTCATTAATATTAAGTTTATGCTTTTCATTTCCTTTCCTTTACTTAGGTAGCTTTTATGTTCTTATTTTGTTTATCTATTTCTCTTTCCTTCATTATGTCTAGCTAAGTTAATTATGTCAAGGTGAAAAGGTTACACTAATGGTGTGACAATAAGTATAATGTAAACTTAATATGGACTTTAATGTTTGATACTAACCTGTTTTATATTTGTTATCTTGTTCACTCTTTAATACTTTGCTTGTTAAATGACTAATCTTGATTTATGTTGTATAACACTTGGTACAACAAATGCTTGGCACTTTCATAGCCCATAATGTATGGTATAACCGACACCTGAGCTATGAAAAGAACTTGATTTGTTGTTAACATAAGTTATAATCATGAATGCTTGACGAGATTTACAAGTATTAGTATTAATTGAATAAGATGACTAATGTAATCATGTTAACAATATATAATCTGATTGGAACCTCCTTTGTGTGTGGTTTCCAATTCAATAATAAGAGTTTATACTATACTTGTTTGATATACCATTAGTGGAACCTCTAACCTTGACATTTGTTATTATTATTGTTTAATCCTTACATTAATTTTCCATCTCCAAGTTCTTATCATCTTCTTCTTCTTCTCTTTCTTTACTACTACTACTACTACTACTACTACTACTATTATTATTATTATTAATATTATAGTTGTTGTTGTTGTTATTGTTGTTGTTATTATTGCTTTTATTGTTGTCTATAATTTGTACAATTAACCTCCCTGTGGTTCGACCCCGGTCTTGCCGGGTTATTTATTACTTCGACACTCCTGCACTTGGGAAAAGACATCAATCTTTTAGTCGTGTCAAGACGCATCTTAGTAACCATTCTTAACAAGGTCTATTATAATACTTCTTGAAATATTCAGGTTTACAAACTCTCACATTGTTATCACTTAATTCTGCTTATATACTGATTTAACATGTATTCTTAAACCATAATTTACACACACACATTTTAACATATGATTGTGGGTTGCATATTGGATTATTACATTATTTATGTTCTTTTGTTAAAGGTAACAACTAAGGGAAAGGGATTGTATATAATTAAAAAGAAAGAAAAAAAAAGAGAAGAAAAAAAAATGATAATAATAAAAATGTAGATAAGTTTGGTTTCGTAGCCTCCCTAACCTAAGCAATTAAGCCCGAAGGGGTGTTTTAACACCTAATATCCTAAAGTCAACTGACTTGGGAGCTATTGGCCCAATGCTTGTTACATGGGTTGAGAAGAAAAGCTTAAGGGAATCAAACATTGCACTATCTACATATCAGTATCTGCGACCCGGGTTACTAAGCTCGTAGGGGTGTCTTAACACTTAATGCCCCAAGACCAACTGGTCTAGGAGTCATTAGCTGAAAGCTTGTTACCTAGGTTAAAGATGCATGATGTTTTTAAATTATATGTATATATATATATATATATATTTATAAAAAAAAAGACAAAAATAATAATCCCAACTCAAGGAAGTTAACCTTAAACATTAGAACAAAAATTTTGTTTTCTTCTAAGAAAAGCCCCATAATTATGTGTTGATACATTGAGCATAAAAGAAAGGTTTATTAATATGTTGTTAAGAGGAATTGAGCAGATATATAAATTTAATAAGAGTTTGTTTATCTAGATAGATTAATGGAAGTTAAATCATGAATACCTTGCTTTGTGGAATTTGCAAAAAACAAATTTCTATTTTAACGCTTTGATTACTAGGAACTAGTAATAAGCTGGTTGGGGGGTATGATTAGTACTTAAAAGTGCATTTTTATCATGGTTTTATATCATCATTTTGCACTTGAAGTATCAATAACTCCTTAACTAAAGCATGTTTTATAATAATATATCTAATAATATAAGATACCTTTAATTTATGGTAAATGTTCATTTTAAATGCTGGCCTATCACATAAATGAAAGGATTGATTGATGACTTTAAGAACTGAAATTGCAAGGATAAAGAGATGGCCAAACTTAGAAAAGAGATGTCGGTGCAATCCAAAGCGGAACACTGTTCAGTAATTGGGTCATATCTAGAGCTTTAGATCTCAGATTTAGGTCCAATTTATATGGATGGAAAGGTAAGACATAGGCCTACAACTTTCATATGGAGCCCAAGATCTAAAAAGGCCATTTGCAAGTCCAAATTGTAGCAACAACAAAGAAAAACAAAAATAATGTGAAAAAAAAAATTAACCTTAATCTACAAGATCAGTCCAACTAGTTGATTCATTTTCACTAGGAAAATTATCAAAGTAAGCTTTCAAATGATGTTCATTTTCCTTAAAATCATTTTCATTCATTGAATTCTCAATATCACAGGCCCCATAAGGATTGCTCCATCTTGGTCTTAGCTCTCTAGGGAATGCATAGAGTTGAGAATTATAAAACAAAACTTTTTGACTAGTATCAACTTTTTGACAATTTTCACAAGTTTTGCAGAATGCATGCGTGTCCTTGAACATGGTGGGCCAATAAAATCCATTTTGAAAGATTTTTACAACTATCTTTTTTGACGAAAAATAACTTCCACATGCTTTAGAATGACAAAGCTTAATGACACTACTTACCTTATTGTCGGGAATGAATCTTTGAAATATTTGATCAGGACAATATTTGAATAAGTTAGGGTCATCACAATAAAAATTCTTCACTTCGTTCAAAAACTTTCTTTGTTTTGAGTACTTCAATCAGTTGGCAAATCTCCTAAAGTAAGAAAATTAATATTTTTATCATACCAAGGCATTGGACTAAGAGAAAGTAAGGATTCATTAGGAAAGTAATCATCGATTGGTATGATGTCAGATGTCGAATCTGTTGTCATTATTAACAAAAGATTCGCATCAACATTTTTGGTGTGTTTTTCATCTGTCATTTCTTCCTCAGAATAAATTATTTGAAAATCTTCAGATTCATCCAATTCATTTTTACTTAAAGTAGATTCAAGTTGATCATAAACTAATTCATCAATATGATCTACTTCTTGTAAATCATTATCATCTCCAGGTTGCTTGCAAATGTTAAAAATATTCATCTCCAATGTCATGTTTCTGAATGATAGCTTCATCAGTCCATTCCTATAATTAATCAATGCATTAGAAGTTGCATGAAACGAACATCCTAAAATAACAAGAAATGAATTACATACTTCAACAGGTTGTGTGTCCAAGACAATAAAATCCATAGGATAAATAAATTTATCGACTTGTACTAACACATCTTCAATTATTCCTCTAGGCACTTTTACAGATCTATCGGCAAGTAAAAGAGATATAGAAGTTGGTTTTAACTCACCTAGATTGAGAGTCTGAAAAACTGAATATAAAAGTAAATTCACACTAGCACCAAGATCAAGTAAGGCTCTTTCAATTTTATGTTCTCCAATAAAGTAAGAAATTATAGGACAACCAAGGTATTTATATTTCAAAGCATTATTGTTCTGATGAATGACACTTACTTGTTCGGCTAGAAAGGCTTTCTTTTTCACATTCAGTTTCCTCTTCATAGTGCATAGATCTTTCAAAAATTTAGCATAGGAAGGAACCTGTTTAATAGCATCCAGCAAAGGTATATTGATCCTTACCTATTTGAAAATTTCAAAGATTTCAGAGGAAATGGAAGTGCTGGAGGTGAATCAGTCATTTCTTTGTAATTTTCAAATTAAACCCCTTCCTTACCCTCAGAGATTGACTCATCATCTTTCTCATAAGGTTCAAGAGAGGGTTTTTCAATAATCTTATCACTGCACGGAGTAGTGACTGATTTGACTTGATCCATATGTTGGCTTCCGGAACTACTTGCATTTGCATTGTATTGCCCCTTGGGATTTTGTTGTAGTTGAGATGGAAACTTACCTTTCTCTTGGAAACAGAGAGTAGATGTTAATTTTGCAAAAATATCTTTAAAATATGTCATGTTTCGAGCAAGTTGAGTATTGATTGTCTCTTGCTTTTCAATGAATGCATGCAATGTTTCCTCAGGATTTCTTCTAGGAGCTGGAAATTATGGTGTGCTTGAAACGGTGGTTGTGAAGTTTGTGTATTGTTGTTCTCACTCTTCCAACTAAACTTTAGGTGATTTCTCCAACCAAGGTTGTATGTTTGGGAGTATGGGTTGTGGTTGGGCCTTTGGAAACTATTTAAAGCATGGCCTTGTTCATGGAGACATTCCTTAAAAGAAGGTAAGATTGGACAATCGTTGGTTGAGTGTTCATTTGTTTCACAGATTTGACACACAATGTTTTCAACAGATTTTAATTGACCACTCTTTTTCAATTCTAGTGCCTCGACTTTTCTAGCTAAAGATACAAACTTCGCTTGAAGGTCATGATCTTCCCTAAGGTTATACATACCTCCACTAATATATGAGGTTGAGTTTTACTCGGTGCCTCATAAGTACCCGCAATGTCCTAATTTTGAGCATTTTCAACTAATAAGTCTAAGTACTCCATTACTTCATCAGGATCTTTATCCTTAAAAGTTCTATTGCACATCAATTCAATCATTTGCCTATCTCTAGGTGTTAACCCTTCATAGAAATGTGAAACTTATTAGTACATAAAAATGCATTTTTATCATGGTTTTATATCATCATTTTGCACTTGAAGTATTAATAACTCCTTAACTAATTTTTTTAATAATATATCTAATAATATAAGATAGCTTTAATTTATGGTAAATGTTCATTTTAAATGCAGGCCTATCACATAAATGAAAGGATTGATTGATGACTTTAAGAACTTAAATCGCAAGGATAAAGAGATGGCCAAACTTAGAAAAGACATGTCGGTGCAATCCAAACCGGAACACTATTTGGTAATTGGGCCATATCTATAGCTATAGATCTTAAATTTAGGTCTACTTTATATGGATGGGAAGGTAAGCCATAGGCCTACAACTTTCATATGGAGCCCAAGATCTAAAAAGGCTATTTTCAAGTCCAAATTGTAGCAACAACACAGAAGCCTGAATCTATCCTCCAGCCCCAGCGGTGTTCAGTGCTTGGAACATATCTGGAGTTCTAGAAGTCAAAATGAGCTGAAGGTTTTACACAAGAAAGCTGAGACAATTACTTAGAAATTTCATGTTTTCAAGTGGCTCCAATTCTGATGTTATCAATGACATTTTGGGCAGACAAGAGAAGATAAGGAATGTCACGAAATCAAGAGTTGGCCACCCACTCATCAATTAGTCATCAAATCAATAGTTCCCAATTTTGGCCTATAAAAGGAGGCATTTGCCATGCATTTAGGCATCTTGGTGTCCAGATCAAGATCATGCTCTTCCTTTCTCTCTTTGTATTTTTTGTAATGTTTGTGCTTTGCTTTCATTAATATCAAGTTTATGCCTTTCATTTCCTTTCACTTACTTAGTTAACTTTAATCTTATTCATGTTCTTATTTTGTTTATTTATTTTTCTTTCTTTCATTATGTCTAGCTAAGTTTATTATGTTAAGGTGAAAAGGTTACACTAATGGTGTAGGAATAAGTATAATGTAAACTTAATATGGACTTTAATGTTTGATACTAACATGTTTTCTATTTGTTATCTTGTTCACTCTTTAATACTTTGCTTGTTAAATAACTAATCTTGATTTATGTTGTATAACACTTAGTACAACAAATGCTTGGCACTTTCATAGTTCATATTGTATGGTATAACTGATACCTGAGCTATGAAAGGAACTTGATTTGTTGTTAACATAAGTTATAATCATGAATGCTTGACGAGATTTACAAGTGTTAGCATTAATCAAATAAGATGACTAATGTAATCATGTTAATAATCTATAATCTAATTGGAACCTCCTTTGTGTGTGGTTCCAATTAAATAATAAAAGTTTATACTATACTTGTTTGACATACCATTAGTGAAACCTCTAACCTTGACATTTGTTATTATCATTGTTTAATTGTTACTTTAATATTCCATCTCAAAGTTCTCTTCTTCTTCTTCTTCTTTGTTATTATTATTATTATTATTATTATTATTATTATTATTACTGGTGTTATTATTGTTGTTGTTGTTGTTGTTGTTACTATTGTCGTTTATAATTTGTACAATTAACCTCTCTATGGTTCGACCCCGGTCTTGTCGGGTTATTTATTACTTCAACACTCCTGCAATTGGGAGAAGACATCAATCTTTTCATCGTGTCAAGTTTTTGGCACCGTTGCCGGGGAGGTATGTTTTGTATAAATTATAATATTTATTTTATTTTATCTTTTCACTTTTCTTGTATATAACTTTGTTTTTTTTCTCTTGTTTCTTCTTCTTTTATTTTCTTCTTCCTTTTATTCTATTCCTACACGTGCATGAGAGTGTAGTCACGTACATCAAGTGGTAGACTTTGTAGGATATCCTCATCATTTTCAGAAAATATGGCCGAAGAAGATAATCAATCACTTCATAATGAGAATAACCGTGTCAGTCATGCATAGTTTTTCCTCCCGATACATCTCATTTTAATTTTAAACCAGGTATTATTCAACTTTTACCTTCTTTTCATGGCTTAGAATTGGAAAATCCATACTTGCATTTAAGGGAATTTGAGGAGGTCTGCAACACATATAATAATTTAAATTGTAGCATGAACACCATCAGATTAAAGCTTTTTCCTTTTTCATTAAAAGATAAAGCTAAAACATGGCTATAAAATTTAAGACCAGGATCCATTCGTGCTTGGGATGAAATGCAACAACAATTTTTAAAGAAGTTTTTCCCATCTCATAGAACAAACTCTTTCAAAAGACAAATCACCACTTTCACTCAAAAACCAGGACAAACATTTTTCCAATGTTGGGATAGGTATTGAGACTTACTTAGTACTTGCCCTCATCATGATTTTGAAACATGGAGATTGGTTTCACATTTCTGTGAAGGGTTAACACCTATAGATAGGTAAATGGTTGAATTGATGTGCAATGGAACTTTTGAAGATAAAGACCCTGATGAAGCAATGGAGTACTTAGACTTGTTAGCTGAAAATACTTAAAATTGGGACACCGCGGGTACTTATGAGGCACCGAGTAAAACTCAACCTCATACATCTAGTGGAGGTATGTACAACGTTAGGGAAGATCATGACCTTCAAGCCAAGTTTGCATCTTTAGCTAGAAAAGTCGAGGCACTAGAATTGAAAAATAATATGAACACTCAACTAACGATTGTCCAACCTTTCCTTCTATTAAGGAATGTCTCCATGAACAAGCCCATGCTTTAAACAGTTTTCAAAGGGCCAACCACAACCCATACTCCCAAACATACAACCTTGGTTGGAGAAATCACCCAAATTTTAGTTGGAAGAGTGAGAACAACAATGCATAAACTTCACAACCACCATTTCAAGCACACCACAATTTCCAAAATTCTCATGGATATGTACCTCCTTATACTCCACCTCTTAGAACAAATCTTGAGGAAACATTGCATGCATTTATTGAAAAGCAAGAGAAAATCAATACTCAACTTGCTGAAAACATGACAGATTTTAAAGGTACTCTTGCAAAATTAATATCTACTCTTAATTTCCAAGAAAAAGGTAAGTTTCCATCTCAACCACAACAAAATCCCAAGAGGCAATACAATGAAAATGCAAGTAGTTCTGGAAGCCAACACATGGATCAAGTCAAATTAGTCACTACTCTCCGTAGTGGTAAGGTTATTGAAAAACCCTCTCTTGAACCTTATGAGAAAGATGATGAGTCAATCTCTAAGGGTAAGGAAGGGGTTGAATCTGAAAATTGCAAAGAAACGACTGATTCACCACCAGCACTTCCATGACCAAACAAAGGAAAGTCAATCATAACTTTGAATTTTTTGAAATTTTCAAACAAGTAAGGATTAATATGCCTTTGTTGGATGCTATTAAACAGGTTCTTTCCTATGCTAAATTTTTGAAAGATCTATGCATTATGAAGAGGAAACTGAATGTGAAAAAGAAAGCCTTTCTAGCTGAACAAGTAAGTGCCATTCTTAAAAACAATAATGCTTTGAAAAATAAAGACCCTGGTTGTCCTACAATTTCTTGCTTTATTGGAGAACAAAAAATTGAAAGAGCCTTACTTGATCTTGGTGCTAGTGTGAATTTACTTCCATATTCAGTTTTTCAAAGTCTCAATCTAGGTGAGTTAAAACCAACTTCTATATCTCTTTTTCTTGCCGATAGATCTGTAAAAGTGCCTCAAGGAAAATTGAAGATGTGTTAGTACAAGTCGATAAATTCATTTATCTAGTGCATTTTATTATCTTGGACACAGAACTTGTTGAAGCATGTAATTCATTTCCTGTTATTTTAGGATGTCCATTTCTTGCAACCTCTAACGCATTGATTAATTGTAGGAATGGACTAATGAAGCTATCATTTGGAAACATGACATTGGAGATGAATATTTTCAACATTTGCAAGCAACCTGGAGATGATAATGATTTATAAGAAGTAGATCATATTGACGAATTAGTTTATGATCAACTTGAATCTACTTTAAGTAAAAATGAGTTAGATGAATCTGAAGATTTGCAAATGATTTATTCTAAGGAAGAAATCACAGATGAAAAACGCACCGAAAATGCTGATGTGGATCTTTTATCAAAAGTGACACCACAATCGACATCTGACATCACACCAATCGATGATTACTTTCCTAACGAATCCTTACTTTCTCTTAGTCCAATGCCTTGGTATGATAAAAATATCAATTTTCTTGCTTTAGGAGATTTGCCAGCTGATTGGAGTACCCAAGATAAAGAAAAGTTTTTGAACGAAGTGAAGAATTTTTATTGTGATGACCCTAACTTATTCAAATATTGTCCTGATCAAATATTTCAAAGATTCATTCCTGACAATGAGGTAAGTAGTGTCATTAAACTTTAAAAATGAGTTAGATGAATCTGAAGATTTGCAAATGATTTATTCTAAGGAAGAAATCATAGATGAAAAACGCACCGAAAATGCTGATGTGGATCTTTTATCAAAAGTGACACCACAATCGACATCTGACATCACACCAATCGATGATTACTTTCCTAACGAATCCTTACTTTCTCTTAGTCCAATGCCTTGGTATGATAAAAATATCAATTTTCTTGCTTTAGGAGATTTGCCAGCTGATTGGAGTACCCAAGATAAAGAAAAGTTTTTGAACGAAGTGAAGAATTTTTATTGTGATGACCCTAACTTATTCAAATATTGTCCTGATCAAATATTTCAAAGATTCATTCCCGACAATGAGGTAAGTAGTGTCATTAAACTTTAAAAATGAGTTAGATGAATCTGAAGATTTGCAAATGATTTATTCTAAGGAAGAAATCACAGATGAAAAACGCACCGAAAATGCTGATATGGATCTTTTATCAAAAGTGACACCACAATCGACATCTGACATCACACCAATCGATGATTACTTTCCTAACGAATCCTTACTTTCTCTTAGTCCAATGCCTTGGTATGATAAAAATATCAATTTTCTTGCTTTAGGAGATTTGCCAGCTGATTGGAGTACCCAAGATAAAGAAAAGTTTTTGAACGAAGTGAAGAATTTTTATTGTGATGACCCTAACTTATTCAAATATTATCCTGATCAAATATTTCAAAGATTCATTCCTGACAATGAGGTAAGTAGTGTCATTAAACTTTAAAAATGAGTTAGATGAATCTGAAGATTTGCAAATGATTTATTCTAAGGAAGAAATCATAGATGAAAAACGCACCGAAAATGCTGATGTGGATCTTTTATCAAAAGTGACACCACAATCGACATCTGACATCACACCAATCGATGATTACTTTCCTAACGAATCCTTACTTTCTCTTAGTCCAATGCCTTGGTATGATAAAAATATCAATTTTCTTGCTTTAGGAGATTTGCCAGCTGATTGGAGTACCCAAGATAAAGAAAAGTTTTTGAACGAAGTGAAGAATTTTTATTGTGATGACCCTAACTTATTCAAATATTGTCCTGATCAAATATTTCAAAGATTCATTCCCGACAATGAGGTAAGTAGTGTCATTAAACTTTAAAAATGAGTTAGATGAATCTGAAGATTTGCAAATGATTTATTCTAAGGAAGAAATCACAGATGAAAAACGCACCGAAAATGCTGATATGGATCTTTTATCAAAAGTGACACCACAATCGACATCTGACATCACACCAATCGATGATTACTTTCCTAACGAATCCTTACTTTCTCTTAGTCCAATGCCTTGGTATGATAAAAATATCAATTTTCTTGCTTTAGGAGATTTGCCAGCTGATTGGAGTACCCAAGATAAAGAAAAGTTTTTGAACGAAGTGAAGAATTTTTATTGTGATGACCCTAACTTATTCAAATATTATCCTGATCAAATATTTCAAAGATTCATTCCCGACAATGAGGTAAGTAGTGTCATTAAACTTTGTTATTCTAAAGCATGTGGAAGTTATTTCTCATCAAAAAAGACAACTGTAAAAATCTTTCAAAATGGATTTTATTGGCCCACCATGTTCAAGGACATGCATGCATTCTGCAAAACTTGTGAAAATTGTCAAAAAGTTGATACTGGTCAAAACGTTTTGTTGTATAATTCTTAACTCTATGCATTCCCTAAAGAGCTAAGATTAAGATGGAGCAATCTTTATGGGGCCGATGATATTGAGAATTCAATGAATGACAATGATTTTATGGAAAATGGACTTCGTTTGAAAGCTTACTTTAATAATTTTCCTAGTGAAAATGAATCAACTGGTTTGAATGATTTTGTAGATAAAGGTTGATTTTTTTTTTCTCACATTGTTTGTATGTTTCTTTTTGAGTGATTTTTGCTAGTTTCTCTCACCCCGATCAAATGGCGGACAACGGTACTCCGTGACTTAAGTCGGTTCTTTTAGTTTCCCACAATAACTGATATTTGTGTATATATTTGTGCAATTCTTTGAATCTCTCTTCCAATTCTCATTTGAAAATGGACACTAATCTTGAAAAATTGAAAAAGTATTTTCCCACTTTGCCTCAGAATGCGATTACAAAAATTTACTGTGCTAGATGTGCAAGATTGAGATTGTTAATGAATCATGGAATTCCTGAAGATATTCGCTGGTTCATTGAAGCAAAAGTCCAATTATCAGGTGAGTCTGATTATCAGGTGAGTCCACTAACACCTTCATTTCACATATGCTTGGAACAAGTACAAGCACTTTTGCAAAGAAACGTCGTGCAAAACGACTCAAAGTCTGTCATCGATGTGCTAAATGGACTTGTAATACACAATGACGTTCTTTAGGAATGGTATTTATAAACCGTGAAGATAAAATACAATTTATTAAGGATGGCCTGAGTAAGGAGTCTTTAGATAATCTTCTATTGACTATTAAGACGCATCCTAGTGGAGATGTGCATCGTGTAATTCATGATTTATGGCCACTATTTCATAAAGAACATGATCGACTTAGTCTTGGAAATCTGACTAAAAAAGACCCTGTTTGCCAGTTTTTAAGAAAACTGGATGGGAAGCCTATCCCCAACCAATAGAGGGCTTTTAAGTCATTGTTGGACATAAAACCAAGGGAAGATGTGAGCCACAATCACAACTACCTATACATACACATGCTTTTTCAAAAGTAAATAAATAAAAAGAGGGAGAGAGAGTGTGAGACACTAGCTGACCTCTATATAGGTGGTATGATTACCTTTCTAATTTCTCATCTATAAAATCCTCTCTTCCTTCCTTTCATTTCTACTCAACCCATATATTCAACAAATACATAAGTGTGTAGAAATGACAAGTTCCTCAGGTCATCAGATAAGAAATATTTGTGTTTTTGGTGGATCTAGTCCTGGGAAAGAAAAAGAGTTTTTAGAATCAGCAAATCATCTTGGTCAGGTGCTAGCTGAGAGAAAGATTCATTTAGTGTATGGGGGAGGCAGTCTTGGGTTAATGGGAAATGTGTCAATAGCTGCATTTTTAGGAGGTAGTCTCTCCTACTACTACTGAACAATTAATTGACCAACTACAATCCTTCATTCCTATAATTGATCCCTCCATGAGTTGCATAAATTGGTCAACTAAGGAAAGCCGTAAAAAGCTTAGATTGGATTTGAGCCTTCATTTTTGAATTTTTATGTCTTTTGGTTTTATTATTGTGTTTTGTTATTTCTTATTTTTGTTTCAGTGTGTTTCAAGTTTGTCAGTGTTCGTTATTTCAGGTGATATCTTCTATACTCTATCTTTCTACCTTAAAACATTGAGGACAATGTCTCGTTTTGGTTGGGGGGAGAGGGTAGTAGTTGATAAAAAAAATAAAAAAAAATATTTTTCATTTCATAAAACATGTGCATAATTATTGTTACTAGGATGGCAGAGTAAAGTAGCTCTTTTGTTAAAGTGACTCTTGAGACGCACCTTAGTAACCATTCTTAACAAGGTCTATTATAATACTTCTTGAAAGTGGTGATTTGGCTTTTGAAAGAGTTTGTTCTATGAGATGGGAAAAACTTCTTTAAAAACTGTTGTTGCATTTCATCCCAAGCACGAATGGATCCTGGTCTTAAATTTTGTAGCCATGTTTTAGCTTTATCTTTTAATGAAAAAGGAAAAAGCTTTAATCTGATGGTGTTCATGCTACAATTTAAATTATTATATGTGTTGCAGACCTCCTCAAATTCCCTTAAATGCAAGTATGGATTTTCCAATTCTAAGTCATGAAAAGAAGGTAAAAGTTGAATAACACCTGGTTTAAAATTAAAATGAGATGCATCCGGAGGAAAAACTATGCATGATGGTGCACTTGTTCTTGTAGGATTCATGTGGTCTCTAAGTGTTCTAGTACCGTTATTCTCATTATTCTCATTATGAAGTGATTGATTATCTTCTTCGGCCATATTTTTTGAAAATGATGAGGATACCCTATAAAGTCTACCACTTCGTGTACGTGACCACACTCTCATGCACGTGTAGGAATAGAATAAAAAGAAGAAGAAAAGAAAAGAAGAAGAAACAAGAGAAAAGAAACTAATTTATATACAAGAAAAGTGAAGAGTGAAAAGAGAAAATAAAATAAATATTATAATTTATACAAAACTTACCTCCCCGGCAACGGTGCCAAAAACTTGACACGATGAAAAGATTGATGTCTTCTCCCAAGTGTAGGAGTGTCGAAGTAAAAAATAACCCAGCAAGACCAGGGTCGAACCACATGGAGGTTAATTGTACAAATTATAAACAACAACAATAATAACAATAACAATAACAACAATAACTATAATAATAATAATAATAATAATAATAATAATAGTAGTAGTAGTAGTAGTAGTAGTAGTAGTAGTAGTACTAATAATAAAGAAAAAGAAGGAGAAGAAGAAGAAGAAGATGATGAGAACTTTGAGATGAAATATTAATGTAACGATTAAACAATGATAATAACAAATATCAAGGTTAGAGATTCCACTAATGGTATGTCAAACAAGTATAATATAAACTCTTATTATTCAATTGGAAACCACACATAAAGGAGGTTCCAATCAAATTATAGATTGTTAACATGATTACAATAGTCATCTTATTCGATTAATGCTAATACTTGTAAATCTCGTCAAGCATTCATGATTATAACTTATGTTAACAACAAATCAAGTTCCTTTCATAGCTCAGGTGTCGGTTATACATACAGTAAGAACTATGAAAGTGCCAAACATTTGTTGTACCAAGTGTTATACAACATAAATCAAGATTAATTATTTAACAAGCAAAGTATTAAAGAGTGAACAAGATAACAAATATAAAACATGTTAGTATCAAACAATAAAGTCTATATTAAGTTTACATTATACTTATTCTTACACCATTAGTGTAACCTTTTTAGCTTGACATAATTAACTTAGCTAGACATAATGAAAGAAAGAAAAATAGATAAACAAAATAAGAACATAAATAAGATAAAAGTTAACTAAGTAAAGGAAAGGAAATGAAAGGCATAAACTTGATATTAATGAAAGCAAAGCATAAACATTACAAAAAATACAAAGAGAGAAAGGAAGAGCATGATCTTGATCTGGATACCAAGATGCCTAAATGCATGGCAAATGCCTCCTTTTATAGGCCAAAATTGGGAACTATTGATTTGATGACTAATTGATGAGTGGGTGACCAATTCTTGACTTGGTGACAATCTTTATCTTATCTTATCTACCCAAAACGTCATTGATAATGTCAAAATTAGAGCCACTTAAACGAATGAAAGTTGTAGGCAATTGTCTCAGTTTTCTTATGTAAAACATTCAGCTCATTTCGACGTCTAAAACTCCAGATATGGCCAAAATACTAAATAGTGCTTAGGCTGGAGGACAAATTCAGGCTTCTTTGTTGTTGCTACAATTTGGACTTGAAAATGACCTTTTTAGATCTTGGGCTCCATATAAAAGTTGTAGGCCTATGTCTTACCTTTCCATTCATATAAAGTAGACCTAAATCTAAGATCTATAGCTCTAGATATGACCCAATTACCGAATAGTGTTCTAGTTTGGATTGCACCGACATCTCTTTTCTAATTTTAGTCATCTCTTTGCCCTTGCAATTTAAGTTCTTAAAGTCATTAATCAATCCTTTCATTTATGTGATAGGCCTACATTTAAAATGAACATTTACCACAAATTAAATTTATCTTATATTATTAGATATATTATTATAAAACATGCTTTAGTTAAGGAGTTATTGATACTTCAAATGCAAAATGATGATATAAAACCATGATAAAAATATGTTTTTAAGTACTAATCACTACCCAAGTTGTACCTAAGAAGTCTAGAGTCACTGTGATAACAAATGAGAACAATTCCTAGTAGGACTGTTGCTGGTTGGCTCATGTGCATTGATTGTAGGAAACTTAATTCAATGACTAGAAAAGATCATTTTCCTTTACCTTCATGTATTTTATTGTTTCCTAAATGACTATTCAGGTTACAACCAAATCAAAATTGCATTAGAAGATCAAGAAAAGACTACTTTCACATGTCCATTTGGTACTTTTACATATCAAAAGATGCCTTTTAGATTATGTATTGCACCAGCCACATTTCAAAGATGCATGCTCAGTATATTTAGTGATATGGCTGAACATTTTCTTAAGATTTTTATGGATGATTTTTTTTGTTTTTGGTGACTCGTTTCATGATTGTTTGACTAACTTAGAAAATATTTTGAGCAGGTGCGACGAGAAGAATCTTGTACTGAATTGAAAAAAATATGACTTTACAATAATAAATGGCATTGTACTTGGTCACATTGTTTCATTAAAAGGAATTGAGGTTGACAAATCTAAAATTAAGTTAATTGCTAATTTGTCAACACCAAAATCTATTAAAGATGTTAGATCATTCTTAGGACACGCTAGTTTTTATAGAAGGTTCATCAAAGATTTTAGTGTAATATTTAAGCCCTTAAGTAACCTTCTAACGAAGGATAATATTTTTTAATGGACTGAACATTGTGAAGAAGCCGTTGTTAAACTTAAAAACTTGCTTACTTATGCTCTTGTCATTCAACCTTGTGATTGGTCATTACCTTTCGAAATAATGTGTGATGCTAGTGATTATGCCGCAGGTGCTGTTTTGGGATAAAGAAAAGATAAGAAACCATATGTGATTGACTATGCAAGTAAAACTTTAAATAGTGCTCAAATAAATTACACCACCGCTGAAAAAGAATTACTTATAGTAGAATTTGCATGTGAAAAATTCAAGTCCTATCTTATTGGCTCACATGTTGTTGTTTTTAGTTATCATGCACCATTGAAATATCTTTTTTCTAAGAAAGATTCTAAGGCTAGATTGGTGAGGTGGATTTTGTTACATTAAGAATTTGATATCACAATCAAAGGTAAGAAAGGCACCGAAAATATTATCGCAGAGCATTTGTCAAGATTGACAATAGATTCGAAAACTGATATCACAGTAATCGATGACTATTTTCCAGATGAATCTTTACTTTCTGTCTCTACAATGCCTTGGTTTGCTAATATTGTCAATTTTCTTGTTTCAGGACAATTGCTATCTCATTGGAGTACCTAAGATAAAAGAAAGTTCTTGAACGAAGTGAAGAACTTTTATTGGGATGACCTATATTTGTTCAAATATTGTCCTAGTCAAATATTTTGAAGATGCATTCCCAACAATGAGGTTAGTGTCATTAAATTTTGTCATTCTAAGGCATGTGGGGGTCATTTGTTATCAAGAAAAACAACTGCAAAACTCTTACAAAGTGGATTTTACTAGCCCACCATATTCCAAAACTCACATGCATTATACAAGTCTTGTGAAAATTGTCAAAAGTTGGGATCTATTTCAAAACGTCACATGATGGCTTTAAATCTTATTCTTGTCATTGAGATCTTTGACTGTTGGGGTATAAATTTCATGGGTCCATTTCCTCCATCATTTGGTTTCTTGTACATATTATTCGTAGTAGATTATGTTTCAAAATGGATAGAGGCAATTCCAAGTCGAAACAATGATCATAAAACAGTTGTAAAGTTTTTGAAAGAAAATATTTTGAGTCGATTTAGAATCCCTCGAGCCATAATAAGTGATGGTGGAACACATTTCTGCACTAAGTCATTTAAGTCTTTAATGAAGATATATGGAATCACACACAAAGTTGCCACCCCTTATCACCCTTAAACAAGTGGACAAGTAAAGCTTGCTAATAGGGAGATCAAACATATTTTGGAGAAAACAGTGAACCCTAATAGGAAAGATTGGACTTTAAGACTTAATGATGCACTTTGAGCTTATCGAACTACTTACAAAACATCATTAGGTTTGTCACCTTATAAACTAGTCTATGGAAAACCTTGTCACTTACTTGTGGAACTTCAACATAAAGCTTATTGGGCTATTAAAGCTTTCAATTCAAATCTTAATGATGCTAGTCAATTGCGAAAATTACAAATAAATAAGCTTGAGGAAAAAAGAAATGAGCGGTCCTTTTATTGTGAAACATGTGTATCCATATGGGGCCTGTAATATCGAGAATCCAAAGAATGACAATGTTTTCAAGGTAAATGGACATCATTTCAAAGTTTACTTTGATAATTTTTCAGTTGAAAATAACTCTATTGAATTGGGTGATCCTATATATAAAGATTGAATTTTTTTCCTCACATTGTTTTTATGTTTCTTTTTTAATGACTTTTGCCAGTTTCTCTTACACCAATCAAATGGTGGACAACGGTACTTCGTGAGTTAAGTCAGTTCTTTCAATTTCTCATAATAACTGATATTTGTGTATATATTTGTGCAATTATTTGAATCTCTATTCCAATTCTCATTTGATAATGGACATTAATCTTGAAAAATTGAAAAAGTATTTTCCTGTTCTGCCTTAGAATGCGATTATAAAAATTTATCGTGCTAGATGTGCAAGATTGAGGTTGTTAATGAATCATGGAATTCCTGAAGATATTTGATGGTTGATTGAAGCAAAGGTCTGATTATCAGGTGAGTCCTCTAATTCCTTCATTTCACACATTCCTGGAACAAGTAAAAGCACTTTTGCCAAGAAACGTCATGCAAAATGACTGAAAATCTGTCATCGATGTGCCAGATGGACTTATAATGCATAATGTTGTTCTTCATGAATGGTATCTATAAATTGTGAAGATAAAATACAATTCATTAAAGATGGCCTAAATAAGGAGTCTTTAGATAATCTTCTATTAACTCTTGAGAGGCATCATAGTGGAAATGTGCATCGTGCAATTCATGATTTATGGCCCCATTTTCATAAAGAACATGATCGACTTGGTCTTGGAAATCTAACTAAAAAAGACCTTGTTTGCTGATTTTTAAGAAAACTGGATGGGAAGCCTATCCCCAATCTATAGAGGGCATTCAAACCGTTCTTGGATATAAAACCAAAGGAAGATCAATCACAACTACATACACATGTTTTTTTAAAAATAAATAAAGAGAGAGAGTGTCTGTGTGAGAGAGACTCTAGTTGGCCTATATATAGGTGGTATGATTGCCTTTTTAATTTCTCATCTATAAAATCCTCTCTTCCTTCCTTTCGTTTCTACTTAACCCAAACATTGAACAAATATAGAAGTGTGTAGAAATGGTAAGTTTCTCAGGTCATCACATAAGAAATATTTTTGTTTTTGGTGGATCTAGTCCCAAGAAAGAAAAAGATTTTTTAGAATAAGCAAATCATCTTGGTCAGGTGCTAGCTGAGAGAAAGATCATTTAGTGTATGAGGGAGGCAGTCTTGGGTTAATGGAAAGTGTGTCAATAGGTACATTTTTAGGAGGTAGTTAAGTTTTGGGGGTCGTCCCCGAAGCTTTAGCATAAAGGGACATCATTGAAAAAACAATTGGAGATGAACTTTAGGTCCCCATAATGTCTACTCGAATGAATGCAATGTTTAACCATGCTTATGCCTTTATTCCCTTACCAGGTGGTCTAGACACATTGAAAGAGATCTTTCATATTTCCTCTTAGGCCCAACTACACATTCACCACAAACCCATAGGTCTGTTAAATGTTAATGGTTATTATGATAAGTTGTTGTCTTTTCTTGATCATGCTATGGAATATGAATTTCTAACATCTTCTACACGACAAATCATAATCTCTACTGCTACTGTTGAATAATTAAGTGACCAACTATAATCTTTCATTCTTGTAATTGATCCCTCCTTGAGTCGCATAAATTGGTCATCTAAGAAAAGCCGTAAAAAGCTTAGATTAGATTTGAGTCTTTATTTGTGAATCTTTATGTCTTTTGCTTTTATTATTGTGTTTTGTTGTTTCTTGTATTTGTTTAAATGTGTTTCAGGTTTGTTAGTGTTTGTTATTTCAAGTAATGTCTTATATACTCTATCTTTCTACCTTAGGACATTAGGGACAATGTCACATTTTGGTTGGGAAGAGAGAGTAATAGCTTCTTTTTTTTAAAAAAATTGTATTTTCTATTTCACAAAGCATGTGCAAAATTATTATTACTAGGATGACAGAGTAAAAGAGCTCTTTTGTTAAAGTGACTCTTGCATTATTATCACTTAATTATGCTCATATACTCATTTAACATGTATTCTTAAACCTTAATTTTCACACACACACTTTAACATATGATTGTGGGTTGCACATTGGATTATTACATTACTTATGTTCTTTTGTTAAAGGTAACAACTAAGGAAAAGGGATAGTATATAACATGAAAAAAATGAGAAAAAAAATGATGATAATAAAAATGTAGATAAGTTCAGTTTCGTAGCCTTCCTAACCTAAGTAATTAAGCCCGAAGGGCGTTTTAACACCTTATACCCTAAAGTCAACTAACTTAGAAGTTATTACCCAACACTTGTTACATGGGTTGAGGAGAAAAGCTTAAGGGAATTAAACATTGCAATATCTATGTATCAATATCTGCAACCCGAGTTACTAAGCTCGAAAGGCTGTCTCAACACCTAATGCCCTAAGACCAACTAGTTTAGGAGTCATTAGCCAAAAGCTCATTACATGGGTTAAAGATGCATTGTGTTTTAAGTTACATGTATATATATATATATATATATTAAAAAAATAAAAAAAGAAAAAGAAGAAAAATCTCAATCCAAGGAAGTTAACCTTAAACATTAGAACAAGAATTTTGTTTTCTTCCAAGTAAAGACTCATAATTATGTGTTGATATATTGAGCACAAAAAAAAGATTTATTGAGTAGATATATAAATTTAATGAGAGTTTGTTTATTTAGATAAACTAACAGAAGTTGAATGATGAATACCTTGCTTTGTGGAATTTATAAATTGTTTTTCTATTTTAATGCTTTGATTACTAGGGACTAGTAATAAGCTGGTTGGGGGATGTGATCAGTACTTGAAAGTGTATTTTTTATTAAGGTTTTATATCATCATTTTGCACTTGAAGTATCAATAACTCCTTAACTAAAACATATTTTATAATAACATATCTAATAATATTAGATACCCTTAATTTATGGTAAATATTTATTTTAAATGCAGGCCTATCACATAAATGAAAGGATTAATTGATGAATTTAAGAACTAGAGATGGCTAAACTTAGAAAAGAGATGCCCGTGCAGTCCAAACTGGAACACTGTTCTATAATTAGGTCATATCTAAAGCTATAGATCTTAGATTTAGGTCTACTTTATATGGATGGAAATGTAAAACATAGGCCTACAACTTTTATATGGAGCCCAAGACTTAAAAAGGCCATCTTCAAGTCTAAATTGTAGCAACAACAAAGAAGTTTGAATTTTTCCTCTAGCTGGAGTACTGTGCAGTTTTTGACCCATATCTGGAGTTCTAAAAGTCCAAATGACCTCAATGTTTTACCCAAGAAAGCTGAGACAATTTCCTACAGCTTTCATGTTTTTAAGTGGGTCCAATTTTGATGTTATCAATGACGTTTTGGGTAGACAAGAGACGATAAGGATTGTCACCAAGTCAAGAGTTGGTCACCCACTCATCAATTAGTCATCAAATCAATAGTTTCCAATTTTGGCCTATAAAAGGAGGGATTTGCCATGCATTTAGGCATCTTGGTTTCTAGATCAAGATTATGCTCTTGCTTTTTCTCTTTATATTCTTATTAAGATCTATCATAACACTTCTCGAAATATTCAGGTTTACAAACTCTCACATTGTTATGACTTGATTCTACTCATATACTCATTTAACAAATATTCTTAAACCTTCATTTTTCACACACAGAATTTAATATATGATTGTGGATTGCATATTGGATTATTACATTATTTATGTTCATTTGTTAAAGGTAACAAATAAGAGAAAGGGATAGGACATAACTTGTAAAAAATTAAATATAATATTGACGATAATAAAAACATAAATAAGTTTGGTTTTATAGCCTCCATCACCCAAGCAATTAAGCCTAAAGGGGTGTTTTAACACCTAATACCCTAAAGTCAACTAACTTGAGAGTTATTGGCTTAGTGCTTGTTTCAAGAGAAAAGTTTAAGGCAAGCAAACATTGCACTATCTATATATTAGTACCTGTAACCCGAGTTACTAATCTCGTAGGGATGTCTCAAATTAATGCCCTAAGACCAACTGATTTCGAAGTCATTAACCTAAGCTCCTTGCATGGGTTAAAGATGCATTGTGTTTTAAGTTATATGTATATATATTTAAAAAAAAAGAGATAATAATCTCAACACTAGAAAGTTAACTTTAGAAAAACATTAAAACAAATTTATGTTTTCATCCAAGCAAAGCGCCATAAACTATATGTTGAAACATTAAAACAAAATTGTGTTTTCATCCAAGTAAAGCCCCATAATTATGCATTGATATATTAAGCATAAAAGGAAGGTTTATAAATATCTTGTTTAAGAAGTATGAAGAAGACATATAAATTTAATGAAAGTTTGTTTATTTAAATAGATTAATGGAAGTTGAATGATTAATGCCTTGCTTTCGAATGTAACAAATTGTTTTAATGTTTTGATTACTAAGGACTAGTAATAAGCTAGTTGGAGGTGTGATTAATCTAGATTTATGTTATATAACACTTGGTACAACAAATGGTTGACACTTTTATAGTCAATCGTATCATATAACCTACATTTGTGCTATGAAAGGAACTTGATTTGTTATTAATATAAGTTAACATCATGAATTCCAGACAATATTTAAAAGTTTGGTGTTACGTAAATAAAATAATTAATATGAATAGGTTAAAGATTTATAATGACCTATTAAGGATAAATCATCTGATTGTGTGTGGTTTCTAGTTGAATAATAGAACGAGTTTATATTATATTTCTTTGAAATATTATTAGTGGATTCTTTAACCTTGACATTTGTTTTTATCATTGTTTAATTCTCACATAATCTTATATCTCAAAGTCTTTTTTAACTTATTATTATTGTTATTGTTATTTTTATAATTAACCCTCTTGTGGTTCGACCCCAGTCTTGCCAGTTATTTATTACTTTGAAACTTCTATACTTGGGAGAAGACATCAATTTTTTAGTCAGGTCAAAAATTATTTCCTTACTTTTTTTTTTCTTTATAGTTTAATGTTCAAGTTTTATTTCATGTTATAGTTTCATTAATCTCTTATTTATATCTTTTATTTCCTTTACTATACTTATATATTCATGTTCTCCTCTTGTTTATTTATGTTTCTCTTCTTTATTATGTTTAGCTAAGTTTATTGCGTCAATGTGAAAATGTTTCACTAATGGTGTCAGAATAAGTATAATATAAACTCAATATGAACTTCAATGTTTATATCCTAAACAATTTGCTATTAACATATCTTATCATTTTTATCTTATTAATTATTAATATCTTGTTTGTTAAATGGTTATATAATACTTGATACAACAAATGCTTGACACTTTCATAGCCAACCATATGGTAACCTACACTTGTGCTATGAAACGAACTTGACTTGTTGTTAACATAAGTTAGCATTATGAATTCCTAACAATATTTAAAAGTTTGGTGTTACTTAATTAAGATAATTAATGTGATGATTTTAACAATTTATAATAAGCTATTAATGATCAATCATCCGATTAGAACTTCATTTGTGTGAGTTTTTCAGTTAAGTAAAAAAAAGAGTTTATATATTATACTTATTTGAAATACCATTAGTGGATCCTCTGACCTTGACAACTGTTTTTATTATTATTTAATCTTCACATTAATCTTACATTTCAAAGTCCTCTTTAACTTATTATTATTATTATTACTATTATTATTATTTGTAATTTATATAGTTAATCTCTCTATGGTTCGACCCTAGTCTTGCTAGATTATTTATTATTTTGACATTTCTACACTTGGGAGAAGACATCAATCTTTTGGTTGTGTCATAATCATTTCAATTTATTCTTCTAGTAATATGGATACATATATGGCCTAACATTAATGGGAGAGGTTCTCTCCTTTAGTGTTATGTAGTGATCATGACCTTTGAACAGGGGTAACCCTTTAGGTTCTTGAAAAACTTCCTCAAATTCCTAAAGAAGTTCTTGTACTAGTTTGGGTTTATTGTAAAGCCCAACAAATCTTTCAGCAAAAAGCCAACCTATACTAAACAAAATCTAGGGGAACAAACCGGTCTACTCTAGGGAGGCTTTGGGAGGGGGGAAACTAGTTCTAGATAACTTAAAGAGGAATAAGAACAAAGTCGAACAATCCCTAAACACCGTAATACATTTATGGGGGATATAAATACAAGGGGGAGAAAAAGAGGTGACCCTTCCTCTCCTCCAGAAATGATAGCAACCATTGTTGCAACTAACCCTCTATCTTAAGAAGAAACTAAACTAGACCAACTTGCACGCAAACCCCCTTGAGTGTAGAGTAAAGAGAGAGTCGGGAAAAGGAAGAAGAAACCAAAGCCATGAAAGAAGAAGGAGAGTAGGAGGCCAGTTGGTATAGTAGGAGAGGAAATGAGAATAATTGAAAAAGAGAAGAACGAACCACCAAAACCTTCACAAGGGTTGTTAAAAATATGAGGTAAGACTAATATCATCTCCTTGGCTGAGTGTTACCTCACGGTTTAGGAAAAGGAGCAGGGGAACTTCAAAATGGAAGGGGTAGTCTTCTTGCACCTTAACTCATTAAATTATGATTAGATGGGCAGACCTAAGAGGAACAAAGAACGAAAAAACACGTATACAGACCCTTTACTCAAGAAACATGGATGATTTTAAATGTATAAACCTAGGGAAGGGCCGACCATAGTGAAAGTTGGACAAATATGAGTTAATGTGATGAAATGTATAGATTGTAACCTTGTTAAGTCTTAGATCATACTGGAACCAAAACAAAACTTATGCTTATGTTAATGACATGATTTATGCATATGTGAATGAAGAAATTGCATGAAAATGTGTTGGAATGATGTTATGTGCTAAATTATGTGTCATTGAACCTTAGAAGCATGTTGAAGCTAAAACGAAAATCACACCATGTTAATGCCTTGTGATTAGTACTTAAAAGTGCATTTTTATCATGGTTTTATATCATCATTTTGCACTTGAAGTATCAATAACTCCTTAACTAAAGCATGTTTTATAATAATATATCTAAAATATAAGATACCTTTAATTTATGGTAAATGTTCATTTTAAATGCAGGCCTATCACATAAATGAAAATATTGATTGATGACTTTAAGAACTTAAATTGCAAAGGCAAAGAGATGGCCAAACTTAGAAAAGAGATGTCGGTGCGATCCAAACCGGAACACTATTCGGTAATTGGGTCATATCTGGAGCTATATATCTCAGATTTAGGTCTAATTTATATGGATGGAAAGGTAAGACATAGGCCTACAACTTTCATATGGAGCCCAAGATCTAAAAAGGCCATTATCAAGTCCAAATTGTAGCAACAACAAAGAAGCCTGAATCTGTCTTCCAGCACGAGCACTGTTCGGTATTTTGCCCATATCCAGAGTTCTAGAAGTCCAAATGAGCTGAAGGTTTTACACAAGAAAGCTGAGACAATTGCCTACAACTTTCATGTTTGCAACTGGCTCCACTTGTGATGTTATCAATGATGTTTTGGGCAGACAAGAGAAGATAAAGATTGTCACCAAGTCAAAAGTTGGCCACCCACTTATCAATTAGTTATCAAATCAATAGTTCCCAATTTTGGCCTATAAAAGGAGGCATTTGCCATGCATTTAGGCATCTTGGTGTTCAGATCAAGATCATGCTCTTCCTTTCTCTCTTTGTATTTTTTGTAATGTTTATGCTTTGCTTTCATTAATATTAAGTTTATGCTTTTCATTTCCTTTCCTTTACTTAGTTAGCTTTTATGTTCTTATTTTGTTTATCTATTTTTCTTTCTTTCATTATGTCTAGCTAAGTTTATTATATCAAGGTGAAAAGGTTACACTAATGGTGTAAGAATAAGTATAATGTAAACTTAATATGGACTTTAATGTTTGATACTAACATGTTTTATATTTGTTATCTTGTTCACTCTTTAATACTTTGCTTGTAAAATGACTAATCTTGATTTATGTTGTATAACACTTGGTACAACAAATGCTTGGCACTTTCATAGCCCATAATCTATGGTATAACCGACACCTGAGCTATGAAAGGAACTTGATTTGTTGTTAACATAAGTTATAATCATGAATGCTTGATGAGATTTACAAGTATTAGCATTAATTGAATAAGATGACTAATGTAATCATGTTAACAATATATAATCTGATTGGAACCTCCTTTGTGTGTGGTTTCCAATTCAATAATAAGAGTTTATACTATACTTGTTTGATATACCATTAGTGGAACCTCTAACCTTGACATTTGTTATTATTATTGCTTAATCCTTACATTAATCATCATCTTCTTCATCATCATCATCTTCTTCTTCTTCTTCTCTTTCTTTATTATTATTATTATTATTATTATTATTATTATTAGTACTACTACTACTACTACTACTACTACTATTATTATTATTATTATTATTATTATTATTATTATTATTATTATTATTATTATTATTACTATTGTTGGTGTTGTTATTGTTGTTTATAATTTGTACAATTAACCTCCCTGTGGTTCGACCCCGGTCTTGCCGGGTTATTTATTACTTCGACACTCCTGCACTTGGGGAGAAGACATCAACCTTTTAGTCGTGTCAAGTTTTTTGGCGCCCACCATGGGGCAAAGGCATCATGTGATGTTTTGAAATAGATCCCAACTTTTGACAATTTTCACAAGACTTGCAGAATGCATGTGAGTCTTTGAACATGGTGGGCCAGTAAAATCCACTTTGTAAGATTTTTGCAGTTGTCTTTCTTGATGAGAAATGGCCCCCACATGCCTCAGAATGACAAAATTTAATGACACTACTTACCTCATTGTTAGGAATGCATCTTCGAAATATTTGATCAGGATAATATTAGAATAAATAAGGATCATCCCAATAAAAGTTCTTCACTTCGTTCAAGAACTTTCTTTTATCTTGGGTACTCCAATGAGCTGGCAATTGTCCTGAAACAAGAAAATTGACAATATTAGTAAACCAAGGCATTGTAGAGACAGAAAGTAAAGATTCATCGGGAAAGTAGTCATCGATTGGTGTGATGTCGGTTTTCGAATCTATTGTCAATCTTGACAAGTGATCTGCAACAACATTTTCACTGCCTTTCTTATCTTTGATTGTGATATCAAATTCTTGAAGTAATAAAATCCACCGCACCAATCTAGCCTTAGAATCTTTCTTAAAAAGAAGATATTTCAATGCTGTATGATCACTAAAAACAACAACAAGTGAGCCAACAAGATAAGATCTGAATTTTTCACATGCAAATACTACTGCAAGTAATTCTTTTTCAGTGGTGGTATAATTCATTTGAGCACTATTTAAAGTTTTACTTGCATAGTAAATTACATAAGGTTTCTTATCTTTTCTTTGTCCCAAAACAGCACCTACGACATAATCACTAGCATCACACATTATTTCAAAAGGTATTGACCAATCAGGAGGTTGAATGATAGGAGCACAAGTAAGCAAGTTTTTAAGTTTAACAAAGGCTTCTTCACAATGTTCAGTCCATTCAAAAATAGTATCCTTTGTTAGAAGGTTACTTAAGGGCTTAGATATTACACTAAAATCTTTGATGAACCTTCTATAAAAACCAACATGTCCCAGGAATGATCTAACATCTTTAAGAGATTTTGGTGTTGGCAAGTTTGCAATTAACTCGATTTTAGATTTGTCAACCTCAATTCCTTTTGATGAAACAATGTGACCAAGTACAATGTCGTTTGTTACCATAAAATGACATTTTTCCCAATTCAGCACAAGATTCTTCTCTTCACACCTGGTGAAAACCTTTCCTAAGTTAGTCAAACAATCATGAAATGAATCGCCAAAAACAAAAAAATCATCCATGAAAATCTCAATAAAATGTTCAACCATATCACTAAATATACTAAGCATGCATCTTTGAAATGTGGCTGGTGCATTACATAATCCAAAAGGCTAGACATAATGAAAGAAAGCAAAATAGATAAACAAAATAAGAACATAAAAGCTAACTAAGTAAAGGAAATGAAATGAAAAACATAACCTTGGAGGCCAAACTTGGGAACTATTGATTTGATGACTAATTGATAAGTGGGTGGCCAACTTTTGACTTGGTGACAATCCTTATCTTCTCTTGTCTACCCACAACGTCATTGTTAACGTCAAAATTGGAGCCAGTTGCAAACATGAAAGTTGTAGGAAATTTTCTCAGCTTTCTTGTGTAAAACCTTCAGCTAATTTGGACTTCTAGAACTCCCGATATGGCCAAAATACTGAACAGTGCTCGGGCTGGAAGACAGATTCGGGCTTCTTTGTTGTTGCTACAATTTGGACTTGATAATGGCCTTTTTAGATCTTGGGCTCCATATAAAAGTTGTAGGCCTATGTCTTACCTTTCCATCCATATAAATTGGAACTAAATCTGAGATATATAGCTCCATATAGGACCCAATTACCGAACAGTATTCCGGTTTGGATTGCACCGACATCTCTTTTCTAAGTTTGGCCATCTCTTTATCCATGCAATTTAAGTTCTTAAAGTCATCAATCAATCCTTTCATTTATGTGATACGCCTGCATTTAAAATGAACATTTACCACAAATTAAAGGTATCTTATATTATTAGATATATTATTATAAAACATGCTTTGGTTAAGGAGTTATTGATACTTCAAGTGCAAAATGATGATATAAAACCATGATAAAAATGCACTTTTAAGTACTAATCACACCCCCCAACCAGCTTATTACTAGTCCCTAGTAATCAAAACGTTAAATAGAAAAACAATTTGAAAATTCCATAAAGCAAGGTATTCATCATTTAACTTCCATTAATCTATCCAGATAAACAAACTCTCATTAAATTTATATATCTGCTCAATACCTCTTAACAAGATATTAATAAACCTTTCTTTTGTGCTCAATGTATCAACACATAATTAGAGGGTTTTTCTTGGAAGAAAACAAAATTTTTGTTCTAATGTTTAAGGTTAACTTCCTTAGGCTGGGATTATTATTTTTGTCTCTTTTTTTTCTTTTTTTTTTAAATATATATACATATAATTTAAAAACATCACGCATCTTTAACCCATGTAACGAGCTTTCAACTAATGACTCCCAGACCAGTTGGTCTTAGGGCATTAGGTGTTAAGACACCCCTACGAGCTTAGTAACTCGGGTCGCAGATACTGATATGTAGATAGTGCAATGTTTGATTTCCTTAAGCTTTTCTCCTCAACCCATGTAACAAGCGTTGGGCCAATAGCTCCCAAGTCAGTTGACTTTAGGGTATTAGGTGTTAAAACACCCCTTCGGCCTTAATTGCTTAGGTTAGGGAGGCTACGAAACCAAACTTATCTACATTTTTATTATCATCATTTTTTCTTTTTTCTTTTTTCTTTTTTTTCATGTTTTTTTTCTTAATTATATACAATCCCTTTCCCTTAGTTGTTACCTTTAACAAAAGAACATAAATAATCTAATAATCCAATATGCAACCCACAATCATATGTTAAAGTGTGTGTGTGTAAATTAAGGTTTAAGAATACATGTTAAATAAGTATGTGAGAAGAATTAAGTGATAACAATGCGAGAGTTTGTAAATTTGAATATTTTAGGAAGTATTATAATAGACCTTGTTAAGAATGGTTACTAAGATGCGTCTCAAGAGTCACTTTGACAAAAGAGCTCCTTTACTCTGCCATCCTAGTAACAACAATTATGCACATGCTTTATAAAATGAAAAATAATTTTTTTTTATCAACTACTGCCCTCTCCCCCTAACCAAAACGAGACATTGTCCTCAATGTTTTAAGGTAGAAAGATAGAGTATAAAAGATATCACTTGAAATAACGAACACCGACAAACCTAAAACACACTAAAACAAAAATAAGAAATAACAAAACACAATAATAAAACCAAAAGACACAAAAATTCACAAATGAAGGCTCAAATCCAATCTAAGCTTTTTACGGCTGTCCTTAGTTGACCAATTTATGCGACTCATGGAGGGATCAATTACAGGAATGAAGGATCGTAGTTGGTTAATCAATTGTTCAGCAGTAGCAGTAGAGATTATGATTTGTCGTGTAGAAGATGTTAGAAATTCCTGCTCCACGGCATGATCAAGAAAAGACAACAAGTTATCATAATAACCATTAACATTTAACAAACCTATGGGTTTATGGTGAATGTGCAGTTGAACCCAAGAGGAAATATGAAAGATCTCTTCCAATGTGCCTAGACCACCAGGTAAAGCAATGAAGGCATCAGCATGGTTAAACATTGCATTCATTCGAGCTGACATTGTGGAGACCTGAAGTTCCTCTCCAATTGTTTTTCCAATGATGTCCCCTTGTGCCAAAGCTTCAGGGACGACCCCCAAAACTTGACTACCTCCTAAAAATACAATTATTGACACACCTCCCATTAACCCAAGACTGCCTCCCCCATACACTAAATGAATCTTTCTCTCAGCTAGCACCTGACCAAGATGATTTGCTGATTCTAAAAACTCCTTTTCTTTCCCTGGACTAGATCCACCGAAAACATAAATATTTCTTATTTGATGACCTGAGGAACTTGCCATTTCTACACACTTCTGTATTTGTTGAATGTATGGGTTGAGTAGAAATGAAAGGAAGGAAGAGAGGGTTTTATAGATGAGAAATGAGAAAGGCAATCATAACACCTATATGTAGGCCAACTAGAGTCTCACTCTCTCTCTCTCTCTTTTTATTTATTTATTTATTTACTTTTTGAAAAAGCATGTGTATGTACAGGTAGTTGTGATTGTGGCTCACATCTTCCCTTGGTTTTACGTTCAAGAACAGCTTAAACGCCCTCTCTAGGTCAGGGATAGGCTTCCCATCCAATTTTCTTAAAAACTGGCAAACAGGGTCTTTTTTAGTCAGATTCCCAAGACTAAGTCGATCATGTTCTTTATAAAATAGTGGCCATAAATCATGAATTACACAATGCACATCTCCACTAGAATACGTCTCAAGAGTTAATAGAAGATTATCTAAAGACTCCTTACTCAGGCCATCCTTAATGAATTGTATTTTATCTTCACGGTTTATAGATACCATTCCTAAAGAACAAAATTGTGTATTACAAGTCCATCTAGCACATCGATGACAGACTTTCAGTCGTTTTGCACGACGCTTCTTTGCAAAAGTGCTTTTACCTGTTCCAGGCATGTGTGAAATGAAGAAGTTAGAGGACTCACGTGATAATCGGACCTTTGCTTCAATCAACCATCGAATATCTTCAGGAATTCCATGATTCATTAACAATCTCAATCTTACACATCTAGCACGGTAAATTTTTGTAATCGCATTCTGAGGCAGAGCGGGAAAATACTTTTTCAATTTTTCAAGATTAGTGTCCATTTTCAAATGAGAATTGGAAGAGAGATTCAAAGAATTGCACAGATATATACACAGATATCAGTAATTGTGGGAAACTGAAAGAACCGACTTAAGTCACGGAGTACCGTTATCCGCCATTTGACCAGGGTGAGAGAAACTTGCAAAAATCACTCAAAAAGAAACAAAAGTAAAATAAAATAAAATAAAATAAAATCAATCTTTATATACTGGATCACCCAATTCAATAGAGTTATGTTCAACTGAAAAATTGTCAAAGTAAACTTTCAGACGATGTCCATTTAAAAGGATACACATATGGATAGGCCCCATATGGATACACATGTTTCACAATAAAAGGACCGCTCCATCTTGATCTTAATTTTCCAGGAAATAAATGCAGTCGAGAATTATAAAGCAAGACTTTTTGACCAATCATTGAAGGTTTTTCTCTGTATTTTCTTATCATGAAACTCTTTAATTCTTGCTTTATGAATTCTTGAATTTTCATATGCATCATTTCTTATTTCCTTAAGCTCATTTATTTGTAATTTTCATAGTTAACTAGCATCATCCAAATTTGAATTGAAAGCTTTAATAGCCCAATAAGCTTTATGTTCAAGTTCCACTGGCAAGTGACAAGGTTTTTCATAGACTCGTCTATAAGGTGACATACCTAATGATGTTTTATAAGCAGTTCGATAAACCCAAAGTGCATCATTAAGTCTTAAAGACCAGTCTTTCCTATTAGGGTTCACTATTTTCTCTAAAAACTTGACACGACCGAAAGATTGATGTCTTCTCCCAAGTGCAGGAGTGTCGAAGTAATAAATAACCCGGCAAGACCGGGGTCGAACCACAGGGAGATTAATTGTACAAATTATAAATAACAATAATACAACAACAAAAACAATAATAATAGTAATAGTAGTAGTAGTAGTAGTATTAGTATTAGTATTAGTATTAGTAGTAGTAATAATAATAATAGTAGTAATAGTAATAGTAATAGTAATAGTAATAGTAATAGTAATAGTAATAGTAATAATAATAATAAGAAGAAGAAGAATAATAAGAATAATAATAATAGTAGTACTAATAATAATAATAATAATAGTACTAATAATAATAATAATAATAATAATAATAATAATAATAATAATAATAATAATAATAAAGAAAGAGAAGAAGAAGATGATGATGAGAACTTGGAGAAGGAATATTAATGTAATGATTAAACAATAATAATAACAAATGTCAAGGTTAGAGGTTCCACTAATGGTATGTCAAACAAGTATAGTATAAACTCTTATTATTTAATTGGAAACCACACACAAAGGAGATTGCAATTAGATTATATATTGTTAACATGATTACATTAGTCATCTTATTCAATTAATGCTAATACTTGTAAATCTCATCAAGCATTCATGATTATAACTTATGTTAACAACAAATCAAGTTCCTTTCATAGCTCAGGTGTTGGTTATACTATAGATTATGGGCTATGAAAGTGCCAAGCATTTGTTGTACCAAGTGTTATACAACATAAATCAAGATTAGTCATTTTACAAGCAAAGTATTAAAGAGTGAACAAGATAACAAATATAAAACATGTTAGTATCAAACATTAAAGTCCATATTAAGTTTACATTATACTTATTCTTACACCATTAGTGTAACCTTTTCACCTTGATATAATAAACTTAGCTAGACATAATGAAAGAAAGAAAAATAGATAAACAAAATAAGAACATAAAAGCTAACTAAGTAAAGGAAAGGAAATGAAAAGCATAAACTTAATATTAATGAAAGCAAAGCATAAACATTACAAAAAATACAAAGAGAGAAAGGAAGAGCAAAGCATCCTTATCTTCTCTTGTCTGCCCAAAACGTCATTGATAACGTCACAATTGGAGCCCGTTGACACGACTAAAAGGTTGATGTCTTCTCCCAAGTGCAGGAGTGTCGAAGTAATAAATAACCCGGCAAGACCGGGGTCGAACCACAGGGAGGTTAATTGTACAAATTACAAACAACAATTATAAAACAACAATAACAACAACAACAATAGTAATAATAATAATAATAATAATAATAATAATAATAATAATAATAATAATAATAATAAAGAAAAAGAAGAAGAAGAAGAAGATGATGATGAGAACTTGGAGATGGAAAATTAATGTAAGGATTAAACAATAATAATAACAAATGTCAAGGTTAGAGGTTGCACTAATGGTATATCAAACAAGTATAGTATAAACTCTTATTATTGAATTGGAAACCACACACAAAGGAGGTTCCAATCAGATTATATATTGTTAACATGATTACATTAGTCATCTTATTCAATTAATGCTAATACTTGTAAATCTCGTCAAGCATTCATGATTATAACTTATGTTAACAACAAATCAAGTTCCTTTCATAGCTCAGGTGTCGGTTATACCATACATTATGGGCTATGAAAGTGCCAAGCATTTGTTGTACCAAGTGTTATACAACATAAATCAAGATTAGTCATTTAACAAGCAAAGTATTAAAGAGTGAACAAGATAACAAATATAAAACATGTTAGTATCAAACATTAAAGTCCATATTAAGTTTACATTATACTTATTCTTACACCATTAGTGTAACCTTTTCACCTTGATATAATAAACTTAGCTAGACATAATGAAAGAAAGAAAAATAGATAAACAAAATAAGAACATAAAAGCTAACTAAGTAAAGGAAAGGAAATGAAAAGCATAAACTTAATATTAATGAAAGCAAAGCATAAACATTACAAAAAATACAAAGAGAGAAAGGAAGAGCAAAGCATCCTTATCTTCTCTTGTCTGCCCAAAACGTCATTGATAACGTCACAATTGGAGCCCGTTGACAAGACTAAAAGGTTGATGTCTTCTCCCAAGTGCAGGAGTGTCGAAGTAATAAATAACCCGGCAAGACCGGGGTCGAACCACAGGGAGGTTAATTGTACAAATTATAAACAACAATTATAAAACAACAATAACAACAACAACAATAGTAATAATAATAATAATAATAATAATAATAATAATAATAATAATAATAATAATAATAATAAAGAAAAAGAAGAAGAAGAAGAAGATGATGATGAGAACTTGGAGATGGAAAATTAATGTAAGGATTAAACAATAATAATAACAAATGTCAAGGTTAGAGGTTGCACTAATGGTATATCAAACAAGTATAGTATAAACTCTTATTATTGAATTGGAAACCACACACAAAGGAGGTTCCAATCAGATTATATATTGTTAACATGATTACATTAGTCATCTTATTCAATTAATGCTAATACTTGTAAATCTCGTCAAGCATTCATGATTATAACTTATGTTAACAACAAATCAAGTTCCTTTCATAGCTCAGGTGTCGGTTATACCATACATTATGGGCTATGAAAGTGCCAAGCATTTGTTGTACCAAGTGTTATACAACATAAATCAAGATTAGTCATTTAACAAGCAAAGTATTAAAGAGTGAACAAGATAACAAATATAAAACATGTTAGTATCAAACATTAAAGTCCATATTAAGTTTACATTATACTTATTCTCACACCATTAGTGTAACCTTTTCACCTTGACATAATTAACTTAGCTAGACATAATGAAAGAAAGCAAAATAGATAAACAAAATAAGACCATAAAAGTTAACTAAGTAAAGAAAAGGAAATGAAAGGCATAAACTTAATATTAATGAAAGCAAAGCATAAACATTACAAAAAATACAAAGAGAGAAAGGAAGAGCATGATCTTGATCTGAAAACCAAGATGCCTAAATGCATGGCAAATGCCTCCTTTTATAGGCTAAAATTGGGAACTATTGATTTGATGACTAATTGATAAGTGGGTGGCCAACTTTTGACTTGGTGACAATCCTTATCTTCTCTTGTCTGCCCAAAACGTCATTGATAACGTCAAAACTGGAGCCAGTTGTAAACATGAAAGTTGTAGGTAATTGTCTCAGCTTTCTTGTGTAAAAAAGTCAGCTCATTTGGACTTCTAGAACTCCAGATATGGCCAAAATACCGAACAGTGCTCGGGCTGGAAGACAGATTCGGGCTTCTTTGTTGTTGCTACAATTTGGACTTGATAGTGGCCTTTTTAGATCTTGGGCTCCATATGAAAGTTTTAGACCTATGTCTTACCTTTCCATCCATATAAATTGGACCTAAATCTGAGATCTGTAGCTCCAGATATGACCCAATTACCGAACAGTGTTCCGGTTTGGATTGCACCGACATCTCTTCTCTAAGTTTGACCATCTCTTTATCCTTGCAATTTAAGTTCTTCAAGTCATCAATCAATCCTTTCATTTATGTGATAGGCCTGCATTAAAAATAGACATTTACCACAAATTATAGGTATCTTATATTATTAGATACATTATTATAAAACATATTTTAGTTAAGGAGTTATTGATACTTCAAGTGCAAAGTGATGATAGAAAACCATGATAAAAATGCACTTTTAAGTACTAATCACACCCCCCAACCAGCTTATTACTAGTTCCTAGTAATCCAAACGTTAAAATAGAAAAACAATTTGCAAATTCCACAAAGCAAGGTATTCATCATTTAACTTCCATTAATCTATCCAGATAAACAAACTCTCATTAAATTTATATATCTGCTCAATACCTCTTAACAAGATATTAATAAACCTTTCTTTTGTGCTCAATGTATCAACACATAATTATGGGCTTTTCTTGGAAGAAAATAAAATTTTTGTTCTAATGTTTAAGGTTAACTTCCTTGGAATGAGATTATTATTTTTGTCTTTTTTTCTTCTTTTTTTTTCTTTTTTTTTTAAATATATATACATATAATTTAAAAACATCACGCATCTTTAACCCATGTAACGAGCTTTCAACTAATGACTCCTAGACCAGTTGGTCTTAGGGCATTAGGTGTTAAGACACCCCTACGAGCTTAGTAACTCGGGTCGCAGATACTGATATGTAGATAGTGCAATGTTTGATTCCCTTAAGCTTTTCTCCTCAACCCATCTAACAAGCGTTGGGCCAATAGCTCCCAAGTCAGTTGACTTTAGGGTATTAGGTGTTAAAACACCCCTTCGAGCTTAATTGCTTAGGTTAGGGAGGCTACGAAACCAAACTTATCTACATTTTTATTATCATCATTTTTTTTTCATTTTTCATTTTTTTTCATGTTTTTTTTTAATTATATACAGTCTCTTTCCCTTAGTTGTTACCTTTAACAAAAGAACATAAATAATGTAATAATCCAATATACAACCCACAATCATATGTTAAAGTGTGTGTGTGTAAATTAAGGTTTAAGAATACATGTTAAATAAGTATGTGAGCATAATTAAGTGATAAGAATGCGAGAGTTTGTAAATCTGAATATTTTAGGAAGTATTATAATAGACCTTGTTAAGAATGGTTACTAAGATGCGTCTCAAGAGTCACTTTGACAAAAGAGCTCCTTTACTCTGTGACACGACCAAAAGTTTGATGTCTTCTCCCAAGTGCACGAGTGTCGAAGTAATAAATAACCCGGCAAGACCGGGGTCGAACCACAGGGAGGTTAATTGTACAAATTATAAACAACAATAACAACAACAACAATAGTAGTAGTAGTACTAATAATAATAATAATAATAATAATAATAATAATAATAATAATAGAGAAAGAGAAGAAGAAGAAGAAGATGATGATGATGAGAACTTAGAGATGAAATATTAATGTAAAGATTAAACAATAATAATAACAAATGTCAAGGTTAGAGGTTCCACTAATGGTATATCAAACAAGTATAGTATAAACTCTTATTATTGAATTGGAAACCACACACAAAGGAGGTTCCAATCAGATTATATATTGTTAACATGATTACATTAGTCATCTTATTCAATTAATGCTAATACTTGTAAATCTCGTCAAGCATTCATGATTATAACTTATGTTAACAACAAATCAAGTTCCTTTCATAGCTCAAGTGTCGGTTATACCATACATTATGGGCTATGAAAGTGCCAAGCATTTGTTGTACCAAGTGTTATACAACATAAATCAAGATTAATCATTTAACAAGCAAAGTATTAAAGAGTGAACAAGATAACAAATATAAAACATATTAGTATCAAACATTAAAATCCATATTAAGTTTACACTATACTTATTCTTACACCATTAGTGTAACCTTTTCACCTTGACATAATTAACTTAGCTAGACATAATGAAAGAAAGAAAAATAGATAAACAAAATAAGAACATAAAAGCTAACTAAGTAAAGGAAAGGAAATGAAAGGCATAAACTTAATATTAATGAAAGCAAAGCATAAACATTACAAAAAATACAAAGAGAGAAAGGAAGAGCATGATCTTGATCTGGAAACCAAGATGCCTAAATGCATGGCAAATGCCTCCTTTTATAGGCCAAAATTGGGAACTATTGATTTGATGACTAATTGATAAGTGGGTGGCCAACTTTTGACTTGGTGACAATCCTTATCTTCTCTTGTCTGCCCAAAACGTCATTGATAACGTCAAAACTGGAGCCAGGTGCAAACATGAAAGTTGTAGGAAATTGTCCCAGCTTTCTTGTGTAAAAACTTCAGCTCATTTGGACTTCTAGAACTCTAGATATGGCCAAAATACCGAACAGTGCTCGGGCTGGAAGACAGATTCGGGCTTCTTTGTTGTTGCTACAATTTGGACTTGATAATGGCCTTTTTAGATCTTGGGCTCAATATGAAAGTTGTAGGCCTATGTCTTACCTTTCCATCCATATAAATTGGACCTCAATCTGAGATCTGTAGCTCCAGATATGGCCCAATTATCGAACAGTGTTCTGTTTTGGATTGCACCGACATCTCTTCTCTAAGTTTGACCATCTCTTTATCCATGCAATTTAAGTTCTTCAAGTCATCAATCAATCCTTTCATTTATGTGATAGACCTGCATTAAAAATAGACATTTACCACAAATTATAGGTATCTTATATTATTAGATACATTATTATAAAACATATTTTAGTTAAGGAGTTATTGATACTTCAAGTGCAAAATGATGATATAAAACCATGATAAAAATGCACTTTTAAGTACTAATCACTCTGCCATCCTAGTAACAACAATTATACACATGCTTTATGAAATAGAAAACAGTTTTTTTTTTATCAACTACTACGCTCTCCCCCTAACCGAAACGAGACATTGTCCTTAATGTTTTAAGGTAGAAAGATAGAGTATAGAAGATATCACCTGAAATAACAAACATTGACAAAACCTGAAACACACTGAAACAAAAATAAAAAATAACAAAACACAATAATAAAACCAAAAGACACAAAAATTCACAAATGAAGGCTCAAATCCAATCTAAGCTTTTTACGGCTTTCCTTAGATGACTAATTTATGCGACTCATGGAAGGATCAATCACAGGAATGAAAGATTGTAGTTGGTCAATCAATTGTTCAGCAGTAGCAGCAGAGATTATGATTTGTCATGCAGAAGATGTTAGAAATTCTTGTTCCACAGCATGATCAAGAAAAGACAACAATTTATCATAATAACCATTAACATTTAACAAACCTGTGAGTTTATGGTGAATGTGCAATTGAGCCCAAGAGGAAATATGAAAGATCTCTTCGAATGTGCCTAGACCACCTGGTAAAGCAATGAAGGCATCAACATGGTTAAACATTGCATTCATTCGAGCCGACATTATGGAGACCTGAAGTTCCTCTCCAATTGTTTTTCCAATGATGTCCCCTTGTGCTAAAGCTTCGGGGACGACCCCCAAAACTTGACTACCTCCTAAAAATGCAGCTATTGACACACCTCCCATTAACCCAGGTCTACCTCCCTCATATACTAAATGAATCTTTCTCTCAGCTAGCACTTGACCAAGATGATTTGCTGATTCTAAAAACTCCTTTTCTTTTCCAGGACTAGATCCACCGAAAACACAAATACTTTTTATTTGATGACTTGAGGAACTTGCCATTTCTACACACTTCTGTATTTGTTGAATGTATGGGTTGAGTAGAAATGAAAGGAAGGAACAAAGGGTTTTATAGATGAGAAATGAGAAAGGCAATCATAACACCTATATGTACGCCAGCTGGAGTCTCACACTCTCTCTCTCTCTCTTTTTATTTATTTATTTATTTACTTTTGAAAAAGCATGTGTATGTACAGATAGTTGTGATTGTGGCTCACATCTTCCCTTGGTTTTACGTTCAAGAACGGCTTAAACGCCCTCTATGGGTCGGGGATAGGCTTCCCATCTAGTTTTCTTAAAAACTAGCAAACAGGGTCTTTTTTAGTCAGATTCCCAAGACTAAGTCAATCATGTTCTTTATGAAATAGTGGCCATAAATCATGAATTACACGATGCACATCTCCACTAGGATGCATCTCAAAAGTCAATAAAAAATTATCTAAAGACTCCTTACTTAGGCCATCTTTAATGAATTGTATTTTATCTTCACGGTTTATAGACACCATTCCTAAAGAACGACATTGTGCATTGCAAGTCCATCTAGCACATCGATGACAGACTTCTAGTCGTTTTGCACGACGCTTCTTTGCAAAAGTGCTTTTACCTGTTCCAGGCATGTGTGAAATGAAGAATTTAGAGGACTCACCTGATAATCGGACCTTTGCTTCAATCAACCAGCAAATATCTTCAGGAATTCCATGATTCATTAACAATCTCAATCTTGCACATCTAGCACGGTAAATTTTTGTAATCGCATTCTGAGGCAGAGCGGGAAAATATTTTTTCAATTTTTCAAGATTAGTGTCCGTTTTCAAATGAGAATTAGAAGAGAGATTCAAATATATACTTTCATAGCCCATAATGTATGGTATACCCCGACACTTGAGCTATGAAAGGAACTTGATTTGTTGTTAACATAAGTTATAATCATGAATACTTGACGAGATTTACAAGTATTAGCATTAATTGAATAAGATGACTAATGTAATCATGTTAACAATATATAATCTGATTGGAACCTCCTTTATGTGTGGTTTCCAATTCAATAATAAGAGTTTATACTATACTTGTTTGATATACCATTAGTGGAACCTCTAACCTTGACATTTGTTATTATTATTGTTTAATCCTTACATTAATTTTCCATCTCCAAGTTATCATCATCTTCTTCTTCTTCTCTTTCTTTATTATTAGTACTACTACTACTACTACTACTACTACTATTATTATTATTATTATTATTATTATTATTACTACTACTACTATTGTTGTTGTTGTTATTGTTATTGTTGTTGTTATTATTGCTATTATTGTTACTTATAATTGTTGTCTATAATTTGTACAATTAACCTCCATGTGGTTCGACCCCGGTCTTGCCGGGTTATTTATTACTTCGAGACTCTTGCACTTGGGACAAGACATCAACCTTTTAGTCGTGTCAAGTTTTTGGCGCCGTTGCCGGGGAGGTAAGTCCTTGTATAAATTATAATATTTATTTTATTTTCTCCTTTCACTTTTCTTGTATATAACTTTCTTTCTTTTCTCTTGTTTCTTCTTCTTTTGTTTTCTTCTTCTTTTTATTCTATTCCTACACGTGCATGAGAGTGTGGTCACGTACATCAAGTGGTAGACTTTGTAGGATATCCTCATCATTTTCATAAAATATGGTCGAAGAAGATAATCAATCACTTTATAATGAAAATAATAAGAATAACCGTGCTAGAACACTTAGAGACCACATGAATCCCACAAGAACAAGTGCACCATCATGCATAGTTTTTCCTCTCGATGCATCTCATTTTAATTTTAAACCAGGTATTATTCAATTTTTACCTTCTTTTCATGGTTTGGAATTGGAAAATCCATACTTGTATTTAAGGGAATTTGAGGAGGTCTGCAACACATATAATAATTTAAATTGTAGCATGAACACCATCAGATTAAAGCTTTTTCCTGTTTCATTAAAAGATAAAGCTAAAACATGGCTATAAAATTTGAGACCAGGATCCATTCGTGCTTGGGATGAAATGCAACAACAGTTTTTAAAGAAGTTTTTCCCATCTCATAGAATAAACTCTTTCAAGAGACAAATCACCACTTTCACTCAAAAACTAGGAGAAACATTTTACCAATGTTGGGATAGGTATCGAGACTTGCTTAGTACTTGCCCTCATCATGGTTTTGAAACATGGAGATTGGTTTCACATTCATATGAAGGGTTAACACCTAAAGATAGGCAAATGGTTGAATTGATGTGTAATGGAACTTTTGAAGATAAAGACCCTGATGAAGCAATGAAGTACTTAGACTTGTTAGCTGAAAATGCTCAAAATTGGGACACCGCGGGTAGTTATGAGGCACTGAGTAAAACTCAACCTCATACATCTAGTGGAGGTATGTACAACCTTAGGGAAGATCATGACCTTCAAGCCAAGTTTGCATCTTTAGCTAGAAAAGTCGAGGCACTAGAATTGAAAAAGAGTGGTCAATTAAAATCTGTTGAAAACATTGTGTGTCAAATCTGTGAAACAAATGAATACTCAACCAACGATTGTCCAACCTTGCTTTCTTTTATGGAATGTTTCCATGAACAAGCCCATGCTTTAAACAGTTTCCAAAGGCCCAACCACAACCCATACTCCCAAACATACAACCCTGGTTGGAGAAATCACCCAAATTTTAGTTGGAAGAGTGAGAACAACAATGCACAAACTTCACAACCATCATTTCAAGCATACCACAATTTCCAAAATTCTTATGGATATGCACCTCCTTATACTCCACCTCCTAGAAGAAATCTTAAGGAAACATTGCATGCATTCATTGAAAAGCAAGAGACAATCAATACCCAACTTGCTCAAAACATGACAGATTTTAAAGATACTCTTGCTAAATTAACATCTGCTCTCAGTTTCCAAGAGAAAGGTAAGTTTCCATCTCAACCGCAACAAAATCCCAAGGGGCAATACAATGCAAATGCAAGTAGTTCCGGAAGCCAACATATGGATCAAGTCAAATCAGTCACTACTCTGCGCAGTGGTAAGGTTATTGAAAAACCCTCTCTTGAACCTTATGAGAAAGATGATGAGTCAATCTCTGAGGGTAAGGAAGGGGATGAATCTGAAAATTGCAAAGAAACAACTGATTCACCGCTAGCACTTCCATTTCCTCAAGCCATGACCAAACAAAGGAAAGTTAATCACAACTCTGAAATCTTTGAAACTTTCAAACAGGTAAGGATCAATATAGCTTTGCTGGATGCTATTAAACAGGTTCCTTCCTATGCTAAATTTTTGAAAGATCTCTACACTGTGAAGAGGAAACTGAATGTGAAAAAGAAAGACTTTCTAGCCAAACAAGTAAGTGTTATTCTTCAAAACAATAATGCTTTGAAATATAAAGACCCTGGTTGTCCTACAATTTCCTGCTTTATTGGAGAGCATAAAATTGAAAGAGCCTTACTTGATCTTGGTGCTAGTGTGAATTTACTTCCATATTTAGTTTTTCAGAGTCTCAATCTAGGTGAGTTAAAACCAACTTCTATAACTCTTTTACTTGCCAATAGATCTATAAAAGTGCCTAGAGGAATAATTGAAGATGTGTTAGTACAAGTCGATAAATTCATTTATCCTGTGGATTTTATTGTCTTGGACACACAACCTGTTGAAGTATGTAATTCATTTCCTGTTATTTTAGGACGTCCATTTCTTGCAACTTCTAATGCATTGATTAATTGTAGGAATGGATTGATGAAGCTATCATTTGGAAACATGACATTGGAGATGAATATTTTCAACATTTGCAAGCAACCTAGAGATGATAATGACTTACAAGAAGTGGACTTTACTGAAAAATTAATTCATGATCAATTTCCAACCACTTCTAGTGAAATTGAGATTGATGAATCTGATGATTTGAAAATGATTTATTTTTAGGAAGAATCAAAGACAAGTAATTGGAGGCCATAAATTGAGGAATTGCCACCACGATCAATTATGTCCATAGCTTCAAGTGTTCAACCACCAAAACCTGATTTGAAGCCGTTGCCATCCAATCTCAAATACTCATTTTTAGGAGAAAATGAAACTTTTTCGGTAATAATCTTTTCCAAACTTAATGCACATCAAGAAGGTAAGTTATTACAAACTCTGAAAATGCACAAAAATGCATTAGGATGGACCATAACTGATATAAAAGGAATTAGTCCTTTGATTTGTACACACAAAATTTATTTAGAGGAAAATGCTAAACCCTCTAGAGAAATGCAACGAAGGCTAAATCCTAATATGAAAGAAGTAGTGAAAAATGAAGTCATTAAGCTTCTAGATAATGAAATCATTTATCCTATTTCTGATAGCAAATGGGTAAGTCCTACCCAAGTTGTACCTAAGAAGTCTGGAGTCACTGTGATAACAAATGAGAGCAATGAGTTAATTCCCACTAGAATTGTTACTAGTTGGCGCATGTGCATTGACTATAGGAAACTTAATTCAATGACTAGAAAAGATCATTTTCCTTTACCTTTCATGGATCAAATCCTAGAAAGAGTTGCAGGTCATGAATTTTATTGTTTCCTAAATGGCTATTCGGGTTACAACCAAATTGAAATTGCATTGGAAGATCAAGAAAAGACTACTTTCACATGTCCATTTGGTACTTTTGCATATCGAAGGATGCCTTGTGGATTATGTAATGCACCAGCCACATTTCAAAGATGCATGCTTAGTATATTTAGTGATATGGTTAAACATTTTTTTGAGATTTTCATGGATGATTTGTCTGTTTTTGGCAATTCATTTGATGATTGTTTGACTAACTTCGGAAAGGTTTTGACCAGGTGTGAAGAGACGAATCTTGTGCTGAATTGGGAAAAATGTCATTTTATGGTAACAAACGGCATTGTACTTGGTCACATTGTTTCATCAAAAGGAATTGAGGTTCACAAATCTAAAATCAAGTTAATTGCAAACTTGCCAACACCAAAATCTCTTAAAGATGTTAGATCATTCCTGGGACATGCTAGTTTTTATAGAAGGTTCATCAAAGATTTTAGTGTAATATCTAAGCCCTTAAGTAACCTTCTAACAAAGGATACTATTTTTGAATGGACTGAACATTGTGAAGAAGCCTTTGTTAAACTTAAAAACTTGCTTACTTGTGCTCCTATCATTCAACCTCCCGATTGGTCATTACCTTTTAAAATAATGTGTGATGCTAGTGATTATGCCGTAGGTGTTGTTTTGGGACAAAGAAAAGATAAGAAACCTTATGTAATTTACTATGCAAGTAAAACTTTAAATAGTGCTCAAATGAATTATACCACCACTGAAAAAGAATTACTTGCAGTAGTATTTGCATGTGAAAAATTCAGATCTTATCTTGTTGGTTCATATGTTGTTGTTTTTAGTGATCATGCAGCATTGAAATATCTTCTTTCTAAGAAAGATTCTAAGGCTAGATTGGTGCGGTGGATTTTATTACTTCAAGAATTTGATATCACAATCAAAGATAAGAAAGGCAGCGAAAATGTTGTCGCAGATCACTTGTCAAGATTGACAACAGATTCGAAAACCGACATCACACCAATCGATGACTACTTTCCCGATGAATCTTTACTTTCTGTCTCTACAATGCCTTGGTTTGCTAATATTGTCAATTTTCTTGTTTCAGGACAATTGCCAGCTCATTGGAGTACCCAAGATAAAAGAAAGTTCTTGAACGAAGTGAAGAACTTTTATTGGGATGATCCTTATTTATTCAAATATTATCCTGATCAAATATTTCGAAGATGCATTCCTGACAATGAGGTAAGTAGTGTCATTAAATTTTGTCATTCTGAGGCATGTGGGGGCCATTTCTCATCAAGAAAGACAACTGCAAAAATCTTACAAAGTGGATTTTACTGGCCCACCATGTTCAAAGACTCACATGCATTCTGCAAGTCTTGTGAAAATTGTCAAAAGTTGGGATCTATTTCAAAACGTCACATGATGCCTTTAAACCCTATTATTGTCATTGAGATCTTTGACTGTTGGGGTCAGATTTCATGGGCCCATTCCCTCCATCATTTGGTTTCTTATACATATTAGTCGCAGTAGATTATGTTTCAAAATGGATAGAGGCAATTCCAAGTCGAAACAATGATCACAAAACAGTGATAAAGTTTTTGAAAGAAAATATTTTGAGTCGATTTGGAGTCCCTCGAGCCATAATAAGTGATGGTGGAACACATTTCTGTAACAAGCCATTTGAGTCTTTAATGAAGAAATATGCAATCACACACAAAGTTGCCACCCCTTATCACCCTCAAACAAGTGGACAAGTAGAGCTTGCTAATAGGGAGATCAAACATATTTTGGAGAAAACAGCGAACCCTAATAGGAAAGACTGGTCTTTAAGACTTAATGATACACTTTGGGCTTATCGAACTGCTTATAAAATATCATTAGGTATGTCACCTTATAGACTAGTCTATGGAAAACCTTGTCACTTGCCTGTGGAACTTGAACATAAAGCTTATTGGGCTATTAAAGCTTTCAATTCAAATCTGAATGATGCTAGTCAACTGCGAAAATTACAAATAAATGAACTTGAGGAAATAAGAAATGATGCATATGAAAATTCAAGAATTCATAAAGCAAGAATTAAAGAGTTTCATGACAAGAAAATACTGAGAAAAACCTTCAATGTTGGTCAAAAAGTCTTGCTTTATAATTCTCGACTGCATTTATTTTCTGGAAAATTAAGATCGAGATGGAGCGGTCCTTTTATTGTGAAACATGTGTATCCATATGGGGCCTACAACATCGAGAATCCAAAGAATGGCAATGTTTTCAAGGTAAATGGACATCGTCTGAAAGTTTACTTTGACAATTTTTCAGTTGAACATAACTCTATTGAATTGGGTGATCCAGTATATAAAGATTGATTTTATTTTATTTTATTTTACTTTTGTTTCTTTTTGAGTGATTTTTGCAAGTTTCTCTCACCCCGGTCAAATGGCGGATAACGGTACTCCTTGACTTAAGTCGGTTCTTTCAGTTTCCCACAATTACTGATATCTGTGTATATATCTGTGCAATTCTTTGAATCTCTCTTCCAATTCTCATTTGAAAATGGACACTAATCTTGAAAAATTGAAAAAGTATTTTCCCGCTCTGCCTCATAATGCGATTACAAAAATTTACCGTGCTAGATGTGTAAGATTGAGATTGTTAATGAATCATGGAATTCCTGAAGATATTCGATGGTTGATTGAAGCAAAGGTCCGATTATCAGGTGAGTCCTCTAACTCCTTCATTTCACACATGCCTGAAATGGGTAAAAGCACTTTTACGAAGAAGCGTCGTGCAAAACGACTTAAAGTCTGTCATCGATGTGCTAGATGGACTTGTAATACACAATGTCATTCTTTAGGAATGGTATCTATAAACCGGGAAGATAAAATACAATTCATTAAGGATGACCTGAGTAAGGAGTCTTTAGATAATCTTCTATTGACTCTCGAGACGCATCCTAGTGGAGATGTGCATCGTGCAATTCATGATTTATGGCCACTATTTCATAAAGAACATGATCGACTTAGTCTTGGGAATATGACTAAAAAAGACCCTGTTTGCCAGTTTTTAAGAAAACTGGATGGGAAGCCTATCGCCGACCCATAGAGGGCGTTTAAGCCGTTGTTGGACGTAAAACCAAGGGAAGATGTGAGCCACAATCACAACTACTTGTACATACACATGCTTTTTTCAAAAGTAAATAAATAAATAAATAAAAAGAGAGAGAGTGTGTGTGAGACTCTAGCTGGCCTATAAAACCCTCTTTTCCTTCCTTTCATTTCTACTCAACCCATACATTCAACAAATATAGAAGTGTGTAGAAATGGCAAGTTCCTCAAGTCATCAAATAAGAAATATTTGTGTTTTCGGTGGATCTAATCCTGGGAAAGAAAAGGAGTTTTTAGAATCAGCAAATCATCTTGGTTAGGTGCTAGCTGAGAGAAAGATTCATTTAGTGTATGGGGGGCAGTCTTGGGTTAATGGGAGGTGTGTCAATAGCTGTATTTTTAGGAGGTAGTCAAGTTTTAGGAGTTGTCCCTGAAGCTTTGGCACAAGGGGACATCATTGGAAAAACAATTGGAGAGGAACTTCAGGTCTCCACAATGTCGGCTCGAATGAATGCAATGTCTAACCATGTTGATGCCTTCATTGCTTTACCAGGTGGTCTAGGCACATTGGAAGAGATCTTTCATATTTCCTCTTGGGCTCAATTGCACATTCACCATAAACCCATAGGTTTGTTAAATGTTAATGGTTAATATGATAAGTTGTTGTCTTTTCTTGATCATGCTGTGGAACAAGAATTTCTAACATCTTCTGCACGACAAATCATAATCTCTGCTAGTACTGCTGAACAATTGATTGACCAACTACAATCTTTCATTCCTGTGATTGATCCTTCCATGAGTCGCATAAAGTGGTCATCTACGGGAAGCCGTAAAAAGCTTAGATTGGATTTGAGCCTTCATTTGAGAATTTTTGTGTCTTTTGGTTTTATTATTGTGTTTTATTATTTCTTATTTTTGTTTTAGTGTGTTTCAGGTTTTGTCAGTGTTCGTTATTTCAGGTGATATCTTCTATACTCTATCTTTCTACCTTAGAACATCGAGGACAATGTCTCGTTTTGGTTGGGGGGAGAGGGTAGTTGTTGATAAAAAAAAAAATTGTTTTTCATTTCATAAAGCATATGCATAATTGTTGTTACTGGGATGGCAGAGTAAAGGAGTTCTTTTGTTAAACTGACTCTTGAGACGCATCTTAGTAACCATTCTTAACAAGGTCTATTATAATACTTCATGAAATATTCAGGTTTACAAACTCTCGTATTGTTACCGCTTAATTCTGCTCATATACTTATTTAAAATGTATTCTTAAACCTTAATTTACACACACACACTTTAACATATGATTGTGGTTTGCATATTGGATTATTACATTATTTATGTTCTTTTGTTAAAGGTAACAACTAAGGGAAAGGGATTGTATATAATTAAAAAACAAAAACATCAAAAAAAAAGAAAAAAAAAGAAAAAAAAATGATGATAATAAAAATGTAGATAAGTTTGGTTTCGTAGCCTCCCTAACCTAAGCAATTAAGCCCGAAGGGGTGTTTTAACACCTAATACCCTAAAGTCAACTGACTTGGGAACTATTGGCCCAACGCTTGTTACATGGGTTGAGGAGAAAAGCTTAAGGGAATCAAACATTGCACTATCTACATATCACTATCTGCGACCCGAGTTACTAAGCTCGTAGGGGTGTCTTAACACCTAATGCCCTAAGACCAACTGGTGAATTTAATGAGAGTTTGTTTATCTAGATAGATTAATGGAAGTTAAATGATGAATACCTTGCTTTGTGAAATTTGCAAATTGTTTTAACGCTTTGATTACTAGGGACTAGTAATAAGCTGGTTGAGGGGTGTGATTAGTACTCAAAAGTGCATTTTTATCATGGTTTTATATCATCATTTTGCACTTGAAGTATCAATAACTCCTTGACTAAAGCATGTTTTATAATAATATATCTAATAATATAAGATACCTTTAATTTATGGTAAATGTTCATTTTAAATGCAGGCCTATCACATAAATAAAAATATTGATTGATGACTTTAAGAACTTAAATTGCAAAGGCAAAGAGATGGTCAAACTTATAAAAGAGATGTCGGTGCAATCCAAACCGGAACACTGTTCGGTAATTGGGTCATATCTGGAGCTACAGATCTCAGATTTAGGTCTAATTTATATGGATGGAAAGGTAAGACATAGGCCTACAACTTTCATATGGAGCCCAAGATCTAAAAAGGCCATTTGCAAGTCCAAATTGTAGCAACAACAAAGAAGCCCGAATCTATCTTTCAGCCCGAGCACTGTTCGGTATTTTGGCCATATTTGGAGTTTTAGAAGTCCAAATGAGCTGAATGTTTTGCAGAAAAAAGCTGAGACAATTGCCTACAACTTTCATGTTTTCACATGGCTCCAATTTGGACGTTATCAATGACGTTTTGGGCAGACAAGAGAAGATAAGGATTGTCACCAAGTCAAAAGTTGGCCACCCACTTATCAATTAGTCATCAAATCAATAGTTCCCAATTTTGGCCTATAAAAGGAGGCATTTGCCATGCATTTAGGCATCTTGGTTTCCAAATCAAGATCATGCTCTTCCTTTCTCTCTTTTTATTCTTTGTAATGTTTATGCTTTGCTTTCATTAATATCAAGTTTATGCCTTTCATTTCCTTTCCTTTACTTAGTTAGCTTTTATGTTCTTATTTTGTTTATCTATTTTGCTTTCTTTCATTATGTCTAGCTAAGTTAATTATGTCAAGGTGAAAAGGTTACACTAATGGTGTGAGAATAAGTATAATGTAAACTTAATATGGACTTTAATGTTTGATACTAACATGTTTTCTATTTGTTATCTTGTTCACTCTTTAATACTTTGCTTGTTAAATGACTAATCTTGATTTATGTTGTATAACACTTGGTACAACAAATGCTTGGCACTTTCATAGCCCATAATGTATGGTATAACCGACACCTGAGCTATGAAAGGAACTTGATTTGTTGTTAACATAAGTTATAATCATGAATGCTTGACGAGATTTACAAGTATTAGCATTAATTGAATAAGATGACTAATGTAATCATGTTAACAATATATAATCTGATTGGAACCTCCTTTATGTGTGGTTTCCAATTCAATAATAAGAGTTTATACTATACTTGTTTGATATACCATTAGTGGAACCTCTAACCTTGACATTTGTTATTATTATTGTTTAATCCTTACATTAATTTTCCATCTCCAAGTTATCATCATCTTCTTCTTCTTCTCTTTCTTTACTACTACTACTACTACTACTACTACTACTACTACTACTACTATTATTATTATTATTATTATTATTATTATAGTTGTTGTTGTTATTATTGCTATTATTGTTGCTTATAATTGTTGTCTATAATTTGTACAATTAACCTCCCTGTGGTTCGACACTCCTGCACTTGGGAGAAGACATCAACCTTTTAGTCGTGTCACCTTGATTTTGTTTATTTAGGAATAAATGGTTAAATGTATGAGCATGACATATTGTTTGGAATATGATTATGTAAGACTTAATGAATGCATGCAAAAGATTGTATGAAAAAGACAACTATGTTTCAGCTAAGAAAAGGAATCATGAAAAATGAATGTCTTTATAATGACACGAAATAGTATGGAAGTAGAACCTATTTTGTGTTGTTGAATTACCACTAATTGTATTAATGAATTTGGATAATACCAATAAGAACTTAACGTGATGATTAGGGGATTCTTTAAGAATATGTATGTTGAGATTTGATTGAGCATTGTTCATGGTCTTGTTATAAAATTTGAACATGATTAATTTTGGTATATGTTCAAACTTAGATGGGGGTGTGTTATAAAGGGGGAAAGCTTAACATAGACCTTATGCTTAGTCGGAAAAAAAAGTAAAACTAGAAATGACTCAAAAGTCATTAACGATTTCTGAAGCAGAAGCGACATGGTCTGCGTTGATAATTTTTAGGTTAGCAATGACTCAATTTTCATTAAAGATCTCTATGTTAATAATAGAATATGTGTGCTAACGATTGTATATGTCAACCATAAAACTGATTGCATTGATGATTTTTTTGTTAGTTGCTACTCAATTTTGTTAACAATCAATGTGTCACTAGTAGAATATGTGTGACACGACTAAAAGATTGATGTCTTCTTCCAAGTGCAGAAGTATTGAAGTAATAAATAACCCGGCAAGACCAGGGTCGAACTATAGGGAGGTTAATTGTACAAATTATAAATAACAATAATACAACAATAATAACAATAACAATAATAACAATAATAATAGTAATAACAACAACAACAACAACAACAACAACAACAATAATAATAATAAAGAAAAAGAAGAAGAAGAAGAAGAAGAAGAGAACTTTGAGATGGAATATTAACATAAAGATTTAACAACGATAACAATAAATGTCAAGGTTAGAGGAACCACTAATGGTATGTCAAACAAGTATAGTATAAACTCTTATTATTCAATTGGAAACCACACATAAAGGAGATTCCAATCAGATTATAGATTGTTAACATGATTACATTAGTCATCTTATTCAATTAATGCTAATACTTGTAAATCTCGTCAAGCATTCATGATTATAACTTATGTTAACAACAAATCAAGTTCCTTTCATAGCTCAGGTGTCGGTTATACCATACAGTATGAACTATGAAAGTGGCAAGCATTTGTTGTACCAAGTGTTATACAACATAAATCAAGATTAGTCATTTAACAAGCAAAGTATTAAAGAGTGAACAAGATAACAAATACAAAACATGTTAGTATCAAACATTAAAGTCGATATTAAGTTTACACTATACTTATTCTTACACCATTAGTGTAACATTTTCACCTTGACATAATAAACTTAGTTAGACATAATGAAAGAAAGAAAAATAGATAAACAAAATAAGAACATAAATAAGATAAAAGTTAACTAAGTAAAGAAAGGAAATGAAAGGCATAAACTTGATATTAATGAAAGCAAACATAAGCAATACAAAAAAAATACAAAGAGAGAAAGCAAAAGCATGATCTTGATCTGGAAACCAAGATGCCTAAATGCATGGCAAATGCCTCCTTTTATAGGCCAAAATTGGAAACTATTGATTTGATGACTAATTGATGAGTGGGTGACTTACTCTTGACTTGGTGACAATCCTTATCTTCTCTTGTCTGCCCAAAACATCATTGATAAGGTCAAAATTGGAGCCACTTGAAAATAAAAAAGTTGTAGGAAATTGTCTCAGCTTTCTTGTGTAAACAATTCAGCTCATTTGGACTTCTAAAACTTCAGATATGGGCCAAATACTAAACAATGCTCGTGCTGGAAGACAGATTCGGACTTCTTTGTTATTGCTATAATTTGGACTTGAAAATGGACTTTTTAGATCTTGGGCTTCATATGAAAGTTGTAGACCTATGTCTTATCTTTCCATCCATATAAATTGACCTAAATCTCAGATCTACAACTCTAGATATGACCCAATTACATAATAGTGTTCTGTTGTGGACTGCACCGCTATCTCTTTTCTAAGTTTGGTCATCTCTTTGCCCTTGCAATTTAAGTTCTTAAAGTATTCAATCAATCCTTTCATTTATATGATAGGTCTGCGATAACTTTCAAAATTGGAGCCACTTGAAATATGAAAGTTGTAGAAAATTATCTCAGCTTTCTTGTATAAACAATTCAGCTCATTTGGAGTTCTATAACTCCAGATATGGGCCAAATACTGAACAATGCTTAGGCTTCTTTATTATTGCTACAATTTGGACTTGAAAATGGCCTTTTTAGATCTTGGGCTCCATATAAAAGTTGTAGGCCTATGTATTACCTTTCCATCCATATAAGGTAGACCTAAATCTGAGATCTAAACCTCCAGATATGACCCAATTATCGAATAGTGTTCTGGTTTGGATTGCACCGACATCTCTTTTCTAAGTTTGGCCATTTATTTATCCCTTCAATTTCAGTTCTTAAATTCATCAATCCATCTTTTCATTATGTGATAGGCCTGCATTTAAAATAAACATTTACCACAAATTAAAGGTATCTTATATTATTAGATATATTATTATAAAACATGCTTTAGTTAAGGAGTTATTGATACTTCAAATGCAAAATGATGATATAAAACCATGACAAAAATGTACTTTTAAGTACTAATCACACCCTCTAACTAGATTATTACTAGTCCCTAGTAATCAAAGCGTTAAAATAGAAAAACAATTTGCAAATTCCACAAAGCAAGGTATTCATCATTTAACTTCCATTAATCTCCAGATAAACAAACTCTCATTAAATTTATATATTTGCTCAATACCTCTTAACAAGATATTAATAAACCTTTCTTTTGAGCTCAATTTATCAACACATAATTATGGGGCTTTTCTTGGAAGAAAACGAAATTTTTGTTCTAATGTTTAAGGATGACTTCCTTGAGTTAGGATTATTATTTTTGTCTTTTTTGTCTATATATATATATATATAACTTAAAACACCATGCATCTTTAACCCATGTAACAAGCTTTCGGCTAATGATTCCCGTACTAGTTGGTCTTAGGGCATTAGGGGTTGAGACACCCCTACAAGCTTAGTAACTCGGGTCACAGATACTGATACATAGATAGTGCAATATTCGATTCCCTTAAGCTTTTCTCCTCTACCCATGTAACAAGCATTGGGCCAATAACTCCTAAGTCAGTTGACTTAGAGCATTAAGTAACAACAAAACACAATAATAAAACCAAAAGACATAAAGATTCACAAATGAAGGCTTAAATCCAATCTAAGCTTTTTACGGCTGTCTTTAGTTGACCAATTTATGCGACTCATGGAGGGATCAATTACAGGAATGAAGGATCGTAGTTGGTCAATCAATTGTTCAGCAGTACAGCAGAGATTATGATTTGTCGTGTAGAAGATGTTAGAAATTCCTGCTCCACGACATGATCAAGAAAAGACAACAACTTATCATAATAACCATTAACATTTAACAAACCTATGAGTTTATGGTGAATGTGCAGTTGAGCCCAAGAGGAAATATGAAAGATCTCTTCCAATGTGCCTAGACCACCAGGTAAAGCAATGAAGGCATCAACATGGTTAAACATTGCATTCATTCGAGCTGACATTGTGGAGACCTGAAGTTCCTCTCCAATTGTTTTTCCAATGATGTCCCCTTGTGCCAAAGCTTCAGGGACGACCCCCAAAACTTGACTACCTCCTAAAAATGCAGTTATTGACACACCTCTTATTAACCCAAGACTGCCTCCCCCATACACACTAAATGAATCTTTCTCTCAGCTAGCACTTGACCAAGATGATTTGTTGATTCTAAAAACTGCTTTTCTTTTCTAGGACTAGATCCACCGAAAACACAAATACTGAGGAACTTGCCATTTCTACACACTTTTGTATCTGTTGAATGTATGGGTTGAGTAGAAATGAAAGGAAGGAAGAGAGGATTTTATAGATGAGAAATTAGAAAGGCAATCATACCACCTATATGTAGGCCAACTAGAGTCTCACACTCTCTCTCTCTTTTTATTTATTTATTTATTTACTTTTGAAAATGTATGTGTATGTACAGGTAGTTGTGATTATGGCTCACATCTTCCCTTGGTTTTACGTCCAAGAACGGCTTAAAACGCCCTTTATGGGTTAGGGATAGGCTTCCCAGCTAGTTTTCTTAAAAACTGGCAAACAGGGTCTTTTTTAGTCAGATTCCCAAGACTATGTCAAGTATGTTCTTTATGAAAATGGGTTCATAAGTTATGAATTGCTCGATGTTTATCTCGACTATGATGAGACTTAAGAATCAATAGAAGATTATCTAAAGACTTCTTGTGTTTTGAAATAAATCCCACCTTTTGACAATTTTCACATATTTTGCGGAATGCATGTGCACCTTTGAACATGGTGGACTGATTAGTACTTAAAAGTGCATTTTTATCATGGTTTTATATCATCATTTTGCACTTGAAGTATTAATAACTCCTTAACTAAAGCATGTTTTATAATAATAAATCTAATAATATAAGATACCTTTAATTTGTGGTAAATGTTCATTTTAAATGCAGGCCTATCATATAAATGAAAGGATTGATTGATGACTTTAAGAACTTAAATTGCAAGGATAAAGAGATGGCCAAACTTAGAAAAGAGATGTCGGTGCAATCCAAACCGGAACACTGTTCGGTAATTGGGTCATATCTAGAGCTATAGATCTCAGATTTAGGTTTACTTTATATGGATGGAAAGGTAAGACATAGACCTACAACTTTTATATGGAGCCCAAGATCTAAAAAGGCCATTTGCAAGTCCAAGATCTACTTTTATAGCAATAACTGTTCTGTATTTTGGCCATATCTAGAGTTCTAGAAGTCCAAATGAGCTGAATGTTTGACACAAGAAAGCTGAGACAATTTCCTAAAACTTTCATGTTTTCAAGTGGCTCCAATTCTGACATTATCAATGACGTTTTGGGCAGACAAGAGAAGATAAGGATTGTCACCAAGTCAAGCGTTGGCCACCCACTCATCAATTAGTCATAAAATCAATAGTTCCCAATTTTGGGCTATAAAAGGAGGCATTTTCCATGCATTTAGGCATTTTGGTTTCCAGATCAAGATCATGCTCTTCATTTCTCTCTTAGTATTTTTTGTCATGTTTATGCTTTGCTTTCATTAATATCAAGTTTATGCTTTTCATTTCCTTTCATTTACTTAGTTACCTTTTATCTTATTTATGAACTTATTTTGTTTATTTATTTTTCTTTCTTTCATTATGTCTAGCTAAGTTTATTATGTCAAGGTGAAAAGGTTACACTAATGGTGTAAGAATAAGTATAGTGTTTCTTGTATATAACTTTATTTCTTTTCTCTTGTTTCTTCTTCTTTTGTTTTCTTCTTCTTTTTATTCTATTCCTACACGTGCATGAGAGTGTGGTCACGTACATCAAGTGGTAGACTTTGTAGGATATCCTCATCATTTTCAGCAAATATGGTCGAAGAAGATAATCAATCACTTCATAATGAAAATAATAAGAATAACCGTGCTAGAACACTTAGAGACCACATGAATCCCACAAGAACAAGTGCACCATCATGCATAGTTTTTCCTCTCGATGCATCTCATTTTAATTTTAAACCAGGTATTATTGAACTTTTACCTTCTTTTCATGGCTTAGAATTGGAAAATCCATACTTGCATTTAAGGGAATTTGAGGAGGTCTGTAACACATATAATAATTTAAATTGTAGCATAAACACCGTCAGATTAAAGCTTTTTCCTTTTTCATTAAAAGATAAAGCTAAAACATGACTACAAAATTTGAGACCAGGATCTATTCGTGCTTGGGATGAAATGCAACAACAGTTTTTAAAGAAGTTTTTCCCATCTCATAGAACAAACTCTTTCAAAAGACAAATCAACATTTTACCAATGTTGGGATAGGTATCGAGACTTGCTTAGTACTTGCCCTCATCATGGTTTTGAAACATGGAGATTGGTTTCACAATTCTATGAAGGGTTAACACCTAAAGATAGGCAAATGGTTGAATTGATGTGCAATGGAACTTTTGAAGGTAAAGCCTTGATGAAGCAATAGTGTACTTAGACTTGTTAGCTGAAAATGCTCAAAATTAGGACACCGCGGGTACTTATGAGGCACAGAGTAAAACTCAACCTCATACATCTAGTGGAGGTATGTACAACCTTAGGGAAGATCATGACCTTCAAGCTAAGTTTGCATCTTTAGCTAGAAAAGTCGGGGCACTAGAATTAAAAAAGAGTGGTCAATTTAAATCTGTTGAAAACATTGTGTGTCAAATCTGTGAAACAAATGAACACTCAACCAAGGATTGTCCAACCTTGCCTTCTTTTAAGGAATGTCTCCATGGATATGCACCTCCTTACGCTCCACCTCTTAGAAGAAATCTTGAGGAAACATTGCATGCATTCATTGAAAAGCAAGAGACAATCAATACTCAACTTGCTCAAAACATGACAGATTTTAAAGATACTCTTGCAAAATTAACATCTGCTCTTAGTTTCCTAGACAAAGGTAAGTTTCCATCTCAACCACAACAAAATCCCAAGGGGCAATACAATGCAAATGCAAGTAGTTCTGGAAGCCAACACATGGATCAAGTCAAATCAGTCACTACTCTGCGCAGTGGTAAGGTTATTGAAAACCCTCTCTTGAACCTAATGAGAAAGATGATGAGTCAATCTCTGAGGGTAAGGAAGGGGTTGAATCTGAAAATTGCAAAGAAACGACTGATTCACCGCTAGCACTTCCATTTCCTCATGCCATGACCAAACAAAGAAAAGTCAATCACAACTCTGAAATTTTTGAAATTTTCAAACAGGTAAGTATCAATATACCTTTGTTGGATGCTATTAAACAGGTTCCTTCCTATGCTAAATTTTTAAAAGATCTATGCACTGTGAAGAGGAAACTGAATGTGAAAAAGAAAGTCTTTCTAGCCGAACAAGTAAGTGTTATTCTTCAGAACAATAATGCTTTGAAATATAAAGACCCTGGTTGTCCTATAATTTCTTACTTTATTGGAGAGCATAAAATTGAAAGAGCCTTACTTGATCTTGGTGCTAGTATGAATTTACTTCCATATTCAGTTTTTCAGAGTCTCAATCTAGGTGAGTTAAAACCAACTTCTATAACTCTTTTACTTGTCGATATATCTATAAAAGTGCCTAGAGGAATAATTGAAGATGTGTTAGTACAAGTCCATAAATTCATTTATCCTGTGGATTTTATTGTCTTGGACACATAACCTGTTGAAGTATATAATTCATTTCCTGTTATTTTAGGACATCCCTTTCTTGCAACTTCTAATGCATTGATTAATTGTAGGAATGGATTGATGAAACTATCATTTGGAAACATGACATTGGAGATGAATATTTTCAACATTTGCAAGCAACCTAGAGATGATAATGATTTAGAGGAAGTGGACTTTACTGAAAAATTAATTCATGATCAATTTCCAACCACTTCCAGTGAAATTGAGATTGATGAATCTGATGATTTGCAAATGATTTATTTTAAGGAAAAATCAAAGACAAGTAATTGGAGGCCACAAATTGAGGAATTGCCACCACGATCAATTAAGTCCATACCTTCAAATTTTCAACCACCAAAACCTGATTTGAAGCCCTTGCCATCCAATCTCAAATACTCATTTTTAGGAGAAAATGAAACTTTTCCAGTAATAATCTCTTCCAAACTTAATGCACATCAAGAAGGTAAGTTATTATAAACTCTGAAAATGCACAAAAATGCATTAGGATGGACCATAGCTGATATAAAAGGAATTAGTCCTTTGATTTGTACATATAGAATTTATCTAGAGAAATGCAACGAAGGCTAAATCCTAATATGAAGGAAATAGTGAAAAATGAAGTCATTAAGCTTCTAGATAATGAAATCATTTATCCTATTTCTGACAGCAAATGGGTAAGTCCTACCCAAGAAGTCTGGAGTCACTGTGATAACAAATGAGAACAATGAGTTAATTCCCACTAGAACTGTTACTAGTTGGCGCATGTGCATTGACTATAGGAAACTTAATTCAATGACTAGAAAAGATCATTTTCCTTTACCTTTCATGGATCAAATCCTAGAAAGAGTTTTAGGTCATGAATTTTATTATTTCTTAGATGGCTATTCAGGTTACAACCAAATTGAAATTGCATTGGAAGATCAAGAAAAGACTACTTTCACATGTCCATTTGGTACTTCTACATATCGAAGGATGCCTTTTGGATTATGTAATGCACCAACCATATTTCAAAGATGCATGCTTAGTATATTTAGTGATATGGTTGAACATTTTCTTGAGATTTTCATGGATGATTTTCCTATTTTTGGCGATTCATTTGATGATTGTTTGACTAACTTAGAAAAGGTTTTAACCAGGTGTGAAGAGAAGAATCTTGTGCTGAATTGGAAAAAATGTCATTTTATGGCAACAAACAACATTGTACTTGGTCACATTGTTTCATCAAAAGAAATTGAGGTTGACAAATCTAAAATCGAGTTAATTGCAAACTTGCCAACACCAAAATCTCTTAAAGATGTTAGATCATTCCTGAGACATGCTGGTTTTTATAGAAGGTTCATCAAAGATTTTAGTATAATATCTAAACCTTTAAGTAACCTTGTAACAAAGGATACTATTTTTGAATGGACTGAACATTGTGAAGAAGCCTTTGTTAAACTTAAAAACTTGCTTACGTGTGCTCCTATCATTCAACCTCCCGATTGGTAATTACCTTTTGAAATAATGTGTGATGCTAGTGATTATGCCGTAGGTGCTGTTTTGGGACAAAGAATAGATAAGAAACCTTATGTAATTTACTATGCAAGTAAAACTTTAAATAGTGCTCAAATGAATTATACCACCACTGAAAAAAAATTACTTACAGTAGTATTTGCATGTGAAAAATTCAGATCTTATCTTGTTGGCTCACCTGTTGTTGTTTTTAGTGATCATGGAGCATTGAAATATCTTCTTTCTAAGAAAGATTTTAAGGCTAGATTGGTGTGGTGGATTTTATTACTTCAAGAATTTGATATCACAATCAAAGATAAGAAAGGCAGCGAAAATGTTATCGCAGATCACTTTTCAAGATTGACAACAGATTCGAAAACTGACATCACACCAATCGATGACTACTTTCCCGATGAATCTTTACTTTCTGTCTCTACAATGCCTTGGTTTGCTAATATTGTCAATTTTTTTTATTTCAAGACAATTGCTAGCTCATTGGAGTACCCAAGATAAAAGAAAGTTCTTGAACGAAGTGAAGAATTTTTATTGGGATGATCCTTATTTATTCAAATATTGTCCTGATCAAATATTTTGAAGATGCATTCCTGACAATGAGGTAAGTAGTGTCATTAAATTTTGTCATTCTGAGGCATATGGGGGCCATTTCTCGTCAAGAAAGACAATTGCAAAAATCTTACAAAGTGGATTTTACTGGCCCACCATGTTCAAAGACTCACATGCATTCTGCAAGTCTTGTGAAAATTATCAAAAGTTGGGATCTATTATTGTCATTGAGATCTTTGATTGTTGGGGTATAGATTTCATGGGTCCATTCCCTCTATCATTTGGTTTCTTATACATATTAGTTGCAGTAGATTATGTTTCAAAATGGATAGCGGCAATTCCAAGTCGAAATAATGATCACAAAATAGTGATAAAGTTTTGAAAGAAAATATTTTGAGTCGATTTGGAGTCCCTCGAGCCATAATAAGTGATGGTGGAACACATTTCTACAACAAGCCATTTGACTCTTTAATGAAGAAATATGGAATCACACACAAAGTTGCCACCCCTTATCACCCTCAAACAAGTGGACAAGTCTTGTCACTTGCCTGTGGAACTTGAACATAAAGTTTATTGGGCTATTAAAGCTTTCAATTCAAATCTGGATGGTGCTAGTCAACTGCGAAAATTACAAATAAATGAGCTTGAGGAAATAAGAAATGATGCATATGAAAATTCAAGAATTCATAAAGCAAGAATTAAAGAGTTTCATGACAAGAAAATACTGAGAAAAACATTCAATGTTGGTGAAAAAGTCTTGCTTTATAATTCTTGACTGCATTTATTTCCTGGAAAATTAAGATCAAGATGGAGCGGTCCTTTTATTGTGAAACATGTGTATCCATATAGGGCTTATGACATCGAGAATCCAACAAATGGCAATGTTTCCAAGGTAAATGGACATCGTCTGAAAGTTTATTTTGATAATTTTTTAGTTGAACATGACTCTATTGAATTGGGTGATCTTGTATATAAAGATTGATTTTTATTTTTTTATTTCTTTTTTAGTGATTTTAGCTAGTTTCTCTCACCCAAGTCAAATGACGGATAACGGTAATCCATGACTTAAGTCGGTTCTTTCAGTTTCCCACAATAATTGATATATGTGTATATATTTGTGCAATTCTTTGAATCTCTCTTCCAATTCTCATTTGAAAATGGACACTAATCTTGAAAAATTGAAAAAGTATTTTCTCGCTTTGCCTTAGTATACGATTACAAAAATTTACCGTGCTAGATATGCAAGATTGAGATTATTAATGAATCATGAAATTCCTGAAGATATTCGCTGGTTGATTAAAACAAAGGTCCGATTATCAGGTCAGTCCTCTAACTCCATTTCACATATGCTTGGAACAGGTAAAAGCACTTTTGCAAAGAAGCATCATGCAAAACGACTTAAAGTCTATCATCGATGTGCTAGATGGACTTGTAATACACAATGTCGTTCTTTAGGAATGGTATCTATAAACCGTGAAGATAAAATACAATTCATTAAGGACGACTTGAGTAAGGAGTTTTTAGAATCAGCAAATCATCTTGGGCAAGTGCTAGCTGAGAGAAAGATTCATTTAGTGTATGGGGGAGGCAGTCTTGGGTTAATGGGAGGTGTGCCAATAGCTGCATTTTTAGAAGGTAGTCAAGTTTTGGGGGTCGTCCCCAAAAGCACAAGGAGACATCATTGGAAAAACAATTGGAGAGGAACTTCAGGTCTCCACAATGTCGGCTCGAATGAATGCAATGTCTAACCATGTTGATGCCTTCATTGCTTTACTAGGTGGTCTAGGCACATTCGAAGAGATCTTTCATATTTCCTCTTGGGCTCAATTGCACATTCACCATAAACCCATAGGTTTGTTAAATGTTAATGGATATTATGATAAGTTGTTGTCTTTTCTTGATCATGCTGTGGAATAAGAATTTCTAACATCTTCTGCATGACAAATCATAATCTCTGCTACTACTGCTGAACAATTGATTGACCAACTACAATCTTTCATTCCTGTGATTGATCCTTCCATGAGTCGCATAAATTGGTCATCTAAGGAAAGCCGTAAAAAGCTTAGATTGGATTTGAGCCTTCATTTGTGAATTTTAGTGTCTTTTGGTTTTATTATTGTGTTTTGTTATTTCTTATTTTTATTTTAGTGTGTTTTAGGTTTGTCAATGTTCGTTATTTCAGGTGATATCTTCTATACTCTATCTTTCTACCTTAGAACATTGAGGACAATGTCTTGTTTTGCTTGGGAGGAGAGGGTAGTAGTTGATAAAAATAATAATAATTGTTTTTGATTTCATAAAGCATGTGCATAATTGTTGTTACTAGGATAGCAGAATAAAGGAGCTCTTTTGTTAAAGTGACTCTTGAGACGCATCTTAGTAACCATTCTTAACAAGGTCTATTATAATACTTATTGAAATATTCAGGTTTACAAACTCTCGCATTGTTATCACTTAATTCTACTCATATACTTATTTAACATGTATTCTTAAACCTTAATTTACACACACACACTTTAATTTATGATTGTGGGTTGCATATTGGATTATTACATAAAGGTAATAACTAAGGGAAAGGGATTGTATATAATTAAGAAAAAAAAATGAAAAAAGAAAAAAGAAAAAAAACTGATGATAATAAAAATGTAGATATATTTGGTTTCGTAGCCTCCCTAACCTAAACAATTAACCCCGAAGGGGTGTTTTAACACCTAATATCCTAAAGTCAACTGACTTGGGAGCTATTGGCCCAACACTTGTTACATGGGTTGAGGAGAAAAGCTTAAGGGAATCAAACATTGCACTATCTACATATCAGTATCTGCGACCCGAGTTACTAAGCTCGTAGGGGTGTCTTAACAACTAATGCCCTAAGACCAACTGGTCTGGGAGTCATTAGCTGAAAGCTCGTTACATGGGTTAAAGATGCATGATGTTTTTAAATTATATGTATATACATTTAAAAAAAAGGAAAAAAAAAAGAAGACAAAAATAATAATCCCAACCCAAGAAAGTTAACCCTAAACATTAGAACAAAAATTTTGTTTTCTTCTAAGAAAAGCCCTATAATTATGTGTTGATACATTGAGCATAAAAAAAAGGTTTATTAATATCTTGTTAAGAGGTATTGAGCAGATATATAAATTTAATGAGAGTTTGTTTATCTGGATAGATTCATGGAAGTTAAATGATGAATACCTTACTTTGTGGAATTTTCAAATTGTTTTTCTATTTTAACACTTTGATTACTAGGGACTAGTAATAAACTAGTTGGGGGGTGTGATTAGTACTTAACAACCTCTTAAAAATATAGCTATTGACACACCTCCCATTAACCCAAGACTACCTCCCCCATACACCAAATGAATCTTTCTCTCAGCTAGCACCTACCAAGGTAATTTGCTGATTCTAAAAACTCATTTTCTTTCCTAAGACTAGATCAATTGAAAACATAAATATTTATTATATGATGACCTGAGGAACTTGCCACTTCTACACACTTCTATATTTGTTGAATGTATAGGTTGAGTAAAAATGAAAGGAAGGAAAAGAGGATTTTATAAATGAGAAATTAAAAAAACAATCATACCACCAATATATAGGCTAGTTGGAGTCTCACACACACATACTCGCTCTTTTTATTTATTTATTTATTTTTGAAAAAGCATGTGTATGTATAGGTAGTTGCGATTGTGGCTCACATCTTCCCTTGGTTTTACGTTAAAGATCAACTTAAAAGCCCTCTGACACGACTGAAAGATTGATGTATTCTCCCAAGTGCAGGAGTGTCGAAATAATAAATAACCCAACAAGACCAGGGTCAAACCACCGGGAGGTTAATTGTACAAATTATAATCAACAACAATAGTAACAATAACAACAACAATAATAATAGTAGCAATAATAATACTAATAATACTACTACTACTACTAGTAGTAGTAGTAGTAATAGTAATAATAATAATAATAATAACAACAACAATAATAAAGAAAAAGAAGAAGAAGAAAAGTTGAGGAGAACTTTTAGATGAAAAATTAACATAAGGATTAAATAATGATAACAAACAATGTCAAGGTTAGAGGATCCACTAATGGTATGTCAAACAAGTATAGTATAAACTCTTATTATTTAATTGGAAACCACACACAAAGGAGGTTCCAATCATATTATAAATTGTTAACATGATTATATTAGTCATCTTATTCAATTAATGGTAATACTTGTAAATTTTGTCAAGCATTCATGATTATAACTTATGTTAACAACAAATCAAGTTCCTTTCATAGCTCAGGTGTTGGTTATACCATACATTATGGGCTATGAAAGTGCCAAGCATGTGTTGTACCAATTGTTATATAGCATAAATCAAGATTAGTCATTTAACAAGTAAAGTATTAAAGATTGAACAAGATAACAAATATAAAACATGTTAGTATCAAATATTAAAGTCCATATTAAGTTTATAGTATACTTATTCTTACACTATTAGTGTAATAATTGTGCATCAAAAGTGTCATTAAGTCTCTTATTTTACATATGTATTTATTGTTTTTATTTGGTTTTTATAATAATTGATGTGTTTTTTAGTAATGAAGTTTGTTTTAATGTTTTGATAGGTTTTTGGAGCTTAAATGAATTAATTCAGAAAATTCAACGTCGAAATTCAGAACAAAGAATTGAAGAGACATTTAGTTAATGATTGAAGCAAATCTTGGTTCAAATAAGTGCTCCAAATTTGTCCCAAAAATCAATTTTATTTCAATTCTAGAAAAAGAATATTATATGATCTATTTCAAGCCCAAACATGCCTTATGTTGTGTGCAAACTTCAACCATTAAACACTCAAGGTTTCAATGTCAATCTTAGCCCAAATAATAAGTACATTTGTATACTTATTTGATGCTCAAATTCAGCCCAAAATCAACCCCAAATCAACCTTCAAATCAGCCCAAACACAATCCATGATCTTACATGTCCACACAACAAATAACAATTGATTTATTTTGGGTAATCCATTGATCCAAGAAGGCAAGCACATGGATGGAAAGCTGGAGGGGATATTTTTACATTATTTTGGGTCAAAAAGAATAAGGAGACAACTCATAAATGAGGAAGAAAAACGTGCACCAAAGTGGTTGCAAAGCTGTCCTGATTTGATTTTTCAGAACACCTTTTGGTGTGTTGCCCATAACTTTTGACTCCGGTGTCCAAATGAGCTGTTCTTTAATGATCTGGAAAAGCGACAGAATTTCCTATAAATATGTCTCTAATAGACGTCTTGAAAAAAAGCTTCTAAGAGGGTCAAATTGCTGTCCAAAGTTAGAGTCAGATTTGTGTCTGAAATTTTTCTAAAATTGTATTGTGTTCTTCTATATAGATTTTGGTTTTTTAGTTTGTAAAACTTATTATTTCAGTTTGATTCAAGTTATTTCATATTTATTGAAGTGTTATATATAATTATGGTTGGCTGATGTAACCATATTATTCGATTGTTTCACCCACATTTACCTAATGTTTTGTCCATGTTTTATATGTAAAATGCCTTGATATTCTTTGTTTTATGTTTTGAAAGCACTTTTGGATGAAAAATGCAAAAAGGAGTAAATTGGAGATAATTGGCAGATTTGATGTTCAGTCGATGTTTTGTGCAGAGCGTGATTTCTAGAGATCAAAATGAAGTGATTCCAGTGGCTCTAAAAAGCTAACATCCATACCTTTCTGGAAATGTAATGCAAGAAAAATACAAAGAGGAAGATCATGGAAATCACATCCTTCAAAGTCAAATCTCGTATTCTGCCACTGTTGACCTTTGTCCATTCAAAATTCCATATCTGGAGCTATAGAAGTCCAATTGATGCAAACTCAATTTTGTTGGATTCCTGACTCAAAGGTCTAGAAACGCTCCAATTTTCAGCCAAAAACGATGTCAGATGTGGGCGATATGAGTTTTCAAAGATGACAACTGAATTCTACCAGCAATCAGGTTTCGTGAAGAAATGAGTCCAAATTATGTTTCGAAGCTTCTAAACTATCATCCAAGTTATAATTTCAGCAATTTAGCCCCTCTAGTAAATAAATCTAGAAGGTCAAGAAAAGTAGCCACCAACCTCAATCCACCAACCTCAAATCACCAACCACAAACCAGCTGCAAGTTGGAATGCTGCCATTGTCAAAGAAGGAGGCTACAATGGTGGGTTGTTTGTGGTGACTACTAATGTCAAAGTTTGGCAAGTTTGGCAGCCACCATTATTGATAAAGAAGCAAGAGGAGCTGCCATTGAAGCCTATATATAGACATCAAGAGAGCCAAGAAAAGAGAGGAGGGAGTGCAATAGAATCAAAGAAAGGTGGTAGCAACTAGAAGTGAAGAAACACAAACTCTCCTCTCTACATACTAGAAATAATGCTTTCTTTTATCTTTAGGAGTAGTTGTTCAATAGATATGCAAGGCTAAGCTCTTTTCTTGGTTGCAAGGACGCAGAAACTTTCAGATTTCAAGAACTGTGAGATTTATTCTTCATTTATTTTCAGTTTGTATTATGAATGGGTATGATTGTTTTCCTATGCATGTTTTCTATGATTGTTGTTGATAATTGCTAGAGCGGACTCTAAGTTATTATTGTGAACAATCTATTGCTAAGTTTGATATCAAAACCGGAGTTAGGGTATATAAACTTGTGAAGCAACTAAGCTTGATAATTGTGGCGGAACTACGTTATTAAACTTAGGGAAAACATTCGATCAAAGCAACACAAGCAGACAACTTGGTTGTTAAGATTAATGAATTTATCTAGATCTTAAGGCTGCCATTAGATTAAATCATTAGTGCGGACACTGTGATTAATTGATGGTTAGGGCTAGTTATACGGCGGATCCGTTAATTAACCAAAGTTAAGAAAAGATAAGAATTCAGAATATAAACTGGAGTTTCGTTTTAAGGATCAGTTCTGATTTCTGTAGGTGGATGTGTGCTTGTGACCAAGGTTTGTTTTCTTGATAAATTTCAGTTTCAATTGATTGTGTTCACTAGTTTAATTTCTTCCATATTTTAGATTATCACAAATCAAAACCCCCCAATTGCATAACGTATAGCATAAAAATCTAAACTAAATCTTCCTCGTGGGATCGATCCCTTGCTTGCTCTATACTATCTAGTGTGATTTAAGTGTAAGGGTAATTAATTTGTGCGACCGCGACATCGCAACATTGGCTAAACTCTTTCTTGGATCCAAATCAAGGATAATGGTGATTGAGGTGAGCTCTTTAGGAAATGAATGAATCTTAATGTTTATCTTCTCATTTTCTTCATGAATGATTTATTATTGCAAAGAAATTTTAGAAATCATTTAGGTAATGTTATAATCTTGAATTTTTATGCACAAACTTTAGTTTTGGTATAGAGTTTGCTTGATTCAATGTCTTACTTAATATGAAAGTACTTGTTCATTCTTAAGCAATAATCAATCTTCATCTTTCTAAACTTCATTGTAATATCTTCCGATCTAATATCACCATCATTGATATTAGGTTGAGTTATCTTATATATGTTGAAGAAATCACCAATACATCACCATTAAAATTGATTTGGACCAAGACTTACTTTTTCTTGTCATTTAAAATCTATTTACACTTTTTCATCTTGGAAAACAAAATCCATCAATTATTTTCAACCAAGTTATTGTTAATTTAATTTCTCTTGAGTTTTTTTTGTTACCTAGCTTAATTTCTAGATCTAGCTCTCTGTGGATATGACCTCGATCTTACCAAGTTAATTGCTACATTGCACACTCGTGCACTTGCGAATTAAAACAAGCCAATCATAAAAAGCGGTCAAGCATGTAACCTTTTCACCTTGACATAATAAACTTAGCTAGACATAATGAAAGAAAGAAAAATAGATAAACAAAATAAGAACATAAATAAGATAAAACTTAAAAACAATGCGAGAGTTTGTAAATCTGAATATTTCAATAAGTATTATGATAGACCTTGTTATGAATGATTACTAAGATGCGTCTCAAGAGTCATAAAAAGTTCTCCTTACTCTGTCATCATAGTAACAACAATTTTGCACATGCTTTATGAAATAGAAAACATATTTTTTTTTATCCTACTACCCTCTCCCCCCAACTAAAACAAGACTTGAGGAACTTGCCATTTCTACACACTTCTATATTTGTTGAATGTATAGGTTGAGTAGAAATGAAAGGAAGGAAGAGAGGATTTTATAGATGAGAAATTAGAAAGGCAATCATACCACCTATATGTAGGCCAGCTAGAGTCTCTCACACACACTCTCTCTCTCTATTTATTTATTTATTTACTTTTGAAAAAGCATGTGTATGTACAGGTAGTTGTGATTGTGGCTCACATCTTCGCTTGGTTTTACGTCTATGAACGCTTAAACGCCCTCTATGGGTCGGGGATAGGCTTCCCATCCAATTTTCTTAAAAACTGGCAAACAAGGTCTTTTTTAGTCAGATTCCCAACACTAATTCAATCATGTTCTTTATGAAATAGTGGCCATAAATCATGAATTGCACGATGCACAACTCTACTAGGATGCATCTCAAGAGTCAATACAAGATTATCTAAAGATTCCTTACTCAGACCATCCTTAATGAATTGTATTTTATCTTCACAGTTTATAGTTATCATTCCTAAATAGTGACATTGTATATTACAAGTCCATCTAGCACATCGATGACAGACTTTCAGTCGTTTTGCACGACGTTTCTTTGCAAAAGTGCTTTTACTTGTTCTAGGCATGTGTGAAATGAAGGAGTTAGAGGACTCACCTGATAATCGGACCTTTGCTTCAATCAACCAACAAATATCTTCAAGAATTCCATGATTCATTAACAATCTCAATCTTGCACATCTAGCACGGTAAACTTTTGCAATCGCATTCGGAGTACTGTTATTCGCCATTTGACCGGGGTGAGAGAAACTAGCAAAAATCACTCAAAAAGAAACACAAAAATAATATGAGAAAAAAAATCAATCTTTATATATAAGATTACCCCATTCAATAGAGTCATGTTCAACTGAAAATTTGTCAAAGTAAACTTTCAGACGATGTCCATTTACCTTGAAAACATTGTCATTCTTTAGATTTTCGATGTTATAAGCCCCATATGGATACACATGTTTCACAATAAAAGGACCGCTGCATCTGGATCTTAATTTTCCAGGAAATAAATGCAATCAAGAATTATAAAGCAAGATTTTTTTACCAACATTCAATGTTTTTCTCATTATTTTCTTGTCATAAAACTCTTTAATTCTTGCTATATGAATTCTTGAATTTTCATATGCATCAATTCTTATTTCCTCAAGCTCATTTATTTGTAATTTTCATAGTTTACTAGCATCATTCAGATTTGAATTGAAAGCTTTAATAGCCCAATAAGCTTTATGTTCAAGTTTCACAGGCAAGTGACAAAGTTTTCCATAGACTGGTCTATAAGGTGACATACCTAATGATGTTTTATAAGCAATTCGATAAGTCCAAAGTGCATCATTAAGTCTTAAAGACCAGTTTTTCCTATTAGGATTTACTATTTTCTCCAAAATATGTTTAATCTCCCTATTAGCAAGCTCTACTTGTCTACTTGTTTGAGGGTGATAAGGGGTCGCAACTTTATGTGTGATTCCATATTTCTTCATTAAAGACTCAAATGGCTTGTTGCAGAAATGTGTTCCACCATCACTTATTATGGCTCGAGGGACTCCAAATTGACTCAAAATATTTTCTTTCAAAAACTTTATCACTGTTTTGTGATCATTGTTTCGACTTGGAATTGCCTCTATCCATTTTGAAACAAAATCTACTGCAACTAATATGTATAAGAAACCAAATGATGGAGGGAATGGACCCATGAAATATATACCCCAGCAGTCAAAGATCTCAATGACAATAATAGGATTTAAAGGCATCATGTGACGTTTTGAAATAGATCCCAACTTTTAACAATTTTCACAAGACTTGCAGAATGCATGTGAGTCTTTGAACATGGTGGGCCAATAAAATCCACTTTGTAAGATTTTTGCAGTTGTCTTTCTTGACGAGAAATGGCCCTTACTTGCCTTAGAATGACAAAATTTAATGACACTACTTACCTCATTGAGTTGTGTGATTATGTATGAAAAATGAGTATGATACTTTACTTGTGATTATCCTTTTTGATCTAGTCCTAAACAAGGTTTAAGTAAATAGAGTAATAATTATTACACAAACAAATAAATAAATATGTACAAAGTTCTATCTACTCCAATGTTTTGAGTTGCTCAGTAACTAGGGAATTTCATCACAAATGTTTATCTTTACGTCAAACGGCAGCTTGAAATATGAGTATGCAAAGCACTTTAAGTTTGTAACTTTGTGAGTAACCAGGTGCATTCATTACAAATGTTTGTATTCACGTAAAAAAGAAAGTGACTACTTAAAGACCATGATCCATTCGTGCTTGGGATGAAATGCAACAATAGTTTTTGAAAAAGTTTTTCCCATCTCACAGAACAAACTCTTTCAAAAGACAAATCACTACTTTCACTCAAAAAGTAGGAGAAACATTTTACCAATGTTGGGATAGGTATCGAGACTTGCTTAGTACTTGCCCTCATCATGGTTTTGAAACATGGAGATTCGTTTCACATTTTTGTGAAGGGTTAACACCTAGAGATAGGCAAATGGTTGAATCGATGTGCAATGGAACTTTTGAAGATAAAGATCCTGATGAAGCAATGGAGTACTTAGATTTGTTAGCTGAAAATGCTTAAAATTGGGACACCGCGGGTACTTATGAGGCATTGAGTAAAACTCAACCTCATACATCTAGTGGAGTATTGTACAACCTTAGGGAATATCATGACCTCCAAGCTAAGTTTGCATCATTAGTTAGAAAAGTCGAGGCACTAGAATTGAAAAAGAGTGGTAAATTAAAATCTATTGAAAACTTTGTGTGTCAAATATGTGAAACAAATGAACACTCAACCAATGATTGTCCAACCTTGCCTTATTTTAAGGAATGTCTCCATGAACAAGCTCATGCTTTAAATAGTTTCCAAAGGCCCAACCACAACCCATACTCGCAAACATACAACCTTGGTTGGAGAAATCACCAAAATTTTAATTGGAAGAGTGATAATAACAATGTACAAAATTCACAACCACGATTTCAAGCACACCATAATTTTTAAAATTCTCATGGATATGCACCTCCTTATGTTCCACCTCCTATAAGAAATTTTAAGGAAACTTTGTATGCATTCATTGAAAAGCAAGAGATAATCAACACTCAACTTGCTCAAAGCATAATAGATTTTAAAGATACTATCGCAAAATTTACATCTGCTCTCAATTTTCAAGAGAAAGGTAAGTTTCAATCTCAACCACAGCAAAATTCCAAGGGGCAATACAATGCAAATGCAAGTAGTCCTAGAAGTCAACACATGGATCAAGTCAAATCAGTCATCACTTTTTGTAGTGGTAAGGTTATTCAAAAACCAATTCGTGAACCTTGTGAGAAAGATGATGAATCAATCTCTAAGGGTAAGGAATGGGTTGAATCTGAACATTGCAAAGAAAAAATTGATTTTCCACCAGCACTTCCATTTCCTTATGCCATGACCAATCAAGAAGAAATCGAGGATGAAAAAGGCACCGAAAAGGGTGATGTGGATCTTTTATCAAAAGTGACAACAGATTCGACACCCGATATCACATCAATCGATGATTACTTTCTTGATGAATCTCTACTTTCTCTTAGTTCAATGCCTTGGTTTGCTAAAAATATCAATTTTCTTGCTTCAGGATTTTTGCCAACTCATTAGAGTACCGAAGACAAAAGAAAATTTTTGAGCAACGTGTAAAATTTTTATTGGGATGACCTTTACTTATTCAATTATTGTCTTCATCAAATATTTAAAAGATGCATTCCCGACAATGAGGTAAGTAATTTCATTAAATTTTATCATTTCTCGTCAAAAAAAAGGATTGTAGAAATCTTACAAAGCAGATTTTATTGGCCCACCATATTCAAGGAATCACATGCATTTTGCAAAACCTGTGAAAATTGTCAAAAGATGGGATTTATTTCAAAACATAGAGAGTCTTTACATAATCTTCTATTGACTCTAAAGTCTCATCGTAGTCGAGATAAGCATCGTGCAATTCATGACTTATGAACCCATTTTCATAAAGAACATGCTTGACATAGTCTTATTTATGTTCTTATTTTGTTTATTCATTTTTCTTTCTTTCATTATGTCTAGCTAAGTTTATTACGTCAAGGCGAAAAGGTTACACTAATGGTGTAAGAATAAGTATAATGTAAACTTAATATGGACTTTAATATTTGATACTAACATGTTTTATATTTGTTATCTTGTTCACTCTTTAATACTTTGCTTGTTAAATGACTAATCTTGATTTATGTTGTATAACACTTGGTACAACAAATGCTTGACACTTTCATAGCCCATATTGTATGGTATAACCGACACCTAAGCTATGAACGGAACTTGATTTGTTGTTAACATAAGTTATAATCATGAATGCTTGACGAGATTTACAAGTATTAGCATTAATCGAATAAGATGACTAATGTAATCATGTTAACAATCTATAATCTGATTGGAACCTCCTTTATGTGTGGTTTCCAATTGATTAATAAGAGTTTATACTATACTTGTTTGACATACCATTAGTGGAATCTCTAACCTTGACATTTGTTATTACCATTGTTTAATCGTTACATTAATATTCCTTCTTAAAGTTCTCATCTTCTTCTTCTTCTTCTCCTTCTTTTTCTTTATTATTATTATTATTATCATTATTACTAATATTATTAGTATTACTATTATTACTGTTACTATTATTATTATTATTGTTATTGTTATTGTTATTGTTGTTATTGTTATCGTTATTGTTGTTATATTATTGTTATTTATAATTTATACAATTAACCTTCATGTGGTTCGACCCCGGTCTTGATGAGTTATTTATTACTTCGACACTCCTACACTTGGGAGAAGGCATCAATATTTTGGTCGTGTCAAGTAGCAATAATAATACTAATAATACTAGTAGTAGTAGTAGTAGTAATAATAATAATAATAACAACAACAACAATAATAATAACAACAATAAAGAAAAAGAAAAAGAAAAGTTGATGAGAACTTTAAGATGGAAAATTAAAGTAAGGATTAAACAATGATAACAAACAATGCCAAGGTTAGAGGATCCATTAATGGTATGTCAAACAAGTATAGTATAAACTCTTATTATTCAATTGGAAACCACACACAAAGGAGGTTCCAATCTGATTATAGATTGTTAACATGATTATATTAGTTATCTTATTCGATTAATGCTAATACTTGTAAATCTCGTAAAGCATTCATGATTATAACTTATGTTAGCAACAAATCAAGTTCCTTTCATAGCTTAGGTGTTGATTATACCTATATATAGGTGTTATGATTGCCTTTCTAATTTCTCATCTATAAAACCCTTTCTTCCTTCCTTTCATTTCTACTCAACCTATACATTCAACAAATATAGAAGTGTGTAGAAATGGCAAGTTCCTCAAGTCATCATATAAGAAATATTTGTGTTTTTGGTGGATCTAGTGCTGGGAAAGAAAAGGAGTTTTTAGAATCAGTAAATCATCTTGGCCAAGTGCTAGCTAAGAGAAAGATTCATTTAGTGTATGGGGGAGGCAGTCTTGGGTTAATGAAAGGTGTGTCAATAGCTGTATTTTTAGGAGGTAGTCAAGTTTTGGGGGTCGTCCCCGAAGCTTTAGCACAAGGGGACATCATTGGAAAAATAATTGGAGAGGAACTTCGGGTCTCCACAATGTCGGCTTGAATGAATGCAATGTTTAAACATGTTGATGCCTTCATTGCTTTACCAGGTAGTCTAGGCACATTGGAATAAATCTTTCATATTTCCTCTCGGGCTCAACTACACATTCACCATAAACCCATGGGTTTGTTAAATGTTAATGGTTATTATGATAAGTTGTTATCTTTTCTTGATCATGCTATGGAACATGAATTTCTAACGTCTTCTGCACAATAAATCATAATCTTTGCTGCTACTACTGAACAATTAATTGACCAACTAGAATCCTTCATTCCTGTAATTGATCCCTCCATGAGTCGCATAAGTTGGTCAACTAAGGAAAACTGTAAAAAGCTTAGATTGGATTTGAGCCTTCATTTGTGAATTTTTGTATCTTTTGGTTTTATTATTGTGTTTTGTTATTTCTTATTTTTGTTTTAGTGTGTTTCAACCTTAGAACATTAAGCACAATGTCTCGTTGTGGTTGAGGGGAGAGGGTAGTAATTGATAAAAAAAAATTGTTTTTTCATTTCATAAAGTATGTGTATAATTGTTGTTACTAGGATGGCAGAATAAAGGAGGTCTTTTGTTAAAGTGACTCTTGAGATGCATCTTAGTAACCATTCTTAACAAGGTCTATTATAATACTTCTTGAAATATGTAGGTTTACAAACTCTCGCATTGTTATCACTTAATTATGCTCATATACTTATTTAACATGTATTCTTAAACCTTAATTTACACATACACACATTTTAACATATGATTATGGGTTGCATATTGGATTATTACATTATTTATGTTCTTTTGTTAAAGGTAACAACTAAGGGAAAGAGATTGTATATAATTAAAAAAAAAAGAAAAAAAAATGATAATAATAAAAATATAGATAAGTTTGGTTTTGTAGCCTCCTTGACCTAAGCAATTAAGCCCGAAAGGGTGTTTTAACACCGAATATCCTAAAATCAACTAACTTAGGAGCTATTGGCCCAACGCTTATTACATGAGTTGAGGAGAAAAGTTTAAGGGAATCAAGCATTGCACTATCTACATATCAGTATCTGCGACCCGAGTTACTAAGCTCGTAGGGGTGTCTTAACACCTAATGCTTTAAGACCAACTGGTCTGGGAGTCATTAACTGAAAGCTCGTTACATGGGTTAAAGATGCATGATGTTTTTAAATTATATGTATATATATTTTTAAAAAAAAAAGAAAAAAAAAAGACAAATAATAATCTCAACCCAAGGAAGTTAACCTTAAACATTAGAACAAAAATTTTGTTTTATTCTAAGAAAAGCCTCATAATTATATATTGATACATTGAGCATAAAAGAAAGGTTTATTAATATCTTGTTAAAAAGTATTGAGCAGATATATAAATCTAATGAGAGTTTGTTTATCTGGATAGATTAATGGAAGTTAAATAATGAATACCTTGCTTTATGGAATTTGCAAATTATTTTTCTATTTTAACGTTTTGATTACTAGGGACTAGTAATAAGCTGGTTGGGGGGTGTGATTAGTACTTAAAAGTGCATTTTTATCATGGTTTTATATTATCATTTTGCACTTGAAGTATTAATAACTCCTTAACTAAAGCATGTTTTATAATAATATATCTAATAATATAAGATACCTTTAATTTGTGGTAAATGTTCATTTTAAATACAGGCTTATCACATAATATAAGATACCTTTAATTTGAGCTATGAAAGGAACTTGATTTGTTGTTAACATAAGTTATAATCATAAATGCTTGACGAAATTTACAAGTATTAGCATTAATGGAATAAGATGACTAATGTAATCATGTTAACAATCTATAATCTGATTGGAACCTCCTTTGTGTGTGGTTTGCAATTCAATAATAAGAGTTTATACTATACTTGTTTGACATACCATTAGTGGATCCTCTAACCTTGACATTGTTTGTTATCGTTGTTAAATCTTTACGTTAATATTACATCTCAAAGTTCTCATCTTCTTCTTCTTTTTCTTTATTATTATTATTATTATTATTATTATTATTATTATTATTATTATTATTGCTGTTATTACTATTATTATTGCTGTTGTTGTTATTGTTGTTGTTGTTGTATTATTGTTATTTATAATTTGTATAATTAACCTCCTTGTGGTTCGACCCCGGTCTTGCTAAGTTATTTATTACTTCGACACTTCTGCACTTGAGAGAAGACATCAATCTTTTAGTCGTGTCAACTGCTTTCCTTAAATGACCAATTTATACGACTCATGGAGGGATCAATTACAGGAATAAAAGATTGTAGTTGGTCAATCAATTCTTCTGCAGTAGCAGCAGAGATTATGATTTGTCGTGTAGAAGATGTTAGAAATTCCTATTACACAGCATGATCAAGAAAAGACAACAGCTTATCATAATAACCATTAACATTTAACAAACCTATGGGTTTATGGTGAATGTCCAGTTGGACCCAAGAGGAAATATGAAAGATCTCTTCCAATATGCCTAAACCACCTAGTAAGGCAATGAAGGCATCAACATGGTTAAACATTGCATTCATTCAAGCAGACATTGTGGAGACCTGTAGTTCCTCTCTAATTGTTTTTCCAATGATTTCCCCTTGTGCTAAAGCTTCGGGGACGACCCCCAAAACTTAACTACCTCCTAAAAATACAGCTACTGACACGCCTCCTATTAACCCAAGACTGCCTTCCCCATACACTAAATGAATCTTTCTATCAGCTAGCACCTGACCAAAATGATTGGCTGATTCTAAAAACTCTTTTTCTTTCCTAGGACTAGATCCACTGAAAACATAAATACTTTTTATTTGATGACTTAAGGAACTTGTCATTTCTAAAAACTTCTATATTTAATAAATGTATGGGTTGAGTTAAAATGAAGGGAAGGAAATAGGATTTTATAGATGAGAAATTAAAAGGGTAATCATACCACCTATGTGTAGGCCAGCTGGAGTCTCACTCTCTCTCTCTCTGCCTCTATTTATTTTTGAAAAAGCATGTGTATGTACATGTAGTTATGATTGTGGCTCACATCTTCCCTTGGTTTTACGCCCAAGAACGGCTTAAATGCCCTCTATGGGTCAAGGATAAGCTTTCCATCCAATTTTCTTAAAAACTGGCAAAGAGGCTCTTTTTTAGTTAGATTCCCAAGACTAAGTCGTTCATTCTCTTTATGAAAATGGGGCCATAAATCATGAATTGCACGATGCACATCTCCACTAAGATGCATCTCAAGAGTTAATAGAAGATTATCTAAAGACTCCTTACTCAGGCCATCCTTAATGAATTGTATTTTATCTTCACGGTTTATAGATATCATTTCTAAAGAATGACATTGTACATTACAAGTCCATCTAGCATATCGATGACATATTTTCAGTCGTTTTGCACCATGTTTATTTGCAAAAATGCTTTTACCTGTTCCAGACATGTGTGAAATGAAGGAATTCGAGGACTCACCTAATAATCAGACATTTGCTTCAATCAACCAGCGAATATCTTTAGGAATTTCATGATTCATTAACAACCTCAATCTTGCACATCTAGCATGGTAAATTTTTGTAATCGCATTTTGAGGCACAGTGGGAAAATACTTTTTAAATTTTTCAAGATTAGTGTCCATTTTCAAATGAGAATTGGAAGAGAGATTCAAAGAATTGCACAAATATATACACAAATATCAGTTATTATGGGAAACTAAAAGAACCGACTTAAGTCACGGAGTACCGTTGTCCGCCATTTGATTGGGGTGAGAGAAACTAGCAAAAATCACTAAAAAAGAAACACAAAAACAATGTGAGAAAAACAAAATAATCAACATTTATCTACAAGATCATTTAAACTACTTGATTCATTTTCATTAGGAAAATTATCAAAGTAAACTTTCAAACGATGTCCATTTTCCTTAAAAACATTGTCATTCATTGAATTCTCAATATAAAAGGCCCCATAAAGATACACATGTTTCTTAATAAATGGACTACCCCATCTTGATCTTAGCTCTCTAGGGAATAAATGGAGTTGAGAATTACAAAACAAAACTTTTTTACCAGTATCAACTTTTTGACAATTTTCACAAGTTTTGCAGAATGCATGCATGTCTTTGAACATGGTGGGCTAATAAAATTCATTTTGAAAGGCTTTTATAGCTGTCTTTTTTTACGAGAAATAACTTCCACATGCTTTAGAATGACAAAGTTTAATAACACTACTTAACTCATTATCGGGAATGCATCTTCAAAATATTTGATCAAGACAATATTTGAATAAGTTAGGGTCATCCCAATAAAAGTTCTTCACTTCGTTCAAAAAATTTTCTTTGTCTTGGGTACTTGCTTGACTACTTTTTATGATCGGCTTGTTTTAACTCGCAAGTGCACAAGTGTGCGATGTAGTAATTAACTTAGTAAGATCAAGGTCATATCCACATAGAGCTAGATTTTAAAAATAAGCTAGGTAACAAAAAAAAACTCAAGAGAAATTAAATTAACAATAACTTGGTTAAAAATAATTGATGGATTTGTTTTCAAAGATGAAAATGTGTAAATAGATTTTAAATGACAAGAAAAAGTAAGTCTTGGTCCAAATCAATTTTAATGGTGATTCCTTCAAGATATATTAGATAACTCAACCTAATATCAATGATGGTGATATTAGATCGAAAGATATTACAATGAAGTTTAAAAAGATGAAGTTTGATTGTTGCTTAAGAATGAACAAGTACTTTCATATTAAGTAAGACATTGAATCAAGCAAACTCTATACCAAAACTAAAGTTTGTGCATAAAAATTCAAGATTATAACATTACCTAAATGATTTCTAAAATTTCCTTGCAATAAAAAAAATTCATGAAGAAAATGATAAAATAAACATTAAGATTCATTCATATCTTAAAGAACTCACCTCAACTATCATCATCCTTGATTTGGATCCAAGAAAGAGATTAGCCAACCATGATTATGTATAAGAACACTTTAATAAACATGAAATAACTTGAATTAAAGTGAAATAATAAGTTTTACAAGTTAAAGAGCCGAAATCTATAAAGAAAAACACAACACAATTTTAGTAAAAATTCGGACACAATTCTGATGCTAACTTTGGATAGAATTTAGACCCTCCTAGAAGCCTTTCTTCGAGATGTCTATTAGAGAAATATTTATAGGAAAGTGTGTCACCTTTCCATATTATTTGGACACCTGAGTCAAAAGTTATGGGTAAAACACTGAAACGTGTTCTGAAAAATCAAATCAGACCAGCTTTGCAACCATTTTGGTGCACGTTTTTCTTCCTCATTTATGAGCTGTCTCTTTCTTTTTTTTGGCTGAAAATAATGTAACAATGTCCCCTCCAGCTTTCCATCCATGTGCTTGCCTTCTTGGATCAATGGATTACCCAAAATAAATCAATTGTTATTTATTGTGTGGACATGTAAGATCATAGATTGTACTTGGGTTGATTTGAAGGTTGATTTAGGGCTGAAATTAAGCATCAAATAAGGATGCAAATGTACATATTATTTGGGCTAAGATTGACATTAAAACCTTAAGTGTTTAATGGTTGAAGTTTGCACACAACATAAGGCAAGTTTGGGCTTGAAATAGATCATATGATATTCTTTTCTAGAATTAAAATAGAATTGATTTTTAGGGAAAATTTAGAGCACTTATTTGAACCAAGACTTGCTTCAATCTTCAACTAAATGTCTCTTCAATTCTTTGTTCTGGATTCCGACGTTGAATTTTCTGAATTAATTCATTTACACTCCAAAAACCTATCGAAATATTAAAAGAAACTTCATTACTAAAAAGTACATCAATTATTATAAAAAAAAACAAATAAAAACAATAAATACATATGTAAAATAAGAGACTTAATGACACTTTTGAGGCACAATCACACCCCTCAACTTAAATTTTGCTAGTCCACAAGCAAAACAAAACATAAAACCTTTAAAAAAAAAAAATAACAACCATAATTAGGCTTGATTCATCATACTTGAAGGACCTATCATACAAACATTGATATTTTTAACTTAGTGTACACAATAGCAAATAAAGAAAAATAAGCATACTCACATTCTCTAAATCAAACATCCATACAAAGTTCCCAAATTCAGTCATATTTATCATGCAACCAACATAATTGATTCATATAAAAACTCAACTTGTAATCTTCCCTTCTCACCAATACAAATAAGGTAGCAAACTAGAGAAATATATATATATATATATATATATATATATATATATATATATATATATATATATATATTTAAGATATGATTTATTCTTTGTCTTTAAGTAGTCAATTCCCTTTTGACGTGAATACAAACATTTGTGATGAATGCACCTGGTTACTCACAAAGTCACAAACTTAAAGTACTTTGCATACTCATATTTCAAGTTGTCGTTTAACGTAAAGATAAACATTTATGATGAATACCCCTAGTTACTGAGTAACTCAAAACATTGGAGTAGATAGAACTTTGTACACATTTATTTATTTATTTGTGTAATAATTATTACTCTATTTACTTAAACCTTGTTTAGGACTAGATCAAAAGGGATAATCACAAGTAAAGCATCATACTCATCTTTCATGCATAATCACACAACTCACACAACTTTTACAAGGAAAGATGTACTTCAGTAATTGAAAAACAAAGTATGTTATATCTTGCTTTATAAGATATTATCTATCACAAATTAAAGCATGCAATGTTCAACACAATAATGAATCCAAAAATGTAATGATGATCCTAAACATGTCTCATTCACATACGAATGCAAGTTGACTCTCCTTTTGTTTTACATTATCCTCAATGTAAAAAAAAGAAAAAGAAAAAAAGTATAAAGATTAGAAAATAGTTACTCTCCTTTTGTTTTCAAGGATGAATGTTTGATTGAATTGGGCATGAGTTGACTTCTTGCTTGATTTTTTTTAACCTGCATATCACAAGTAAAAGAAAACATTGATTTTATTTTTTAAAAAAATAAAGAACCTCACACCCCCCCAACTTAAAATAATGCATTGTCATGAACGCATGAACAAGAAAATATAAGAGATGGAAGAAAGAAAAAAAATAAAAATAAAAACTCATTACTTCTGATACTACAATGGTATTGGATCTTCAAGATCCAATGTCTCAACTTCAGCCACAATGTTTTCAAGATAAGGTTTCAATCGATGACCATTTACTTTGAAAATATTTCCATTCTTAGGATTTTCTACCTCAAATACACCATGCTCAGAGATGGATTTAATCACAAATGGACCAATCCATTTTGTCCTCAACTTTCAAGGAAAGAGATGTAATCGTGAATTATACAAGAGAACCCTTTGACCAACATGAAAGGATTTTCTAAGAATATGTTTTGAAATTTTTGCATTTTCAAATGCATCATTTCTCAGCTCCTCTAATTCATCCAATTGAAGCTTTCTATTTTTGCCAACCTTGTTTTCATTGTCATTGAATTGCCGGATAGCCTAATATGCATGGTGCTTAATCTCAATAGGGAGATGACAAGGCTTTCCATAAACTAGCCTATAAGGAGACAATTCTAAAGAGGTCTTATAAGCAGTGCGATATGCCCACAAAGCATCAACTAGTCATAGGGACCAATCTTTACGGTTTGACCACAACTCGATGGTCATTGGTTCAAGATGCAATGGCCTCCACCCATTTAGACACATAATCAACAACTACAAGGATAAATTGGTAACCAAATGAACTTGGAAAAGGTCTCATGAAATCAATCCCCCAACAATCAAATATTTCCAAAACAAGGATGGGGTTAAGGGGCATCATGTTACGCCTAGTGAGGCTACCTAGTCGTTGGCATTGGTCACATGCAACACAGAAGGCATGTGATTAGTACTTAAAAGTGCATTTTTATCATGGTTTTATATCATCATTTTGCACTTGAAGTATCAATAACTCCTTAACTAAAGCATGTTTTATAATAATATATCTAATAATATAAGATACCTTTAATTTATAGTAAATGTTCATTTTAAATTCAGGCCTATCACATAAATGAAAGGATTGATTGATGACTTTAAAAACTTAAATTGCAAGGATAAAGATATGGCCAAACTTAGAAAAGAGATGTTGGTGCAATCCAAATTGGAACATTGTTCAGTAATTGGGCCATATCTAGAGCTATAGATCTCAGATTTAGGTCTACTTTATATGGATGGAAAGGTAAGACATAGACCTACAACTTTCATATGGAGCCCAAGATCTAAAAAGGCCATTTGCAAGACCAAATTATAGCAACAACAAAGAAGCCCGAATCTGTCTTCCAACCCAAGCACTGTTCAGCATTTTGGCCATATCTAGAGTTTTAGAATTTCAAATGAGCTGAATGTTTTACACAAGAAAGTTGAGACAATTTGCTACAACTTTCATGTTTTCGAATGGCTCCAATTCTGACGTTATCAATGACGTTTTGCATAGACAAGAGAAGATAAGGATTGTCACCAAGTCAAGAGTTGGCCACCCACTCATCAATTAGTCATAAAATCAATAGTTTCCAATTTTGGCCTATAAAAGGAGGCATTTGCCATGCATATAGGCATCTTGGTTTTCAAATTAAGATCATGCTCTTCCTTTCTCTCTTTGTATTTTTTGTAATATTTATGTTTTGCCTTCATTAATATTAAGTTTATGCCTTTCATTTCATTTACTTTACTTAGTTAACTTTTATGTTCTTATTTTGTTTATCTATTTTTCTTTCTTTCATTATGTCTAGCTAAGTTAATTATGTCAAGGTGAAAAGGTTACACTAATGGTGTAAGAATAAGTATAACGTAAACTTAATATGGACTTTAATGTTTGATACTAACATGTTTTATATTTGTTATCTTGTTTACTCTTTAATACTTTGGTTGTTAAATGACTAATCTTGATTTATGTTGTATAACACTTGGTACAACAAATGCTTGGCACTTTCATAGCCCATATTGTATGGTATAATCGACACCGAAGCTATGAAAGGAACTTGATTTGTTGTTAACATAAGTTATAATCATGAATGCTTGACGAGATTTACAAGTATTACCATTAATCGAATAAGATGACTAATATAATCATGTTAACAATTTACAATCTGATTGGAACCTCCTTTATGTGTGGTTTGCAATTAAATAATAAGAGTTTATATTATACTTGTTTGACATACCATTAGTGGAATCTCTAACCTTGACATTTGTTATTATTATTGTTTAATCCTTACATGAATATTCTATCTCAAAGTTCTCATCTTCTTCTTCTTCTTCTCCATTTCTTTCTTTCTTTATTTATTATTACTACTACTACTACTACTACTACTACTACTACTACTAGTATTATTATTATTATTATTATTGCTACTATTATTATTGTTGTTGTTATTGTTACTATTGTTGTTATTTATAGTTGTTGTTTATAATTTGTGCAAATAACCTCCCTGTGGTTCGACCCCAGTCTTGCCGGGTTATTTATTATTTCGACACTCCTGCACTTGGGAGAAGACATCAATCTTTTCGTCGTGTCAAGTTTTTGGCGCCGTTGCCAGGGAGGTAAGTTTTGTATAAATTATAATATTTATTTTATTTTCTCTTTTTACTTTTCTTGTATATAACTTTGTTTCTTTTTATTTTGTTTTCTTCCTCGTTCTTTTGCTTTCTTCTTCTTTTTTATTTTATTCCTACACGTGCATGAGAGTGTGGTCACGTACATCAAGTGGTAAACTTTGTAGGATATCCTCATCGCTTTCAGAAAATATGGCCGATGAAGATAATCAATCAATTCATAATGAAAATAATGAGAATAATCGTGCTAGAACACTTAAAGACCACATGAATCCCACAAGAACAAGTGCACCATCATGCATAGTTTTTCCTCCAGATGCATCTCATTTTAATTTTAAGCCAGCCATTATTCAACTTTTACCATCTTTTCATGGCTTGGGATTGGAAAATCCATACTTGCATTTAAGGGAATTTGAGGAGGTCTGCAACACATATAATAATTTAAATTGTAGTATGAACACCATCAGATTAAAGCTTTTTCCTTTTTCATTAAAAGATAAAGCTAAAACATGGCTACAAAATTTAAGACGAGGATCCATTCGTGCTTGGGATGAAATGCAACAACAGTTTTTAAAGAAGTTTTTCCCATCTCATATAACAAACTCTTTCAAAAGACAAATCACCACTTTCACTCAAAAACCAAGAGAAACATTTTACCAATATTGGGATAGGTATCGAGACTTGCTTAGTACTTGCCCTCATCATGGTTTTGAAACATGGCGATTGGTTTCACATTTCTATGAAGGGTTAACACCTAAAAATAGGCAAATGGTTGAATTGATGTGCAATGGAACTTTTAAAGATAAAGATCCTGATAAAGCAATCAAGTACTTAGACTTGTTAGCTGAAAATGCTCAAAATTAGGACACCACGGGTACTTATGAAGCATCGAGTAAAACTCAATCTCATACATCTAGTAGAGGTATTACAACCTTAGGGAAGGTCATGACCTTCAAGCCAAGTTTGCATCTTTAGCTAGAAAAGTGGAGGCACTAGAATTGAAAAAGAGTGGTCAATTAAAATCTGTTGAAAACATTGTGTGTCAAATTTGTGAAACAAATGAACACTCAACCAATGATTGTCCAACCTTGCCTTCTTTTAAGGAATGTCTCCATGAACAAGCCCATGCTTTAAATAGTTTCCAAAGGGCCAACCACAACCCATACTCCCAAACATACAACCCTGGTTGGAGAAATTACCCAAATTTCAGTTGAAAGAGTGAGAACAACAATGCACAAACTTCACAACCACCATTTCAAGCACATCAAATATTTCAAAGATTCATTCCCGACAATGAGGTAAGTAGTGTCATTAAACTTTGTCATTCTAAAGCATGTGGAAGTTATTTCTCGTCAAAAAAGACAGCTGCAAAAATCTTTCAAAATGGATTTTATTGGCCCACCATGTTCAAGGACAAGCATGCATTCTGCAAAACTTGTGAAAATTGTCAAAAGATTGATACTAGTCAAAAAGTTTTGTTTTATAATTCTTAACTCTATGCATTCCCTAGAGAGCTAAGACCAAGATGGAGCAATCCTTATGGGGCCTGTGATATTGAGAATTCAATGAATGACTATGTTTTCAAGGTAAATGGACATCGTCTAAAAGTTTAATTTGATAATTTTTCAGTTGAACATGACTCTATTGAATTGGGTGATCCTGTATATAAAGATTGATTTTTATTTTTTTATTTCTTTTTTAGTGATTTTTGCTAGTTTCTCTCACCTCGGTCAAATGGCGGACAACGGTACTCCGTGACTTAAGTCGGTTCTTTCAATTTCCCACAATAACTGATATTTGTGTATATATTTGTGCAATTCTTTGAATCTCTCTTCCAATTCTCATTTGAAAATGGACACTAATCTTGAAAAATTGAAAAAGTATTTTCTCGCTCTGCCTCATAATACGATTACAAAAATTTACTGTGCTAGATGTGCAAGATTGAGATTGTTAATGAATCATGGAATTCCTTAAGATATTCGCTGGTTGATTGAAGCAAAGGTCCGATTATCAAGTGAGTCCTCTAACTCCATTTCACATATGCTTGGAACAAGTAAAAGCACTTTTGCAAAGAAGCGTCATACAAAACGACTTAAAGTCTGTCATCGATGTGCTAGATGGACTTGTAATACACAATGTCGTTCTTTAAGAATGGTATCTATAAACCGTGAAGATAAAATACAATTCATTAAGGATGACTTGAGTAAAGTGTCTTTAGATAATCTTCTATTGACTCTTGAGACGCATCCTAGTGGAGATGTGCATCGTGTAATTCATGATTTATGGCCACTATTTCATAAAAAACATGATCAACTTAGTCTTGGGAATCTGACTAAAAAAGACCCTGTTTGCTCGTTTTTAAGAAAATTGGATGGGAAGCCTATCCCCGACCCATAGAAGGCGTTTAAGCCGTTCTTGGACGTAAAACCAAGGGAAGATGTGAGCCACAATCACAACTACCTGTACATACACATGTTTTTTTTCAAAAGTAAATAAATAAACAAATAAAGAGAGAGAGAGAGAGAATGTGAGACTCCAGCTGGCCTACATATAGGTGTTATGATTGCCTTTATAATTTCTCATCTATAAAACCCTCTCTTCCTTCCTTTCATTTCTACTCAACCCATACATTCAACAAATACAGAAGTGTGTAGAAATGGCAAGTTCCTCAAGTCATCAAATAAGAAATATTTGTGTTTTTGGTGGATCTAGTCCTGGGAAAGAAAAGGAGTTTTTAGAATCAACAAATCATCTTGGTCAGGTGCTAGCTAAGAGAAAGATTCATTTAGTGTATGGGGGAGGCAGTCTTGGGTTAATGGGAGGTGTGTCAATAGCTGCATTTTTAGGAGGTGGTCAAGTTTTAGGAGTCGTCCCTGAAGCTTTGGCACAAGGGGACATCATTGGAAAAACAATTGGAGAGGAACTTCAGGTCTCCACAATGTCGGCTTGAATGAATGCAATGTTTAACTATGTTGATGCCTTCATTGCTTTACCAGGTGGTCTAGGCACATTGGAAGAGATCTTTCATATTTTCTCTTGGGCGCAACTGCACATTCACCATAAACCCATAGGTTTGTTAAATGTTAATGGTTATTATGATAAATTATTGTCTTTTCTTGATCATGCTGTGGAACAGGAATTTCTAACATCTTCTGCACGACAAATCATAATCTCTGCTGCTACTGCTGAACAATTGATTGACCAACTACAATCTTTCATTCCTATGATTGATCCTTCCATGAGTCGCATAAATTGGTCATCTAAGGAAAGCCGTAAAAAGCTTAGATTGGATTTGAGCCTTTATTTGTGAATTTTTGTGTCTTTTGGTTTTATTATTGTGTTTTGTTATTTCCTATTTTTATTTCAGTGTGTTTCAGGTTTGTCAGTGTTCATTATTTCAGGTGATATCTTCTATACTCTATCTTTATACCTTAGAACATTGAGGACAATGTCTCGTTTTGGGTGGGGGGAGAGGGTAGTAGTTGATAAAAAAAAAATTGTTTTTCATTTCATAAAGCATGTGCATAATTGTTGTTACTAGGATGGTAGAGTAAATGAGCTCTTTTGTTAAAGTGACTCTTGATACGCATCTTAGTAACCATTTTTAACAAGGGCTATTATAATACTTCCTGAAATATTCAGGTTTACAAACTCCGCATTGTTATCACTTAATTTTGCTCATATACTTATTTAACATGTATTCTTAAATTAATTTACACACACACTTTAACATATGATTGTGGGTTGCATATTGGATTATTACATTATTTATGTTCTTTTGTTAAAGGTAACAACTAAGGGAAAGGGATTATATATAATTAAAAAAAAAAGAAAAAAAATAAAAAAGAAAAAAATGATAATAATAAAAATGTAGATAAGTTTGGTTTCGTAGCCTCCCTAACCTAAGCAATTAAGCCCGAAGGGGTGTTTTAACACCTAATACCCTAAAGTCAACTGACTTGGGAACTATTGACCCAACACTTGTTACATCGGTTGAGGAGAAAAGCTTGAGAAAATCAAACATTTCACAATCTACATATTAGTATCTGCGACCCGAGTTACTAAGCTCGTAGGGGTGTCTTAACACCTAATGCCCTAAAACCAACTGGTCTGGGAGTCATTAGCTGAAAGCTTGTTATATGGGTTAAAGATGCATGATGTTTTTAAATTATATGTATATACATTTAAAAAAAAGAAGAAAAAAAAAGACAAAAATAATAATCCCAACCCAAAGAAGTAAACCTTAAACATTAGAACAAAAATTTTCTTTTCTTCCAAGAAAGGCCCCATAATTATGTGTTGATACATTGAGTATAAAAGAAAGGTTTATTAATATCTTGTTAAGAGGTATTGAGCAGATATATAAATTTAATGAGAGTTTATTTATCTGGATAGATTAATGGAAGTTAAATGATGAATACCTTGCTTTGTGGAATTTGTAAATTATTTTTCTATTTTAACGCTTTGATTACTAGGGACTAGTAATAAGTTGGTTGGGGGGGTGTGATTAGTACTTAAAAGTGCATTTTTATCATGGTTTTATATCATCATTTTGCACTTGAAGTATCAATAACTCCTTAACTAAAGCATGTTTTATAATAATATATCTAATAATATAAGATACCTTTAATTTGTGGTAAATGTTCATTTTAAATGCAGGCCTATCACATAAATGAAAGGATTGATTGATGACTTTAAAAACTTGAATTGCAAGGGCAAAGAGATGGTCAAACTTAGAAAAGAGATGTCGGTGCAATCCAAACCGGAACACAGTTCGATAATTGGGTCATATCGAGAGCTACAGATCTTAGATTTAGGTCAAATTTATATGGATGGAAAGGTAAGACATAGGCCTACAACTTTCATATGGAGCCTAAGATCTAAAAAGGTCATTATCAAGTCTAAATTGTAGCAACAACAAAGAAGCCCGAATCTGTCTTCCAGCCCAAGCACTATTCGGTATTTTGGCCATATATGGAGTTCTAGAAGTCCAAATGAGCTGAATTGTTTACACAATAAATCTGAGACAATTTCCTACAACTTTCATGTTTTCAACTGGCTGCAATTTTGACGTTATCAATGACGTTTTAGGCAGACAAGAAAAGATAAGGATTGTCACCAAGTCAAGAGTTGGCCACCCACTTATCAATTAGTCATCAAATCAATAGTTCCCTGACATGACGAAAAGATTGATGTCTTCTCCCAAGTGCAGGAGTGTCGAAGTAATAAATAACCCGGCAAGACTGGGGTCAAACCACAGGGAGGTTAATTGTACAAATTATAAACAACAATTATAAAACAACAATAACAACAACAACAATAGTAGTAGTAGTAATAATAATAATAATAATAATAATAATAATAATAATAATAATAATAATAATAATAGTAGTAGTAGTAGTAGTAGTAGTAGTAGTAGTAGTAGTAGTAGTAGTAGTAATAATAATAATAATAATAATAGTACTAGTAATAATAGTAGTAGTAGTAGTAGTAGTAGTAGTATTAATAATAATAATAATATTAGTAGTAGTAGTAGTAGTAGTAGTAGTACTAATAATAATAATAATAATAATAATAATAATAATAATAAAGAAAGAGAAGAAGAAGAAGAAGATGATGATGATGAGAACTTAGAGATGAAATATTAATGTAAGGATTAAACAATAATAATAACAAATGTCAAGGTTAGAGGTTCCACTAGTGGTATATTAAACAAGTATAGTATAAATGATTAGTACTTAAAAGTGCATTTTTATCATGGTTTTATATCATCATTTTGCACTTGAAGTATCAATAACTCCTTAACTAAAATATATTTTATAATAATGTATCTAATAATATAAGATACCTATAATTTGTGGTAAATGTCTATTTTTAATGTAGGCCTATCACATAAATAAAAGGATTGATTGATGACTTGAAGAACTTAAATTGCAAGGATAAAGAGATGGCCAAACTTAGAAAAGAGATGTCGGTGCAATCCAAACCGGAACACTGTTCGGTAATTGGGTCATATCTGGAGCTACAGATCTCAGATTTAGGTCCAATTTATATGGATGGAAAGGTAAGACATAGGCCTACAACTTTCATATGGAGCCCAAGATCTAAAAAGGCCATTATCAAGTCAAAATTGTAGCAACAACAAATAAGCCCGAATCTGTCTTCCAGCCCGAGCACTGTTCGGTAGTTTGGCCATATCTGGAGTTCTAGAAGTCCAAATGAGCTAAATCTTTTACACAAGAAAGCTGAGACAATTGCCTACAACTTTCATGTTTACAACTGGCTCCAATTTTGACCTTATCAATGACGTTTTGGGCAGACAAAAGAAGATAAGGATTGTCACCAAGTCAAAAGTTGGCCACCCACTTATCAATTAGTCATCAAATCAATAGTTCCCAATTTTGGCCTATAAAAGGAGGCATTTGCCATGCATTTAGGCATCTTGGTTTCCAGATCAAGATCATGCTCTTCCTTTCTCTCTTTGTATTTTTTGTAATGTTTATGCTTTGCTTTCATTAATATTAAGTTTATGCCTTTCATTTCCTTTCCTTTACTTAGTTAACTTTTATGTTCTTATTTTGTTTATCTATTTTGCTTTCTTTCATTATGTCTAGCTAAGTTAATTATGTCAAGGTGAAAAGGTTACACTAATGGTGTCAGAATAAGTATAGTGTAAACTTAATATGGACTTTAATGTTTGATACTAACATGTTTTATATTTGTTATCTTGTTCACTCTTTAATACTTTGCTTGTTAAATGACTAATCTTGATTTATGTTGTATAACACTTGGTACAACAAATGCTTGGCATTTTTATAGCCCATAATGTATGGTATAACCGACACCTGAGCTATGAAAGGAACTTGGTTTGTTGTTAACATAAGTTATAATCCTGAATGCTTGACGAGATTTACAAGTATTAGCATTAATTAAATAAGATGACTAATGTAATCATGTTAACAATATATAATCTGATTGGAACCTCCTTTGTGTGTGGTTTCCAATTCAATAATAAGAGTTTATACTATATTTATTTGATATACCATTAGTGGAACCTCTAACCTTGACATTTGTTATTATTATTGCTTAATTCTTACATTAATTTTCCATCTCCAAGTTCTCATCATCATCTTCTTCTTCTCTTTCTTTATTATTATTATTATTATTACTACTACTATTATTATTATTATTACTACTACTACTACTACTACTAGTATTATTATTATTATTATTGTTGTTGTTGTTGTTGTTGTTGTTGTTGTTGTTGTTGTTATTGCTATTATTGTTGTTTATAATTGTTGTCTATAATTTGCACAATTAACCTCCCTGTGGTTCGACCCCGGTCTTGCCGGGTTATTTATTACTTCGACACTCCTACACTTGGGAGAAGACATCAACCTTTTAGTCGTGTCAAGTTTTTGGCGCCGTTGCCGGGGAGGTAAGTTCTTGTATAAATTATCATATTTATTTTATTTCTCTTGTATATACCTTTGTTTCTTTTCTCTTGTTTCTTCTTCTTTTATTTTCTTCTTCCTTTTATTTTATTCCTACACGTGCATGAGAGTGTGGTCACGTACATCAAGTGGTAGACTTTGTAGGATATCCTCATCATTTTCAGGAAATATGGCCGAAGAAGATAATCAATCACTTCAAAATGAGAATAATGAGAATAACCGTGCTAGAACACTTAGAGACCACATGAATCCCACAAGAACAAGTGCACCATCATGCATAGTTTTTCCTCCTGATGCATCTCATTTTAATTTTAAACCAGGTATTATTCAACTTTTACCTTCTTTTCATGGTTTAGAATTGGAAAATCCATACTTGCATTTAAGGGAATTTGAGGAGGTGTGCAACACATATAATAATTTAAATTATAGCATGAACACCATTAGATTAAAGCTTTTTCCTTTTTCATTAAAAGATAAAGCTAAAACATGGCTACAAAATTTGAGACTAGGATCCATTCGTGCTTGGGATGAAATGCAACAACAGTTTTTAAAGAAGTTTTTCCCATCTCATAGAACAAACTCTTTCAAAAGACAAATCACCACTTTCACTCAAAAACCAGGAGAAACATTTTACAAATGTTGGGATAGGTATCGAGATTTGCTTAGTACTTGTCCCCATCATGGTTTTGAAACATGGAGATTGGTTTCACATTTCTATGAAGGGTTAACACCTAAAGATAGGCAAATGGTTGAATTGATGTGCAATGGAACTTTTGAAGATAAAGACCCTGATGAAGCAATGGAGTACTTAGACTTGTTAGCTGAAAATGCTCAAAATTGGGACACCGCGGGTAGTTATGAGGCACCGAGTAAAACTCAACCTCATACATCTAGTGGAGGTATGTACAACCTTAGGGAAGATCATGACCTTCAAGCCAAGTTTGCATCTTTAGCTAGAAAAGTCAAGGCACTAGAATTGAAAAAGAGTGGTTGATTAGTACTTAAAAGTGCATTTTTATCATGGTTTTATATCATCATTTTGCACTTGAAGTATCAATAACTCCTTAACTAAAACATGTTTTATAATAATGTATCTAATAATATAAGATACCTATAATTTGTGGTAAATGTCTATTTTTAATGCAGGCCTATCACATAAATGAAAGGATTGATTGATGACTTGAAGAACTTAAATTGCAAGGATAAAGAGATGGTCAAACTTAGAGAAGAGATGTCGGTGCAATCCAAACCGGAACACTGTTCGGTAATTGGGTCATATCTGGAGCTACAGATCTCAGATTTAGGTCCAATTTATATGGATGGAAAGGTAAGACATAGGCCTACAACTTTCATATGGAGCCCAAGATCTAAAAAGGCCATTATCAAGTCCAAATTGTAGCAACAACAAAGAAGCCCGAATCTGTCTTCCAGCCCGAGCACTGTTCGGTATTTTGGCCATATCTGGAGTTCTAGAAGTCTAAATGAGCTGAATGTTTTACACAAGAAAGCTGAGTCAATTGCCTACAACTTTCATGTTTGCACCTGGCTCCAGTTTTGACATTATCAATGACGGTTTGGGCAGACAAGAGAAGATAAGGATTGTCACCAAGTCAAAAGTTGGTCACCCACTTATCAATTAGTCATCAATTCAATAGTTCCCAATTTTGGCCTATAAAAGGAGGCATTTGCCATGCATTTAGGCATCTTGGTTTCCAGATCAAGATCATGCTCTTCCTTTCTCTCTTTGTATTTTTTGTCATGTTTATGTTTTGCTTTCATTAATAGTAAGTTTATGCCTTTCATTTCCTTTCCTTTACTTAGTTAGCTTTTATGTTCTTATTTTGTTTATCTATTTTGCTTTCTTTCATTATGTCTAGCTAACTTAATTATGTCAAGGTGAAAAGGTTACACTAATGGTGTGAGAATAAGTATAATGTAAACTTAATATGGACTTTAATGTTTGATACTAACATGTTTTATATTTGTTATCTTGTTCACTCTTTAATACTTTGCTTGTTAAATGACTAATCTTGATTTATGTTGTATAACACTTGGTACAACAAATGCTTGGCACTTTCATAGCCCATAATGTATGGTATAACCGACACCTGAGCTATGAAAGGAACTTGATTTGTTGTTAACATAAGTTATAATCATCAATGCTTGACGAGATTTACAAGTATTAGCTTTAATTGAATAAGATGACTAATGTAATCATGTTAACAATATATAATCTGATTGGAACCTCCTTTATGTGTGGTTTCCAATTGAATAATAAGATTTTATATTATACTTGTTTGATATACCATTAGTGGAACCTCTAACCTTGACATTTGTTATTATTATTGTTTAATCCTTACATTAATTATCCATTTCCAAGTTATTATCATCTTCTTCTTCTTCTCTTTCTTTATTATTATTATTATTACTACTACTACTATTATTATTATTAGTATTACTATTACTATTATTATTATTATTATTATTATTATTATTATTATTATTATTCTTGTTGTTGTTATTGTTATTATTATTGTTGTTTTATAATTGTTGTTTATAATTTGTACAATTAACCTCCCTGTGGTTCGACCCCGGTCTTACCGGGTTATTTATTACTTCGACACTCCTGCACTTGGGAGAAGACATCAACCTTTTAGTCGTGTCAAGTTTTTGGCGCCGTTGCCGGGGAGGTAAGTTCTTGTATAAATTATAGTATTTATTTTCTCTTTTTACTTTTTTTTGTATATAACTTTGTTTCTTTTCTTTTGTTTCTTTTTATTTTGTTTTCTTCCTCCTTCTTTTGCTTTCTTCTTTTTTTTTTTTTTTTTATTCCTACACGTGCATGAAAGTGTGGTCACGTACATCAAGTGGTAGACTTTGTAGGATATCCTCATCATTTTCAGAAAATATGGCCAAAGAAGATAATCAATCACTTCATAATGAGAATAATGAGAATAATCGTGCTAGAACACTTAGAGACCACATGAATCCCACAAGAACAAGTGCACCATCATGCATAGTTTTTCCTCCTGATGCATCTCATTTTAATTTTAAACCAGGTATTATTCAACTTTTACCTTCTTTTCATGGTTTAGAATTGGAAAATCCATACTTGCATTTAAGGGAATTTGAGGAGGTGTGCAACACATATAATAACTTAAATTGTAGCATGAACACCATCAGATTAAAGCTTTTTCCTTTTTCATTAAAAGATAAAGCTAAAACATGGCTACAAAATTTAAGACCAGGATCCATTCGTGCTTGGGATGAAATGCAACAACAGTTTTTAAAGAAGTTTTTCCCATCTCATATAACAAACTCTTTCAAAAGACAAATCACCACTTTCACTCAAAAACCAAGAGAAACATTTTACCAATATTGGGATAGGTATCGAGACTTGCTTAGTACTTGCCCTCATCATGGTTTTGAAACATGGCGATTGGTTTCACATTTCTATGAAGGGTTAACACCTAAAAATAGGCAAATGGTTGAATTGATGTGCAATGGAACTTTTAAAGATAAAGATCCTGATAAAGCAATCAAGTACTTAGACTTGTTAGCTGAAAATGCTCAAAATTGGGACACCGTGGGTACTTATGAGGTACCGAGTAAAACTCAACCTCATACATCTAGTGGAGGTATGTACAACCTTAGGGAAGATCATGACCTTCAAGCCAAGTTTGCATCTTTAGCTAGAAAAGTCGAGGCACTAGAATTGAAAAAGAGTGGTCAATTAAAATCTGTTGGAAACATTGTGTGTCAAATCTGTGAAACAAATGAACACTCAACCAATGATTGTCCAACCTTGCCTTCTTTTAAAGAATGTCTCCATGAACAAGCCCATGTTTTAAACAGTTTTCAAAGGGCTAACCACAACCCATACTCCCAAACATACAACCCTGGTTGGAGAAATCACCCAAATTTCAGTTGGAAGAGTGAGAACAATAATGCACAAACTTCATAATCACCGTTTCAAGCAGACCATAATTTCCAAAATTCTTATGGATATGCACCTCCTTATGCTCCACCTCCTACAAAAAATTTTGAGGAAACTTTGTATGCATTCATTGAAAAGCAAGAGACAATCAATACTCAACTTACTCAAAGCATAACAGATTTTAAAGAAACTCTTGCAAAATTAACATCTACTCTCAGTTTCCAAGAGAAAGGTAAGTTTCCATCTCAACCACAACAAAATCCTAAGGGGCAATACAATGCAAATGCAAGTAGTTCCAGAAGCCAACACATGGATCAAGTCAAATCAGTCACTACTCTACGTAGTGGTAAGGTTATTGAAAAACCCTCTCTTGAACCTTATGAGAAAGATGATGAGTCAATTTCTAAGGGAAAGGAAGGGGTTGAATCTGTAAATTGCAAAGAAACGACTGATTCTCCGCCAGCACTTCCATTTTCTCATGCCATGACCAATCAGGAAGAAATCGAGGATGAAAAAGGCATCGAAAAGGTTGATGCGAATCTTTTATCAAAAGTGACAACAGATTCGACACCCGACATCACACCAATCGATGATTACTTTCCTGATGAATCTCTACTTTCTCTTATTTCAATGCCTTGGTTTGCTAAAAATATCAATTTTCTTTCTTCAGGATTTTTCCCAGCTCACTGGAGTATTGAAGACAAAAGAAAATTTTTGAGCAACGAGCAAAATTTTTGTTGGGATGACCCTTACTTATTCAATTATTGTCCTGATCAAATATTTCAAAAATGCATTTTCGACAATGAGGTAAGTAATTTCATTAAATTTTATCACTCTAAGGTATGTGGGGATCATTTCTCTTCAAAAAAGAGGATTGTAGAAATCTTACAAAGTGGATTTTCCTGGCCAACCATATTCAAGGAGTCACATGCATTTTGCAAAAACTGTGAAAATTATCAAAAGGTGGGATTTATTTCAAAACACAGAGAGTCTTTAGATAATCTTCTATTGACTCTTAAGTCTCATCATAGTCAAGATAAGCATCATGCAATTCATAACTTAGGAACCCATTTTTATAAAGAACATGCTTGGCATAGTCTTGGGAATTTGACTAAAAAAAAAGACCCTGTTTGCCAGTTTTTAAGAAAACTGGATGGGAAGCCTATCCCCGACCCATAGAGGGCGTTTAAGCCGTTCTTGGATGTAAAACCAAGGGAAGATGTGAGCCACAATCACAACTACGATTTGAGTTTTAGTTTGTAAGAATTTGTGTCTTTTTATTAATAACATAATATTTGTGTTTTGTTATTTCTTATTTTTGTTTTAGTGTGTTTCAGGTTTTGTCAGTATTCGTTATTTCAGGTGATATCTTCTATACTCTATCTTTCTACCTTAGAACATTGAGGACAATGTCTCGTTTTGGTTGGCGGGAGAGGGTAGTAGTTGATAAAAAAAAAAATTGTTTTTCATTTCATAAAGCATGTGCATAATTATTGTTACTAGGATGGCAGAGTAAAGGAGTTCTTTTGTTAAAGTGACTCTTGAGACGCATCTTAGTAACCATTCTTAACAAGGTCTATTATAATACTTCCTGAAATATTCAGGTTTACAAACTCTCGTATTGTTATCACTTAATTCTGCTCATATACTTATTTAACATGTATTCTTAAACCTTAATTTACACACACACACTTTAACATATGATTGTGGGTTGCATATTGGATTATTACATTATTTATGTTCTTTTGTTAAAGGTAACAACTAAGGGAAAGGAATTGTATATAATTAAAAAAAAACATAAAAAAAAGAGAAAAAAAAAAGAAAAAAAAATGATGATAATAAAAATGTAGATAAGTTTGGTTTCGTAGCCTCCCTAACCTAAGCAATTAAGCCCGAAGGGGTGTTTTAACACCTAATACCCTAAAGTCAACTGACTTGGGAGCTATTGGCCCAACGCTTGTTACATGGGTTGAGGAGAAAAGCTTAAGGAAATCAAACATTGTACTATCTACATATCAGTATCTACGACCCGAGTTACTAAGCTCGTAGGGGTGTCTTAACACCTAATGCCCTAAGACCAACTGGTCTGGGAGTCATTAGCTGAAAGCTCGTTACATGGGTTAAAGATGCATGATGTTTTTAAATTATATGTATATACATTTAAAAAAAAAAGTAAAAAAAAAAGACGACAAAAATAATAATCCCATCCCAAGGAAGTTAACCTTAAACATTAGAACAAAAATTTTGTTTTCTTCCAAGAAAAGCCCCATAATTATGTGTTGATACATTGAGCACAAAAGAAAGGTTTATTAATATCTTGTTAAGTGGTATTGAGCAGATATATAAATTTAATGAGAGTTTGTTTATCTGGATAGATTAATGGAAGTTAAATGATGAATACCTTGCTTTGTGAAATTTGCAAATTGTTGTAACGCTTTAATTACTAGGGACTAGTAATAAGCTGGTTGAGGGGTGTGATTAGTACTTAAAAGTGCATTTTTATCATGGTTTTATATCATCATTTTGCACTTGAAGTATCAATAACTCCTTAACTAAAACATGTTTTATAATAATGTATCCAATAATATAAGATACCTATAATTTGTGGTAAATGTCTATTTTTAATGTAGGCCTATCACATAAATGAAAGGATTGATTGATGACTTGAAGAACTTAAATTGTAAGGATAAAGAGATGGTCAAACTTAGAGAAGAGATGTCGGTGCAATCCAAACCGGAACACTGTTCGGTAATTGGGTCATATCTGGAGCTACATATCTCAGATTTAGGTCCAATTTATATGGATGGAAAGGTAAGACATAGGACTACAACTTTCATATGGAGCCCAAGATCTAAAAAGGCCATTATCAAGTCCAAATTGTAGCAACAACAAAGAAGCCCGAATCTGTCTTCCAGCCCGAGCACTGTTTGGTATTTTGGCCATATTTGGAGTTCTAGAAGTCTAAATGAGCTGAATTTTTTACACAAGAAAGCTGAGACAATTGCCTACAACTTTCATGTTTGCACCTGGCTCCAGTTTTAACATTATCAATGACGTTTTGGGCAGATAAGAGAAGATAAGGATTGTCACCAAGTCAAAAGTTGGCCACCCACTTATCAATTAGTCATCAAATCAATAGTTCCCAATTTTGGCCTATAAAAGGAGGCATTTGCCATGCATTTAGGCATCTTGGTTTCCAGATCAAGATCATGCTCTTCCTTTCTCTCTTTGTATTTTTTGTAATGTTTATGTTTTGCTTTCATTAATAGTAAGTTTATGCCTTTCATTTCCTTTCCTTTACTTAGTTAGCTTTTATGTTCTTATTTTGTTTATCTATTTTGCTTTCTTTCATTATGTCTAGCTAACTTAATTATGTCAAGGTGAAAAGGTTACACTAATGGTGTGAGAATAAGTATAATGTAAACTTAATATGGACTTTAATGTTTGATACTAACATGTTTTATATTTGTTATCTTGTTCACTCTTTAATACTTTGCTTGTTAAATGACTAATCTTGATTTATGTTGTATAACACTTGGTACAACAAATGCTTGGCACTTTCATAGCCCATAATGTATGGTATAACCGACACCTGAGCTATGAAAGGAACTTGATTTGTTGTTAACATAAGTTATAATCATCAATGCTTGACGAGATTTACAAGTATTAGCATTAATTAAATAAGATGACTAATGTAATCATGTTAACAATATATAATCTGATTGGAACCTCCTTTATGTGTGGTTTCCAATTGAATAATAAGACTTTATATTATACTTGTTTGATATACCATTAGTGGAACCTCTAACCTTGACATTTGTTATTATTATTGTTTAATCCTTACATTAATTATCCATTTCCAAGTTATCATCATCTTCTTCTTCTTCTCTTTCTTTATTATTATTATTATTATTAGTATTACTATTATTATTATTATTATTATTATTATTATTATTATTATTATTATTATTATTATTATTATTATTCTTGTTGTTGTTATTGTTATTATTATTGTTGTTTTATAATTGTTGTTTATAATTTGTACAATTAACCTCCTTGTGGTTCGACCCCGGTCTTACCGGGTTATTTATTACTTCGACACTCCTGCACTTGGGAGAAGACATCAACCTTTTAGTCGTGTCAGTGGTCAATTAAAATCTGTTGAAAACATTGTGTGTCAAATCTATGAAACAAATGAACACTCAACCAGTAACTGTCCAACCTTGCCTTCTTTTAAGGAATGTCTCCATGAACAAGCCCATGCATTAAATAGTTTCCAAAGGGCGAACCACAACCCATACTCCCAAACATACAACCCTGGTTGGAGAAATCACCCAAATTTTAGTTCGAAGAGTGAGAACAACAATGCACAAACTTCACAACCACCATTTCAAGCACACCACAATTTCCAAAATTCTCATGGATATGCACCTCCTTATGCTCCATCGCCTAGAAGAAATCTTGAAGAAACATTGCATGCATTCATTGAAAAGCAAGAGACAATCAATACTCAACTTGCTCAAAACATGACAGATTTTAAAGATACTCTTGTAAAATTAACATCTGCTCTCAGTTTCCAAGAGAAAGGTAAGTTTCCATCTCAACCACAACAAAATCCCAAGGGGCAATACAATACAAATGCAAGTAGTTCCGCAAGCCAACACATGGATCAAGTCAAATCAGTCACTACTCTGCGCAGCGGTAAGGTTATTGAAAAACCTTCTCTTGAACCTTATGAGAAAGATGATGAGTCAATCTTTGAGGGTAAGGAAGGGGATGAATTTGAAAATTGCAAAGAAACGACTGATTCACTGCCAGCACTTCCATTTCCTCAAGCCATGACCAAACAAAGGAAAGTTAATCACAATTTTGAAATTTATGAAATTTTCAAACAGGTAAGGATCAAAATACCTTTGCTGGATGCTATTAAACAGGTTCCTTCCTATGCTAAATTTTTGAAAGATCTATGCACTGTGAAGACGAAACTGAATGTGAAAAAAGAAAGCCTTTCTAGCCGAACAAGTAAGTGCTATTCTTCAAAACAATAATGCTTTGAAATATAAAGACCCTGGTTGTCCTACAATTTCTTGCTTTATTGGAGAGCATAAAATTGAAAGAGCTTTACTTGATCTTGGTGCTAGTGTGAATTTACTTCCATATTCAGTTTTTTAGAGTCTCAATCTAGGTGAGTTAAAACCTACTTCTATATCTCTTTTACTTGCCAATAGATCTGTGAAAGTGCCTAGAGGAATAATTGAAGATGTGTTAGTACAAGTCAATAAATTCATTTATCCTGTGGATTTTATTGTCTTGGACACAGAACCTGTTGAAGCATGTAATTCATTTCCTGTTATTTTAGGACGTCCGTTTCTTGCAACTTCTAATGCATTGATTAATTGTAGGAATGGACTGATGAAGCTATCATTTGGAAACATGACACTGGAGATGAATATTTTCAACATTTGCAAGCAACCTGGAGATGATAATGATTTACAAGAAGTAGATCATATTGATGAATTAGTTTATGATCAACTTGAATCTACTTTAAGTAAAAATGAATTAGATGAAATTGAAGATTTCCAAATGGTTTATTCTAAGGAAGAAATCACGGATGAAACAAGCACCGAAAATGTTGATGCGAATCTTTTGTCAACAGTGACAACAGATTCGACATCTGACATCACACCAATCGATGATTACTTTCCTAACAAATCCTTACTTTCTCTTAGTCCAATGCCTTGGTATGATAAAAATATCAATTTTCTTGCTTTAGGAGATTTGCCAGTTGATTGGAGTACTCAAGACAAAGAAAAGTTTTTGAACGAAGTGAAGAGCTTTTATTGTGATGACCCTAACTTATTCAAATATTGTCCTGATCAAATATTTCAAAGATTCATTCCCGACAATGAGGTAAGTAGTGTCATTAAACTTTGTCATTCTGAAGCATGTGGAAGTTATTTCTCATAAAAAAAGACAATTGCAAAAATCTTACAAAGTGGATTTTATTGGTCCACCATGTTCAAGGACACGCATGCATTCTGCAAAACTTGTGAAAATTGTCAAAAGATTGATACTAGTCAGAAAGTTTTGTTTTATAATTCTCAACTCTATGCAGTCCCTAGAGAGCTAAGACCAAGATGGAGCAATCCTTATGGGGCCTGTGATATTGAGAATTCAATGAATGACAATGATTTTAAGGAAAATGGACATCGTTTGAAAGCTTACTTTGATAATTTTCCTAGTGAAAATGAATCAACTGGTTGGAATGATCTTGTAGATAAAGGTTGATTATTTTTTTCTCACATTGTTTTTGTGTTTCTTTTTTAGTGATTTTTGCTAGTTTATCTCACCCCGGTCAAATGGCGGATAACGGTACTCCGTGACTTAAGTCGGTTCTTTCAGTTTCCCACAATAACTGATATTTGTGTATATATTTGTGCAATTCTTTGAAGCTCTCTTCCAATTCTCATTTGAAAATGGACACTAATCTTGAAAAATTGAAAAAGTATTTTCCCGCTCTGCCTCAGAATGCGATTACAAAAATTTACCGTGCTAGATGTGCAAGATTGAGATTATTAATGAATCATGGAATTCCTGAAGATATTCACTGGTTGATTGAAGCAAAGGTCCGATTATCAGGTGAGTCCTCTAATTTCTTTATTTCACACATGCCTGGAACAGGTAAAAGCACTTTTGCAAAGAAGCGTCGTGCAAAACGACTGGATGTCTGTCATCGATGTGCTAGATGGACTTGTAATACACAATGTCGTTCTTTAGGAATGGTATCTATAAACCGTGAAGATAAAATACAATTCATTAAGGATGGCCTGAGTAAGGAGTCTTTAGATAATCTTCTATTGACTCTTGAGACGCATCCTAGTGGAGATGTGCATCGTGCAATTCATGATTTATGGCCACTATTTCATAAAGAACATGATCGACTTAGTCTTGGGAATCTGACTAAAAAAGACCCTGTTTGCCAGTTTTTAAGAAAACTGGATGGGAAGCCTATCCCCGACCCATAGAGGGCGTTTAAGCCGTTCTTGGACGTAAAACCAAGGGAAGATGTGAGCCACAATCACAACTACCTGTACATACACATGTTTTTTTTCAAAAGTAAATAAATAAACAAATAAAAAGAGAGAGAGAGAATGTGAGACTCCAGCTGGCCTACATATAGGTGTTATGATTGCCTTTATAATTTCTCATCTATAAAACCCTCTCTTCCTTCCTTTCATTTCTACTCAACCCATACATTCAACAAATACAGAAGTGTGTAGAAATGGCAAGTTCCTCAAGTCATCAAATAAGAAATATTTGTGTTTTTGGTGGATCTAGTCCTGGGAAAGAAAAGGAGTTTTTAGAATCAGCAAATCATCTTGGTCAGGTGCTAGCTAAGAGAAAGATTCATTTAGTGTATGGGGGAGGCAGTCTTGGGTTAATGGGAGGTGTGTCAATAGCTGTATTTTTAGGAGGTAGTCAAGTTTTAGGAGTCGTCCCTGAAGCTTTGGCACAAGGGGACATCATTGGAAAAACAATTGGAGAGGAACTTCAGGTCTCCACAATGTCGGCTCGAATGAATGCAATGTTTAACCATGCTGATGCTTTCATTGCTTTACCAGGTGGTCTAGGCACATTGGAAGAGATCTTTCATATTTCCTCTTGGGCTCAATTGCACATTCACCATAAACCCATTGGTTTGTTAAATGTTAATGGTTATTATGATAAGTTGTTGTCTGTTCTTGATCATGCTGTGGAACAGGAATTTCTAACATCTTCTGCACGACAAATCATAATCTCTGCTACTACTGCTGAACAATTGATTGACCAACTACAATCTTTCATTCCTGTGATTGATCCTTCCATGAGTCGCATAAATTGGTCATCTACGGGAAGCCGTAAAAAGCTTAGATTGGATTTGAGCCTTCATTTGTGAATTTTTGTGTCTTTTGGTTTTATTATTGTGTTTTGTTATTTCTTATTTTTGTTTCAGTATGTTTCAGGTTTTGTCAGTGTTCGTTATTTCAGGTGATATCTTCTATACTCTATCTTTCTACCTTAGAACATTGAGGACAATGTCTCGTTTTGGTTGGGGGGAGAGGGTAGTAGTTGATAAAAAAAAAAAATTGTTTTTCATTTCATAAAGCATGTGCATAATTGTTGTTACTAGGATGGCAGAGTAAAGGAGTTCTTTTGTTAAAGTGACTCTGGAGACGCATCTTAGTAACCATTCTTAACAAGGTCTATTATAATACTTCCTGAAATATTCAGGTTTACAAACTCTCGTATTGTTACCACTTAATTCTGCTCATATACTTATTTAACATGTATTCTTAAACCTTAATTTACACACACACACTTTAACATATGATTGTGGGTTGCATATTGGATTATTACATTATTTATGTTCTTTTGTTAAAGGTAACAACTAAGGGAAAGGAATTGTATATAATTAAAAAACAAAAGAAAAACAAAAAAAAAGAGAAAAAAAAAAGAAAAAAAAAGCAAAAAAATGATGATAATAAAAATGTAGATAAGTTTGGTTTCGTAGCCTCCCTAACCTAAGCAATTAAGCCCGAAGGGGTGTTTTAACACCTAATACCCTAAAGTCAACTGACTTAGGAGCTATTGGCCCAACGCTTGTTACATGGGTTGAGGAGAAAAGCTTAAGGGAATCAAACATTGCACTATCTACATATCAGTATCTGCGACCCGAGTTACTAAGCTCGTTAGGGTGTCTTAACACCTAATGCCCTAAGACCAACTGGTCTGGGAGTCACTAGCTGAAAGCTCGTTACATGGGTTAAAGATGCATGATGTTTTTAAATTATATGTATATAGATTTAAAAAAAAAAGATAAAAAAAAGACAAAAATAATAATCCCAACCCAAGGAAGTTAACCTTAAACATTAGAACAAAAAAATTTTATTTTCTTCCAAGAAAAGCCCAATAATTATGTGTTGATACATTGAGCACAAAAGAAAGGTTTACTAATATCTTGTTAAGAGGTATTGAGCAGATATATAAATTTAATGAGAGTTTGTTTATCTGGATAGATTAATGGAAGTTAAATGATGAATACCTTGCTTTGTGAAATTTGCAAATTGTTTTAACCCTTTGATTACTAGGGACTAGTAATAAGTTGGTTGGGGGTGTGATTAGTACTTAAAAGTGTATTTTTATCATGGTTTTATATCATCATTTTGCACTTGAAGTATCAATAACTCCTTAACTAAAATATGTTTTATAATAATGTATCTAATAATATAACATACCTATAACTTGTGGTAAATATCTATTTTTAATGCAGGCCTATCACATAAATGAAAGGATTGATTGATGACTTGAAGAACTTAAATTGCAAGGATAAAGAGATGGTCAAACTTAGAGAAGAGATGTCGGTGCAATCCAAACCGGAACACTGTTCGGTAATTGGGTCATATCTGGAGCTACATATCTCAGATTTAGGTCCAATTTATATGGCTGGAAAGGTAAGACATAGGCCTACAACTTTCATATGGAGCCCAAGATCTAAAAAGGCCATTATCAAGTCCAAATTGTAGCAACAACAAAGAAGCCCGAATCTGTCTTCCAGCCCGAGCACTGTTCGGTATTTTGGACATATCTGGAGTTCTAGAAGTCCAAATGAGCTAAATTGTTTACACAAGAAAGCTGAGACAATTGCCTACAACTTTCATGTTTACAACTGGCTCCAATTTGGACGTTATCAATGACGTTTTGGGCAGACAAGAGAAGATAAGGATTGTCACCAAGTCAAAAGTTGGCCACCCACTTATCAATTAGTCATCAAATCAATAGTTCCCAATTTTGGCCTATAAAAGGAGGCATTTGCCACGCATTTAGGCATCTTGGTTTCCAGATCAAGATCATGCTCTTCCTTTCTCTCTTTGTATTTTTTGTAATGTTTATGCTTTGCTTTCATTAATATTAAGTTTATGCCTTTCATTTCCTTTCTTTTACTTAGTTAACTTTTATGTTCTTATTTTGTTTATCTATTTTGCTTTCTTTCATTATGTCTAGCTAAGTTAGTTATGTCAAGGTGAAAAGGTTACACTAATGGTGTCGGAATAAGTATAATGTAAACTTAATATGGACTTTAATGTTTGATACTAACATGTTTTATATTTGTTATCTTGTTCACTCTTTAATACTTTGCTTGTTAAATGACTAATCTTGATTTATGTTGTATAACACTTGGTACAACAAATGCTTGGCACTTTCATAGCCCATAATGTATGGTATAACCGACACCTGAGCTATGAAAGGAACTTGATTTGTTGTTAACATAAGTTATAATCATGAATGCTTGACGAGATTTACAAGTATTAGCATTAATTGAATAAGATGACTAATGTAATCATGTTAACAATATATAATCTGATTGGAACCTTCTTTGTGTGTGGTTTCCAATTCAATAATAAGAGGTTATACTATACTTGTTTGATATACCATTAGTGGAACCTCTAACCTTGACATTTGTTATTATTATTGTTTAATCCTTACATTAATTTTCCATCTCCAAGTTCTCATCATCTTCTTCTTCTTCTCTTTCTTTATTACTACTACTACTATTATTATTATTATTATTATTATTACTACTACTACTATTGTTGTTGTTGTTATTATTGTTTATAATTGTTGTTTATAATTTGTACAATTAACCTCCCTGTGGTTCGACCCCGGTCTTGCCGGGTTATTTATTACTTCGACACTCCTGCACTTGGGAGAAGACATCAACCTTTTCGTCGTGTTAGAAACAATACCTCCACAAAATAAATTTTCATCAGCAAAGAGTTCATTTATTGGAGATTCATCACTTATGGTCTCATAGCTTGAAAGACAAGATAAATGATCAGCCATTACATTCTCTACTCCCTTTTTATCTCGAATTTCAAGATTAAACTCTTGGAGTAGGAGGATCCATCGAATCAAACATGGCTTGGCATCTTGTTTTATGAGCAAGTATTTTAATGTTGCATGATTAGTGAAAACAATAACAAGAGATCCAACCAAATAAGACCTAAACTTGTCCAATGCAAAGACCACAACTAAAAGTTCTTTTTCAGTTGTAGTGTAATTCAATTAAGCATCATTCAAAGTCTTGCTAGCATAATATATGACATGAGATTTCTTATCTTTTCTTTGCCCTAAAACAGCCCCAACCACAAAATCACTAGCATCACACATCAGTTCAAATGGTAAGGACCAATCAAGAGCTTGCATGATTGGTGCAGTGGTCAACAACTCTTTAAGCTTTTCAAAAGCTTCTTGACATTTTCATGTCCAATCAAATTAGACATCTTGTGATAACAAGTTACACAATGGTTTGACAATGGTACTAGAAGAATGAATGAATCTTCGGTAAAACCCAGCATGTCCTAAAAAGGATTTCACATCTTTCATAGTTTTAGGGGTAGTTAATTTTTGAATGACTTTCACTTTTGACTTATCTACCTTTATCCCTTTTAGAGAGACAATATGACCTAAACCAATGCCATATGTCACCATAAAATGACACTTCTTCCAATTGAGTACAAGATTGCTCTCTTCACATCTTTCAAAAACTTTTTCTACATGCATTATACACAACTCATAAGAATCCCCATAAACTGAAAAATCATCCAAGAAAACTTCCAAAACATTTTCCACCATGTCACTAAAGATACTCATCATACACCTTTGAAAAGTGGTTGGTGCATTACACAAGCTAAAAGGCATTCTTCTATAAGCATAGGTACCAAAAGGACAAGTGAAAGTGGTTTTTTCTTAGTCTTCTAAAGAAATCTCAATTTGGTTGTAACCTAAGTATCCATTAAGAAAACAATAGAAAACTCTTTCGGCTACTCTTCAAGCATTTGGTCTAAAAATGAAAGCAGAAAATGGTCCTTCAATACACATACGCCATCCAGTTTGGATTCTAGTTGGTACTAGCTCATTATTTTCATTCTTTATAACCGTGACTCCAGATGTTTTAGGGACAACTTGGGTTAGACTAACCCATTTTGAGTTTGCAACAAGGTAAATGATACCTGGATCAAGTAGCTTAAGCACTTCACCTCTCACTACTTCCTTCATGTTTGAGTTCAATCGTCTTTGCATTTGCCTCATAGATTTAGCCTCTTTTTCAAGATAGATTCTATGTGTGCATAAAAGAGGGCTAATTCCTTTCAAGTCAGTAATTGTCCACCCAATTGCTTTCTTGTGTTTTCTCACCACTCTTAAAAGTTTTTGTTCTTGTTCTATGCTAAGTTTGGATGAGATTACAATAGGATATGATTCATCTTCCCCTAGAAATGCATATTTAAGATCACTCAGTAAAGGCTTCCTTTCTGGTTTATAAGGCTGGACAAGAGATGCCTCAACTTTCACTTGGGGTGAAATCAAAGGCTCAAATGATAGGGTACATTGACCTATTGACATAATAGGTATTGGATCTAGATAAGTCTTGAGTTCTTTTACTTCCTCATCAACATATTCCAAAGAACAAAATCTTTCATCATGAATTAAACTTCTCTCCAATGGATCCTTGATTCACACTCTCTCAAAGTGTTCTTGACAAACTATTTGGATCAAATCTACTTCTCTAATGTCTTCATGTTCCCAATTTGTTTGGAGACATTAAATATGTTCATCTCCACACTCATATTCCTAAAAGATAATTTCATCACCCCATTCCTACAGTTAATTAAGGCATTGGATGTAGCTAGGAAAGGTCTCCCTAAGATGACTAGGATGGGAGCATTAGAACCTTGAATTGGTGCGGTGTCTAACACAACAAAATCAACAGCAAAGTAGAATTTATCTACTTGGACCAACACATCCTCAACGATACCCCTAGGAATCTTGATTGACCTATCAGCTAATTGAAGGGTGATTCGAGTAGGCTTAATTTCTCCTAAACCTAATTGTTCGTAAACAGTGTAGGGTATTAAAATCATACTTGCTCCTAAATCCAACAAAGCTTGATCTATCTTATGACTTCCAATAATGCATGAAATGGTAGGACAACCAGGATCTTTGTACTTGGGAGGGGTCTTAAACTGGATGATGGCACTAGCATGTTCAGTTAGAAAGGCTCTTTCTTCCATATTCAATCTCTTTTTGACTATGCATAAATCCTTAAGAAACTTTGCATAAGAAGGAACTTGTTTAATTGCATCAAGGAGTGGAATATTGACTTTCACTTGTTTGAACAATTCATAAATTTCTGAGTTCATAAGATCTTGTTTAGGTTTCCCTAACCTTTGTGGAAATGGTGCTCTAGGAACAAATTCTAAATCACTCACTTTGACTCTAATTTTTCTTGAATCATCTCCTTTCTCACTCATCTCTTTCTCATTTATCCCGCCTTCTTTGTCACTCGAACTCTCATTTGTCACTTGTGTTTTGATTCCCTCTTCACTTCTAAGGGTGGTGATAGCTTGGACTTGTTCATGGTTTAAAGGTTCACTAGGTGAGGATTCACTCATGTGTACCTGACCTCTAGGATTTGGCATTGGTTGAGCTAGGATCTTTCCCTTCTCTTGAATGCTTAGTGATTAAGTAAACTTAGTTAGTTGATTTTGAATGTCATTTAAAGTCCTATTGGTATAGTTTTGAAATTTGTAAGCTTGGTCGTTGATTCCTCCTTGCATGAATTGTTGAAGAGTATCCTCTAGGGATCTCTTATGAGGTGGTTGATATGTGTTATGTGTGGGAACTTGAAATGGTTGGGGTGGAGGTTGAAATGTTTGAGGTACTGAAGAGCCCTCATTTCTCCATCCAAAATTTAGGTGGTTCCTCCATCCAGGATTATAGGTCTCAAAGTAGGGATTGCCTACTTGGTTTGGAAATGGCTTTCTAACATTACTTGAATCAGAAGTTTGGCTATATAGCGCTTCCTTGAAGGCTGGAATGGTAGGACACTGAGTTGTCCTATGCCCTTTGCTCTCACAAACAACACAACTTTCCTCTTGTTGTTCACTCACGACATGCACTTTTTTAATCTCAAGAGACTCTACTTTCCTAGCCAATGAGGCTAATCTAGCATTAAGGTCATCAGTCTCTTTCAATTGAAACTTCCCACTTGAATGAGAAATGGTGTTTCTAGACTCAACATGAATTAAGAGAGAAGTCTCCCATTGCTTTATGTTTTCAGCCAAATGATCAAAAAAATCAAAGCCCTCACTTGCTTCCTTGTCATAAAACTCACCATTACACATGGTTGACACTAGCTTTTTAAAATCTACGGTAAGAGAGTCATAGAAGAAACTCACTAACCTCCACATCTCAAAACTATGGTGGGGGCATGCATTTAACAAGTTTTTGAACCTTTCCCAAGCTTGGTGAAATGACTCATTTGGACTACAAGAAAAATTCATCATTTGATGTTGTAAGGCTACTATCCTATGAGTGGGGAAGTATTTTTTCAAAAATTCAGCTTGCATTTCTCTCTTTAATGTTTGATACTAACATGTTTTATATTTGTTATCTTGTTCACTCTTTAATACTTTGCTTGTTAAATAACTAATCTTGATTTATATTGTATAACACTTGGTACAACAAATGCTTGGCACTTTCATAGTTCATACTGTATGGTATAACCGACACGTGAGCTATGAAAGGAACTTGATTTGTTGTTAACATAAGTTATAATCATGAATGCTTGACGAGATTTACAAGTATTAGCATTAATTGAATAAGATGACTAATGTAATCATGTTAACAATATATAATCTGATTGGAACCTCCTTTGTGTGTGGTTTCCAATTCAATAATAAGAGTTTATACTATACTTATTTGATATACCATTAGTGGAATGATTAGTACTTAAAAGTGCATTTTTATCATGGTTTTATATCATCATTTTGCACTTGAAGTATCAATAACTCCTTAACTAAAATATGTTTTATAATAATGTATCTAATAATATAAGATACCTATAATTTGTGGTAAATGTCTATTTTTAATGCAGGTCTATCACATAAATGAAAGGATTGATTGATGACTTGAAGAACTTAAATTGCATGGATAAAGAGATGGTCAAACTTAGAGAAGAGATGTCGGTGCAATCCAAACCGGAACACTGTTCGGTAATTGGGCCATATCTGGAGCTACAGATCTCAGATTTAGGTCCAATTTATATGGATGGAAAGGTAAGACATAGGCCTACAACTTTCATATGGAGCCCAAGATCTAAAAAGGCCATTATCAACTCCAAATTGTAGCAACAACAAAGAAGCCCGAATCTGTCTTCTAGCCCGAGCACTGTTCGGTATTTTGGCCATATCTGGAGTTCTAGAAGTCCAAATGAGCTGAATGTTTTACACAAGAAAGCTGAGACAATTGCCTACAACTTTCATGTTTGCACCTGGCTCCAGTTTTGACGTTATCAATGACGTTTTGGGCAGACAAGATAAGATAAGGATTGTCACCAAGTCAAAAGTTGGCCACCCACTTATCAATTAGTCATCAAATCAATAGTTCCCAATTTTGGCCTATAAAAGGAGGCATTTGCCATGCATTTAGGCATCTTGGTTTTCAGATCAAGATCATGCTTTTCCTTTCTCTCTTTGTATTTTTTATGCTTTGTTTTCATTAATATTTTAAGTTTATGCCTTTCATTTCCTTTCCTTTATTTAGTTAACTTTTATGTCCTTATTTTGTTTATCTATTTTTATTTCTTTCATTATGTCTAGCTAAGTTAATTATGTCAAGGTGAAAAGGTTACACTAATGGTGTAAGAATAAGTATAGTGTAAACTTAATATGGACTTTAATGTTTGATACTAACATGTTTTATATTTGTTATCTTGTTCACTCTTTAATACTTTGCTTGTTAAATGACTAATCTTGATTTATGTTGTATAACACTTGGTACAACAAATGCTTGGCACTTTCATAGCCTATAATGTATGGTATAACCGACACCTGAGCTATGAAAGGAACTTGATTTGTTGTTAACATAAGTTATAATCATGAATGCTTGACGAGATTTACAAGTATTAGCATTAATTAAATAAGATGACTAATGTAATCATGTTAACAATATATAATCTGATTGGAACCTCCTTTGTGTGTGGTTTCCAATTCAATAATAAGAGTTTATACTATACTTGTTTGATATACCATTAGTGGAACCTCTAACCTTGACATTTGTTATTATTATTGTTTAATCCTTACATTAATATTTCATCTCTAAGTTCTCATCATCATCATCTTCTTCTTCTTCTCTTTCTTTATTATTATTATTATTATTATTATTATTACTACTATTACTACTACTACTACTACTATTAATAATATTATTATTACTATTACTATTGTTGTTATTGTTATTGTTATTGTTGTTGTATTATTGTTATTATAATTTGTACAATTAACCTCCCTGTGGTTCGACCCCGGTCTTGCCGGGTTATTTATTACTTCGACACTCCTGCACTTGGGAGAAGACATCAACCTTTCAGTCGTGTCAAGTTTTTGGCGCCGTTGCCGGGGAGGTAAGTTCTTGTATAAATTATAGTATTTATTTTGTTTTCTCTTTTCACTTTTCTTGTATATAACTTTGTCTCTTTTATTTTGTTTCTCCTTATTTTGTTTTCTTCCTTCTTCTTTTGTTTTCTTCTTCATTTTATTCTATTCCTACACGTGCATGAGAGTGTGGTCACGTACATCAAGTGGTAGACTTTGTAGGGTATCCTCATCATTTTCAGAAAATATGGCCGATGAAGATAATCAATCACTTCATAATGAAAATAATGAGAATAACCATGCTAGAACACTTAGAGACCACATGAATCCCACAAGAACAAGTGCACCATCATGCATAGTTTTTCCTCCCGATGCATCTCATTTTAATTTTAAACCAGGCATTATTCAACTTTTACCTTCTTTTCATGGTTTAGAATTGGAAAATCCATACTTGCATTTAAGGGAATTTGAAGAGGTCTGCAACACATATAATAATTTAACTTGTAGCATGAACACCATCAGATTAAAGCTTTTTTTTTTTTTATTAAAAGATAAAGCTAAAACATGGCTACAAAATTTAAGACCAGGATCCATTCGTGCTTGGGATGAAATGCAACAACAGTTTTTAAAGAAGTTTTTCCCATCTCATAGAACAAATTCTTTCAAAAGACAAATCACCACTTTCACTCAAAAACTAGGAGAAACATTTTACCAATGTTGGGATAGGTATCGAGACTTGCTTAGTACTTGCCCTCATCATGGTTTTGAAACATGGAGATTGGTTTCACATTTCTATGAAAGGCTAACACCTAAAGATAGGCAAATGGTTGAATTGATGTGCAATGGAACTTTTGAAGATAAAGACCCTGATGAAGCAATGGAGTACTTAGACTTATTAGCTGAAAATGCTCAAAATTGGGACACCGCGGGTACTTATGAGGCACCAAGTAAAACTCAACCTCATACATCTAGTGGAGGTATGTACAACCTTAGGGAAGATCATGACCTTCAAGCCAAGTTTGCATCTTTAGCTAAAAAAGTCGAGGCACTAGAATTGAAAAAGAGTGGTCAATTAAAATCTGTTGAAAACATTGTGTGTCAAATCTGTGAAACAAAGGAACACTCAACCAATGATTGTCCAACCTTGCCTTCTTTTAAGAAATGTCTCCATGAACAAGCTCATGCTTTAAATAGTTTCCAAAGGCCCAACCATAACCCATACTCACAAACATACAACCCTGGTTGGAGAAATCACCCAAATTTCAATTGGAAGAGTGAGAACAACAATGCACAAACTTCACAACCACCATTTCAAGCACACCACAATTTCCAAAATTCTCATGGATATGCACCTCCTTATGCTCCACCTCCTAGAAAAAATTTTGAGGAAACTTTGTATGCATTCATTGAAAAGCAAGAGACAATCAACACTCAACTTGCTCAAAGCATAACAGATTTTAAAGATACTCTTGCTAAATTAACATCTGCTCTTAGTTTCCAAGAGAAAGGTAAGTTTCCATCTCAAACACAACAAAATCCCAAGGGGCAATACAATGTAAATGCAAGTAGTTCTGGAAGCCAACACATGGATCAAGTCAAATCAGTCACTACTCTACGCAGCGGTAAGGTTATTGAAAAACCCTCTCTTGAACCTTATGAGAAAGATGATGAGTCAATCTCTGAGGGTAAGGAAGGGGATGAATCTGAAAATTGCAAAGAAACGACTGATTCACCACCAGCACTTCCATTTCCTCAAGTCATGACCAAACAAAGGAAAGTCAATCACAACTCTGAAATTTATGAAATTTTCAAACAAGTAAGGATCAATATACCTTTGCTGGATGCTATTAAACAAGTTCCTTCCTATGCTAAATTTTTGAAAGATTTATGCACTGTGAAGAGGAAATTGAATGTGAAAAAGAAAGCCTTTCTAGCCGAACAAGTAAGTGTTATTCTTCAGAACAATAATGCTTTGAAATATAAAGACCCTGGTTGTCCCACAATTTCTTGCTTTATTGGAGAGCATAAAATTGAAAGAGCCTTACTTGATCTTGGAGCTAGTGTGAATTTACTTCCATATTCAGTCTTTCAGAGTCTCAATCTAGGTGAGTTAAAACCAACTTCTATATCTCTTTTACTTGCCGATAGATCTGTAAAAGTGCCTAGAGGAATAATTGAAGATGTGTTAGTACAAGTCGATAAATTCATTTATCCTGTGGATTTTATTGTCTTGGACACAGAACCTGTTGAAGCATGTAATTCATTTCCTCTTATTTTAGGACGTCCATTTCTTGCAACTTCTAACGCATTGATTAATTGTAGGAATGGACTGATGAAGCTATCATTTGGAAACATGACATTGGAGATGAATATTTTCAACATTTGCAAGCAACCTGGAGATGATAATGATTTACAAGAAGTAGATCATATTGATGAATTAGTTTATGATCAACTTGAATCTACTTTAAGTAAAAATGAATTGGATGAAACTGAAGATTTGCAAATGGTTTATTCTGAGGAAGAAATCACGAATGAAACAAGCACCGAAAATGTTGATGCGAATCTTTTGTCAACAGTGACAACAGATTCGACATCTGACATCACACCAATCGATGATTACTTTCCTGATGAATCTCTACTTTCTCTTAGTCCAATGCCTCGGTATGATAAAAATATCAATTTTCTTACTTTAGGAGATTTGCCAGCTGATTGGAGTACACAAGACAAAGAAAAGTTTTTGAACGAAGTGAAGAGCTTTTATTGTGATGACCCTAACTTATTCAAATATTGTCCTGATCAAATATTTCAAAGATTAATTCCCGACAATAAGGTAAGTAGTGTCATTAAACTTTGTCATTCTGAAGCATGTGGAAGTTATTTCTCGTCAAAAAAGACAGCTACAAAAATCTTTCAAAATGGATTTTATTGGTCCACCATGTTCAAGGACACGCATGCATTCTGCAAAACTTGTGAAAATTGTCAAAAGATTGATACAGGTCAAAAAGTTTTGTTTTATGATTCTCAACTCTATGCACTCCCTACAGAGCTAAGATTAAGATGGACCAATCCTTATGGGGCCTGTGATATTGAGAATTCAATGAATGACAATGATTTTAAGGAAAATGGACATCGTTTGAAAGCTTACTTTGATAATTTTCCTAGTGAAAATGAATTAGCTGGTTTGAATGATCTTGTAGATAAAGGTTGATTATTTTGTTTTTCTCACATTTTCTTTTTTGTATTTCTTTTTGAGTGATTTTTGCTAGTTTCTCTCACCCCGGTCAAATGGCGGACAACGGTACTCCGTGACTTAAGTCGGTTCTTTCAGTTTCCCACAATAACTGATATCTGTGTATATATCTATGCAATTCTTTGAATCTCTCTTCCAATTCTCATTTGAAAATGGACACTAATCTTGAAAAATTGAAAAAGTATTTTCCCGCTCTGCCTCAGAATGCGATTACAAAAATTTACCGTGCTAGATGTGCAAGATTGAGATTGTTAATGAATCATGGAATTCCTAAAGATATTCGCTGGTTGATTGAAGCAAAGGTCCGATTATCAGGTGAGTCCTCTAACTTCTTCATTTCACACATGCCTGGAACAGGTAAAAGCACTTTTGCAAAGAAGCGTCGTGCAAAACGACTGGATGTCTGTCATCGATGTGCTAGATGGACTTGTAATACACAATGTCGTTCTTTAGGAATGGTATCTATAAACCGTGAAGATAAAATACAATTCATTAAGGATGGCCTGAGTAAGGAGTCTTTAGATAATCTTCTATTGACTCTTGAGACGCATCCTAGTGGAGATGTGCATCGTGTAATTCATGATTTATGGCCACTATTTCATAAAGAACATGATCGACTTCGTCTTGGGAATCTGACTAAAAAAGACCCTGTTTGCCAGTTTTTAAGAAAACTGGATGGGAAGCCTATCCCCGACCCATAGAGGGCGTTTAAGCCGTTCTTGGACGTAAAACCAAGGGAAGATGTGAGCCACAATCACAACTACCTGTACATACACATGTTTTTTTCAAAAGTAAATAAATAAATAAATAAAAAGAGAGAGAGAGTGTGTGAGACTCTAGCTAGCCTACATATAGATGTTATGATTGCCTTTCTTCTTTCTCATCTATAAAACCCTCTTTTCCTTCCTTTCATTTCTACTCAACCCATACATTCAACAAATACAGAAGTGTGTAGAAATGGCAAGTTCCTCAAGTCATCAAATAAGAAATATCTGTGTTTTTGGTGGATCTAGTCCCGGGAAAGAAAAGGAGTTTTTAGAATCAGCAAACCATCTTGGTCAGGTGCTAGCTGAGAGAAAGATTCATTTAGTGTATGGGGGAGGCAGTCTTGGGTTAATGGGAGGTGTGTCAATAGCTGTATTTTTAGGAGGTAGTCAAGTTTTAGGAATCGTCCCTGAAGCTTTGGCACAAGGGGACACCATTGATTTGTTAAATGTTAATGGTTATTATGATAAGTTGTTGTCTTTTCTTGATCATGCTGTGGAACAGGAATTTCTAACATCTTCTGCACGACAAATCATAATCTCTGCTACTACTGCTGAACAATTGATTGACCAACTACAATCTTTCATTCCTGTGATTGATCCTTCCATGAGTCGCATAAATTGGTCATCTACGGGAAGCCGTAAAAAGCTTAGATTGGATTTGAGCCTTCATTTGTGAACTTTTGTGTATTTTGATTTTATTATTGTGTTTTGTTATTTCTTATTTTTGTTTCAGTGTGTTTCAGCTTTTGTCAGTGTTCGTTATTTCAGGTGATATCTTCTATACTCTATCTTTCTACCTTAGAACATTGAGGACAATGTTTCATTTTGGTTGGGGGGAGAGGGTAGTAGTTGATAAAAAAAAAATTGTTTTTCATTTCATAAAGCATGTGCATAATTGTTGTTACTAGGATGGCAGAGTAAAGGAGTTCTTTTGTTAAAGTGACTCTTGAGACGCATCTTAGTAACCATTTTTAACAAGGTCTATTATAATACTTCTTGAAATATTCAGGTTTACAAACTCTCGTATTGTTACCGCTTAATTCTGCTCATATACTTATTTAACATGTATTCTTAAACCTTAATTTACACACACACACTTTAACATATGATTGTGGGTTGCATATTGGATTATTACATTATTTATGTTCTTTTATTAAAGGTAACAACTAAGGGAAAGGGATTGTATATAATTAAAAAAAAAGAAAAACATTAAAAAAAAGAAAAAAAAAGAAAAAAAAGAAAAAAAAGAAAAAAAATGATGATAATAAAAATGTAGATAAGTTTGGTTTCGTAGCCTCCCTAACCTAAGCAATTAAGTCGGAAGGGTCTTTAACACCTAATACCCTAAAGTCAACTGACTTGGGAGCTATTGGCCCAACGCTTGTTACATGGGTTGAGAAGAAAAGCTTAAGGGAATCAAACATTGCACTATCTACATATCAGTATCTGAGACCCGAGTTACTAAGCTCGTAGGGGTGTCTTAACACCTAATGCCCTAAGACCAACTGGTCTGGGAGTCATTAGCTAAAAGCTCGTTACATGGGTTAAAGATGCATGATGTTTTTAAATTATATGTATATAGATTTTTTTTTTAAAAAAAAAAGAAAGACAAAAAAGACAAATAATAATCCCAACCCAAGGAAGTTAACCTTAAACATTAGAACAATAATTTTGTTTTCTTCCAAAAAAAGCCCCATAATTATGTGTTGATACATTGAGCACAAAAGAAAGGTTTATTAATATCTTGTTAAGTGGTATTGAGCAGATATATAAATTTAATGAGAGTTTGTTTATCTGGATAGATTAATGGAAGTTAAATGATGAATACCTTGCTTTGTGAAATTTACAAATTGTTTTAACGCTTTGATTACTAGGGACTAGTAATAAGCTGGTTGGGGGGTGTGATTAGTACTTAAAAGTGCATTTTTATCATGGTTTTATATCATCATTTTGCACTTGAAGTATCAATAACTCCTTAACTAAAATATGTTTTATAATAATGTATCTAATAATATAAGATACCTATAATTTGTGGTAAATGTCTATTTTTAATGCAGGTCTATCACATAAATGAAAGGATTGATTGATGACTTGAAGAACTTAAATTGCATGGATAAAGAGATGGTCAAACTTAGAGAAGAGATGTCGGTGCAATCCAAACCGGAACACTGTTCGGTAATTCGACCATATCTGGAGCTACAGATCTCAGATTTAGGTCCAATTTATATGGATGGAAAGGTAAGACATAGGCCTACAACTTTCATATGGAGCCCAAGATCTAAAAAGGCCATTATAAAGTCCAAATTGTAGCAACAACAAAGAAGCCCGAATCTATCTTCCAGCCCGAGCACTGTTCGGTATTTTGGCCATATCTGGAGTTCTAGAAGTCCAAATGAGCTGAATTGTTTACACAAGAAAGCTGAGACAATTGTCTACAACTTTCATGTTTGCACTTGGCTCCAGTTTTGAAGTTATCAATGACGTTTTGGGCAGACAAGAGAAGATAAGGATTGTCACCAAGTCAAAAGTTGGCCACCCACTTATCAATTAGTCATCAAATCAATAGTTCCCAATTTTGGCCTATAAAAGGAGGCATTTGCCATGCATTTAGGCATCTTGGTTTCCAGATCAAGATCATGCTTTTTCTTTCTCTCTTTGTATTTTTTGTGCTTTGTTTTCATTAATATTTTAAGTTTATGCCTTTCATTTCCTTTCCTTTATTTAGTTAACTTTTATGTCCTTATTTTGTTTATCTATTTTTATTTCTTTCATTATGTCTAGCTAAGTTAATTATGTCAAGGTGAAAAGGTTGCACTAATGGTGTAAGAATAAGTATAGTGTAAACTTAATATAGACTTTAATGTTTGATACTAACATGTTTTATATTTGTTATCTTGTTCACTCTTTAATACTTTGCTTGTTAAATGACTAATCTTGATTTATGTTGTATAACACTTGGTACAACAAATGCTTGGCACTTTCATAGCCTATAATGTATGGTATAACCGACACCTGAGCTATGAAAGGAACTTGATTTGTTGTTAACATAAGTTATAATCATGAATGCTTGACGAGATTTACAAGTATTAGCATTAATTAAATAAGATGACTAATGTAATCATGTTAACAATATATAATCTGATTGGAACCTCTTTTGTGTGTGGTTTCCAATTCAATAATAAGAGTTTATACTATACTTGTTTGATATACCATTAGTGGAACCTCTAACCTTGACATTTGTTATTATTATTGTTTAATCCTTACATTAATATTTCATCTCTAAGTTCTCATCATCATCATCTTCTTCTTCTTCTCTTTCTTTATTATTATTATTATTATTATTATTATTATTATTATTATTATTACTACTATTACTACTACTACTACTACTATTAATAATATTATTATTACTATTACTATTGTTGTTATTGTTATTGTTATTGTTGTTGTATTATTGTTATTATAATTTGTACAATTAACCTCCCTGTGGTTCGACCCCGGTCTTGCCGGGTTATTTATTACTTCGACACTCCTGCACTTGGGAGAAGACATCAACCTTTCAGTCGTGTCATGGAACCTCTAACCTTGACATTTGTTATTATTATTGTTTAATCCTTACATTAATATTTCATCTCTAAGTTCTCATCATCATCATCATCATCATCTTCTTCTTCTTCTCTTTCTTTATTATTATTATTATTATTATTATTATTATTATTATTATTATTATTAGTACTACTACTACTACTACTACTACTACTACTACTATTATTATTATTATTATTATTATTATTATTATTATTGTTGTTGTTGTTGTTGTTGTTGTTGTTGTTGTTATTGTTGTTTTATAATTGTTGTTTATAATTTGTACAATTAACCTCCCTGTGGTTCGACCCCGGTCTTGCCGGGTTATTTATTACTTCGACACTCCTGCACTTGGGAGAAGACATCAACCTTTTAGTCGTGTCAAGTTTTTGGCGCCGTTGCCGGGGACGTAAGTTCTTGTATAAATTATAGTATTTATTTTATTTTCTCTTTTCACCTATCTTATATATAACTTTGTTTCTTTTCTTTTGTTTCTTTTATTTTGTTTTCTTCCTCCTTCTTTTGCTTTCTTCTTCTTTTTTATTTTATTCCTACACGTGCATGAGAGTGTGGTCACGTACATCAAGTGGTAGACTTTGTAGGATATCCTCATCATTTTCAGAAAATATGGCCGAAGAAGATAATCAATCACTTTAAAATGAGAATAATGAGAATAACCGTGCTAGAACACTTAGAGACCACATGAATCCCACAAGAACAAGTGCACCATCATGCATAGTTTTTCCTCCTGATGCATCTCATTTTAATTTTAAACCAGGTATTATTCAACTTTTACCTTCTTTTCATGGTTTAGAATTAGAAAATCCATACTTGCATTTAAGGGAATTTGAGGAGGTTTGCAACACATATAATAATTTAAATTGTAGCATGAACACCATTAGATTAAAGCTTTTTCCTTTTTCATTAAAAGATAAAGCTAAAACATGGCTACAAAATTTAAGACTAGGATCCATTCGTGCTTGGGATGAAATGCAACAACAGTTTTTAAAGAAGTTTTTCCCATCTCATAAAACAAACTCTTTCAACATACAAATCACCACTTTCACTCAAAAACTAGGAGAAACATTTTACAAATGTTAGGATAGGTATCGAGACTTGCTTAATACTTGCCCTTATCATGGTTTTGAAACATGGAGATTGGTTTCACATTTCTATGAAGGGTTAACACCTAAAGATAGGCAAATGGTTGAATTGATGTGCAATGGAACTTTTGAAGATAAAGACCCTGATGAAGCAATGGAGTACTTAGACTTGTTAGCTAAAAATGCTCAAAATTGGGACACCGCGGGTACATATAAGGCACCAAGTAAAACTCAACCTCATACATCTAGTGGAGGTATGTACAACCTTAGGGAAGATCATGACCTTCAAGCCAAGTTTACATCTTTAGCTAGAAAAGTCGAGGCACTAGAATTGAAAACGAGTGGTCAATTAAAATCTGTTGAAAACATTATGTGTCAAATTTGTGAAACAAATGAACACTCAACCAATGATTGTCCAACCTTGTCTTCTTTTAGGGAATGTCTCTATGAACAAGCCCATGCTTTAAACAGTTTCCAAAGGGTCAACCACAACCCATACTCCCAAACATACAACCCTGGTTGGAGAAATCACCTAAATTTCAGTTGGAATAGTGAGAACAATAATGCACAAACTTCACAACCACCATTTCAAGCACACCACAATTTTCAAAATTCTGATGGATATGCACCTCCTTATGCCCCACCTTCTAGAAGAAATCTTGAGGAAACATTGCATGCATTCATTGAAAAGCGAGAGACAATCAATACTCAACTTGCTCAAAACATGACAGATTTTAAAGATACTTTTGATAAATTAACATCTGCTCTCAGTTTCCAAGAGAAAGGTAAGTTTCCATCTCAACCACAACAAAATCCCAAGGGGCAATACAATGCAAATGCATGTAGTTCTGGAAGCCAACACATGGATCAAGTCAAATTACTCACTACTCTACGTAGTGGTAAGGTTATTGAAAAACCCTCTCTTGAACCTTATGAGAAAGATGATGAGTCAATCTCTTAGGGTAAGGAAGGGGTTGAATCTGAAAATTGCTAAGAAATGACTGATTCACCGCCAGCACTTCCATTTCCTCATGCCATGACTAAACAAAGGAAAGTCAATCACAACTCTGAAATCTTTGAAATTTTCAAACAGGTAAGGATCAATATACCTTTGCTGGATGCTATTAAACAGGTTCCTTCCTATGCTAAATTTTTGAAAGATCTATGCACTGTGAAGAGGAAACTGAATGTGAAAAAGAAAGTCTTTCTAGCCGAACAAGTAAGTGTCATTCTTCAGAACAATAATGCTTTGAAATGTAAAGACCCTGGTTGTCCCACAATTTCTTGCTTTATTGGAGAGCATAAAATTGAAAGAGCCTTACTTGATCTTGGAGCTAGTGTGAATTTACTTCCATATTCAGTCTTTCAGAGTCTCAATCTAGGTGAGTTAAAACCAACTTCTATATCTCTTTTACTTGCCGATAGATCTGTAAAAGTGCCTAGAGGAATAATTGAAGATGTGTTAGTACAAGTCGATAAATTCATTTATCCTGTGGATTTTATTGTCTTGGACACAGAACCTGTTGAAGCATGTAATTCATTTCCTCTTATTTTAGGACGTCCATTTCTTGCAACTTCTAACGCATTGATTAATTGTAGGAATGGACTGATGAAGCTATCATTTGGAAACATGACATTGGAGATGAATATTTTCAACATTTGCAAGCAACCTGGAGATGATAATGATTTACAAGAAGTAGATCATATTGATGAATTAGTTTATGATCAACTTGAATCTACTTTAAGTAAAAATGAATTGGATGAAACTGAAGATTTGCAAATGGTTTATTCTGAGGAAGAAATCACGAATGAAACAAGCACCGAAAATGTTGATGCGAATCTTTTGTCAACAGTGACAACAGATTCGACATCTGACATCACACCAATCGATGATTACTTTCCTGATGAATCTCTACTTTCTCTTAGTCCAATGCCTCGGTATGATAAAAATATCAATTTTCTTACTTTAGGAGATTTGCCAGCTGATTGGAGTACGCAAGACAAAGAAAAGTTTTTGAACGAAGTGAAGAGCTTTTATTGTGATGACCCTAACTTATTCAAATATTATCCTGATCAAATATTTCAAAGATTCATTCCCGACAATAAGGTAAGTAGTGTCATTAAACTTTGTCATTCTAAAGCATGTGGAAGTTATTTCTCGTCAAAAAAGACAGCTACAAAAATCTTTCAAAATGGATTTTATTGGTCCACCATGTTCAAGGACACGCATGCATTCTGCAAAACTTGTGAAAATTGTCAAAAGATTGATACAGGTCAAAAAGTTTTGTTTTATGATTCTCAACTCTATGCACTCCCTACAGAGCTAAGATTAAGATGGACCAATCCTTATGGGGCCTGTGATATTGAGAATTCAATGAATGACAATGATTTTAAGGAAAATGGACATCGTTTGAAAGCATACTTTGATAATTTTTCTAGTGAAAATGAATCAGCTGGTTTGAATGATCTTGTAGATAAAGGTTGATTATTTTGTTTTTCTCACATTTTCTTTTTTGTATTTCTTTTTGAGTGATTTTTGCTAGTTTCTCTCACCCCGGTCAAATGGCGGACAACGGTACTCCGTGACTTAAGTCGGTTCTTTCAGTTTCCCATAATAACTGATATCTGTGTATATATTTTGCAATTCTTTAAATCTCTCTTCCAATTCTGATTTGAAAATGGACACTAATCTTGAAAAATTGAAAAAGTATTTTCCTGCTCTGCCTCAGAATGTGATTATAAAAATTTACCATGCTAGATGTGCAAGATTGAGATTGTTAATGAATCATGGAATTCCTGAACATATTCGTTGGTTGATTGAAGCAAAGGTCCGATTATCAGGTGAGTCCTCTAACTCCTTCATTTCACACATGCCCGGAACAGGTAAAAGTACTTTTACAAAGAAGCGTCGTGCAAAACGATTGAAAGTATGTCATCGATGTGCTAGATGGACTTGTAATACACAATGTCGTTCTTTAGGAATGGTATCTATAAATCGTGAAGATAAAATACAATTCATTAAGGATGGCCTAAGTAAGGAGTCTTTGGATAATCTTCTATTGACTCTTGAGACGCATCCTAGTGGAGATGTGCATCGTGTAATTCATGATTTATGGCCACTATTTCATAAAGAACATGATCGACTTAGTCTTAGGAATCTGACTAAAAAAGACTCTCTTTGCCAGTTTTTAAGAAAACTAGATGGGAAGCCTATCCCCGACTCATAGAGGGCGTTTAAGCCATTCTTGGATGTAAAACCAAGGGAAGATGTGAGCCACAATCACAACCACCTATACATACACATGCTTTTTCAAAAGTAAATAAATAAACAAATAAAAAGAGAGAGAGAGAGTGTGAGACTCCAGCTGGCCTACATATAAGTGTTATGATTGCCTTTCTAATTTTTCATCTATAAAACCTTCTCTTCCTTCCTTTCATTTCTACTCAACCCATACATTCAACAAATACAGAAGTGTGTAGAAATGGCAAGTTCCTCAAGTCATCAAATAAGAAATATTTGTGTTTTCGGTGGATCTAGTCCTGGGAAAGAAAAGGAGTTTTTAGAATTAGCAAATCATCTTGGTCAAGTGCTAGCTGAGAGAAAGATTCATTTAGTGTATGGGGGAGGTAGTCTTGGGTTAATGGGAGGTGTGTCAATACCTGCATTTTTAGGAGGTAGTCAAGTTTTGGGGGTCGTCCCCGAAGCTTTAGCACAAGGGGACATCATTGGAAAAACAATTGGAGAGGAACTTCATGTCTCCACAATGTCGGCTCGAATGAATGCAATGTTTAACCATGCTGATGCCTTCATTGCTTTACCAGGTGGTCTAGGCACATTGGAAGAGATCTTTCATATTTCCTCTTGGGCTCAATTGCACATTCACCATAAACTCATAGGTTTGTTAAATGTTAATGGTTATTATGATAAGTTGTTGTCTTTTCTTGATCATGTTGTGGAACAAGAATTTCTAACATCTTCTACACGACAAATCATAATCTCTGCTGGTACTGCTGAACAATTGATTGACCAACTACAATCCTTCATTCCTGTGATTGATCCTTCCATGAGTCGCATAAATTGGTCATCTAAGGAAAGCCGTAAAAAGCTTAGATTGGATTTGAGCCTTCATTTGTGAATTTGTGTGTCTTTTGGTTTTATTATTGTGTTTTGTTATTTCTTATTTTTGTTTCAGTGTGTTTCAGGTTTTGTTAGTGTTCGTTATTTCAGGTGATATCTTCTATACTCTATCTTTCTACCTTAGAACATTGAGGACAATGTCTCGTTTTGGTTGGGGGGAGAGGGTAGTAGTTGATAAAAAAATAAAAAAAAAATTGTTTTTCATTTCATAAATCATGTGCATAATTGTTGTTACTGGGATGGCAAAGTAAAGGAGCTCTTTTGTTAAAGTGACTCTTGCGACGCATCTTAGTAACCATTCTTAATAAGGTCTATTATAATACTTCCTCAAATATTCAGGTTTACAAACTCTCGTATTGTTATCACTTAATTCTGCTCATATACTTATTTAACATGTATTCTTAAACCTAAATTTACACACACACATTTTAACATATGATTGTGGATTACATATTGGATTATTACATTATTTATGTTTTTTTGTTAAAGGTAACAACTAAGGGAAAGGGATTGTATATAATTAAGAAAAAAAAACATGAAAAAAAAGAAAAAAGAAAGAAAAAAATAATAATGATGATAATAAAAATGTAGATAAGTTTGGTTTCGTAGCCTCCCTAACCTAAGCAATTAAGCCCGAAGGGGTGTTTTAACACCTAATACCCTAAAGTCAACTGATTTTAAAAAAAAAGACAAAAATAATAATCCTAACCCAAGGAAGTTAACCTTAAACATTAAAACAAAAATTTTGTTTTCTTCCAAGAAAAACCCTATAATTATGTGTTGATACATTGAGTACAAAAGAAAGGTTTATTAATATCTTATTAAGAGGTATGAAGCAGATATATAAATTTAATGAGAGTTTGTTTATCTGGATAGATTAATGGAAGTAAAATGATGAATACCTTGCTTTGTGGAATTTACAAATTGTTTTTCTATTTTAACTCTTTTATTACTAGGGACTAGTAATACGCTGGTTAGGGGGGTGATTAGTACTTAAAAATGCATTTTTACCATGGTTGTATATCATCATTTTGCACTTGAAGTATCAATAACTCCTTAACTAAAGCATGTTTTATAATAATATATCTAATAATATAAGATACCTTTAATTTTTTGTAAATGTTCGTTTTAAATGCAGGCTGATTAGTACTTAAAAGTGCATTTTTATCATGGTTTTATATCATCATTTTGCACTTGAAGTATCAATAACTCCTTAACTAAAATATGTTTTATAATAATGTATCTAATAATATAAGATACCTATAATTTGTGGTAAATGTCTATTTTTAATGCAGGTCTATCACATAAATGAAAGGATTGATTGATGACTTGAAGAACTTAAATTGCAAGGATAAAGAGATGGTCAAACTTAGAGAAGAGATGTCGGTGCAATCCAAACCGGAACACTGTTCGGTAATTGGGTCATATCTGGAGCTACAGATCTCAGATTTAGGTCCAATTTATATGGATGGAAAGGTAAGACATAGGCCTACAACTTTCATATGGAGCCCAAGATCTAAAAAGGCCATTATCAAGTCCAAATTGTAGCAACAACAAAGAAGCCCGAATCTGTCTTCCAGCCCGAGCACTGTTCGGTATTTTGGCCATATCTGGAGTTCTAGAAGTCCAAATGAGCTGAATTTTTTACACAAGAAAGCTGAGACAATTGCCTACAACTTTCATGTTTGCACCTGGCTCCAGTTTTGACGTTATCAATGACGTTTTGGGCAGACAAGAGAAGATAAGGATTGTCACCAAGTCAAAAGTTGGCCACCCACTTATCAATTAGTCATCAAATCAATAGTTCCCAATTTTGGCCTATAAAAGGAGGCATTTGCCATGCATTTAGGCATCTTGGTTTCCAGATCAAGATCATGCTCTTCCTTTCTCTCTTTGTATTTTTTGTAATGTTTATACTTTGCTTTCATTAATATCAAGTTTATATTCTTATTTTGTTTATCTATTTTGCTTTCTTTCATTATGTCTAGCTAAGTTAATTATGTCAAGGTGAAAAGGTTACACTAATGGTGTGAGAATAAGTATAATGTAAACTTAATATGGACTTTAATGTTTGATACTAACATGTTTTATATTTGTTATCTTGTTCACTCTTTAATACTTTGCTTGTTAAATGACTAATCTTGATTTATGTTGTATAACACTTGGTACAACAAATGCTTGGCACTTTCATAGCCCATAATGTATGGTATAACCGACACCTGAGCTATGAAAGGAACTTGATTTGTTGTTAACATAAGTTATAATCATGAATGCTTGACGAGATTTACAAGTATTAGCATTAATTGAATAAGATGACTAATGTAATCATGTTAACAATATATAATCTGATTGGAACCTCCTTTGTGTGTGGTTTCCAATTCAATAATAAGAGTTTATACTGTACTTGTTTGATATACCATTAGTGGAATCTCTAACCTTGACATTTGTTATTATTATTGCTTAATCCTTACATTAATATTTGATCTCCAAGTTCTCATCATCATCATCTTCTTCTTCTTCTCTTTCTTTATTATTATTATTATTATTATTATTATTATTATTATTATTATTATTAGTACTACTACTACTACTACTACTACTACTACTACTATTATTATTATTATTATTATTATTATTATTATTATTATTACTATTGTTGTTGTTGTTATTGTTGTTTTATAATTGTTGTTTATAATTTGTACAATTAACCTCCTTGTGGTTCGACCCCGGTCTTGCCGGGTTATTTATTACTTCGACACTCCTGCACTTGGGAGAAGACATCAATCTTTTAGTCGTGTCACAGGCCTATTACATAAATGAAAGGATTGATTGATGACTTTAAGAACTTAAATTGAAAGGGCAAAGAGATGACCAAAATTAGAAAAGAGATGTCGGTGCAATCCAAATCAGAACACTATTCGATAATTGGGTCATATCTGGAGTTATAGATCTCAGATTTAGGTCTACTTTATATGGATGGAAAGGTAAGACATAGGCCTATAACTTTCATATGGAGCCCAAGATCTAAAAAGATCATTTGAAGTCCAAATTATAGTAACAATAAAAAAGTCTGAATCTGTACTCCAGCCCGAGCACTAGTTGTGTCAATGATGATGCAACTACTAAGCTATAACCACTAACCAAATTAATAAAAAATTTAAATGTAATGGGTAAAAATTTATGCAAAAAGAAATAAAAATTGTTAACGCTCTTATATTTTACTATGGATTCTCCATTTATTTTTTTATCCTTAAACATTATTTTTACGCGATCACATCTATTTTTGGCCAAATTATAGGACAGTTTATTTAAATTTGTTGATCAAAGATAAAACTTAAAGAAGGAGGATTAGTGCAAAAAAAAGGTGTTAAAAATGAGTTATGGGTTCGAAGTTCTTATGAAAGATTTAATTTCATCTTCTAACTTTCCAATTATGCCCATTTGGTTCCTCAATCTTTTTGCAATTCAATTGGTACAAAAGTATATTTTTATTATTTTTTATATTTTTATTATTTTTTTATCTCTTGTTTGAGAAAGGAGAGAGAAATTATCGGATTTTGATGGTAGAGAAAGAATTAAAGTTAACACCAAGTTTGCTAAAAAAATAATCGATCTTGGTGTCAAAAGGTTTGATGAGAAGAGTTTCATTTAAGTGCTTTTTTATCTTGAAATTGCCTAAAAAAATAAGATCTAAGCTTGAAGAAATTTTTATTTTAGGTTTTTATTTTAGGTTTTTAGGATTTTTTAAGGCCATTAATGGTTTATTTAGGTGTTTTAAGTAAAAACAAATGGGTTGAAAAATAAGTTTCTATGTCAAAAAAACTATAAACCTCAAATTTTCAGCCATTATGATGGCTAAAATATGAGAAAATCAAACAATGCATCGTCTATAGTTTTTTTAAAATACAATTTAGAGTATACAACATGTTATTCATTACATTAATATTTTTTTAAAAGTACAAGCTTCTACACATGTGACCTCTTTAAATGGACCAGGCTCGCAAGGCCAATAACATTTAGCATTTTGCTTCATTTTGTTCTTCTATTTTTGTTCTTTTTTTCTTCTTTTTAAGTTGATGTTTTTTATATGTATTTTTTAATTATTTTTTAATTTATATTTATATTTAAATTAAAACCCTTTTTTTGAATTTTTATTTTATTTATTTACCATTTTTTAAATAATGATTGTTTTCTAAATTATTTTATATGTATTTAATTTTTAAAGAAATTATTCTAATTCATCTATTTTGTATGAAATTTATTTTTAAAAATAAAAAATATTTATTTTCAAATATTTTTCTAATAAATGCAACATTATGTGATATTTTTTCAATTTTGATTTTATTTAATCAATTTAATATGTGTTTTTATTTATATCATCATTTGATTAAATAAAAAATTAAATTTAATAAATAAATTCATAAAAAAAATCAGATAAATATATTATGATATCAAATATCTTGATTTTTATCATTTTCTTGATTTTTCTAGTTACTTTTTTAGTTATCATTAATAAATTTTTTATTTATTGACATAAATACTTCTAATTATTTAATTACATATATGTATAAAATTTTTAATTTATATCTAAATTTTTTTATCTTAAAAATAATACATTTGAAAATTTGAATATTCAAGTTTTTTATTGAAAAAAATATAGTTGGAGAGTTGATTAGTACTTAAAAATGCAATTTTTTTCAATGTTTTATATCAGTATTTTGCACTTGAAGTATCAATAACTCCTTAACTAAAACATGTTTTTATAATAACAAGTCTAATTCTATAAAATACCTTTAATTTATGGTAAATATCCATATCAAGTGTAGGTCTATCACATAAATTAAAAGATTGATTCATGAGTTCAACTACTTAAATTGAGAAAACAAAGAGAGGATGAAGCTTAAAAAAGTGATGCTGATTCAGTCCAAACTGGAACACTGTTCAGTCATTGGGTTATATCTAGAGTTGTAGATTTTGGATTTTAATTTGGTTTATATGGATAGAAAGCTAAGGTATAGGCCTAAAATATTCATGGGAATGCAAGATTCAATTCTACTATTTGAAAGTCCAAATCTTAGCAACAATCGAGAAGTCAAAATTTGTCTTGCAGCCTAGATATTGTTTAGTGTTCGACCCATATCTTGAGTTCTTGAAATCCAAATGACCTTAATTTTTTGTTGTTGCTGGAAAGATGAGACAATTTTCTGAAACTTTTATAATTCAAGTATGTTTGAATTCCAATGTTAGCAATAATGTTTTGTTCAGAAAAGAAGATAAGGATTATCACTACGTCAAGATGTAGCCACCCACTCCACAATTAGTTAACAAATCAATAGTTTTCAATTTTTACCTATAAAATGAGATATTTACCATGCATTTAGGTATCTTAGTTTTCAGATGAAGATCATGTGTTTGCTCTCTCTTTATTATAATGTTTAAGTTTTGCTTATATTAATTTTTTGTTTATACTTCTTATTTCCTTTCCTTTACTTAGTTAACTTTTATCTTAGTTATGTTCTTATCTTGTTTATTTATGTTTCTTTTTTTATTATTATGTTTAGTTAAGTTTATTATGTCAAGGTGAAAATGTTACACTAATAGTATAAGAATATGTATAGTATAGATTCAATATGGACCTTAATGTTTGATGTTAACATGTTTTGTATTTGTTATCTTGTTTACTTTTAATACTTTACTTGTTAATTAGTTAATCTAGATTTATGTTGTATAACACTTAGTACAACAAATACATAGCACTTTCATAACCCAACCGTATAGTATAATCGACACTTGTGTTATGACAACATTTACAAGTATTAATATTATTTGAATAAAATAACTACTATAATCATGTTAACAATTTATAATTCGATTAGAACTTTTTTTGTGTGTGGTTTCAGTTAAGTAATAAAAAGAGTTTATACTATACTTGTTTGAAATACCATTAGTGGATCTTTAACTTATTATTGTTGTTGTTGTTATTACTACTACTACTACTACTACTACTACTACTATTATTGTTGTTGTTATTATTGTTTATAATTTAAATAATTAAGTTTCTTATGATTCAATCTCGGTTTTTTCGAGTTATTTATTACTTTGATACTTCTACACTCGGGAGAAGATATTAATTTTTTGGTGTATCAAGCGCATAACAATTTATTCATTAATCCTTTAGTATAAAAGGAAAGCTAAATTGAGGACACCCTTGTTATCAAAAGAATAAAAAATTATAACAAAAACTAAAAGGAAAGCTAAATTGAGGACACCCTTGTTATCAAAAGACTAAAAAATTATAACAAAAACTAAAGGTGCAAGGAAATCATTATAAATCAAGAAACCTTTTTATTATGGATTATAATAATAGTTTCACTTTTAATTTCATATCTTTTCACGAGTGGATAAATGTTTCTTTGGTTTTCTTCCACAAAGGTATTCAACTTTTTCCAATTTCCAAATATAGTCAAATAACGCTTTTAGCCTAAGAAAAGACAAAAAAGAAGTTTTGCTTTTGGGGATATTTTGATATTTTTGCATGGGTATTTTGTATAATTAAAAGGACCATAGGGGATGTTTTAATATTTTCATGATGTATTTATTATTTTTAAATCAAAAAGTTTCGGGTGTGTGTTCCTTATACCTAAGTGAGTGGGCAGCGCCTATGCCATTAAGGAGATATATATGACATTTCTTGGTGGCCAAATTTGGCTATTTTTTTTGTCTAACTAGATATGCAGTCGTGCTCTTTTACACATAATATGACGTGTAAAGACATATAATGGTTAGATTGCCGCTGGTGATCGATTGTTTGTATTTTTTCTTTGTTTTCTCTCTATTAACAACTAAAGTGCATAATTGTCCTCTTTACTTGTCAAATCAGGCATGTTTACTATTCTCATATATCTTGAGTCTGGCATGACTACCAAATCCAAAGCACCTGAGCTTGGCAACCATGCTAGATCTATTCACCTCAACTTGACAACAATACTGGACCCATACACTTGGGTCTCCCAGACTTGCGCCTAGGTCAAAAAAGTTAAAATTTGTCAAAAACATGATTGAACTACAAAAATAAATACTATTTTATTTAAGTAAGATTTTTCATTCATATGCTTTAAAACTCAACTGCAAACTTTTTTTTGTTTGAGCAACTTTTTTATAAATTTGTTATACTTGAAGATGAAAGAATAGAAAAAGAATGTTGATTTCTAAGTGATTTTTTAAGTCTTCAAAAATAATTTTTTTTTTGTATATATTATGGATGAAAATATTAATTTTATGTTTCCATCCAAGTGTTGGATAATTTTTTAAAGGGTTCATGTTTTTTAAATTGGAGATGTTGTTACATGATTTAATTGTCAAAATTTGTTACAAAGAGAGTTTATTTTATATTATAACTATTAGTATATACAAAAATTTGAAATATATAATTATAAGAGTACACTTTTGAACTTTTGACTTAATATATTATGTTGTAGGAAAAAAAATATTATATATGTAAAAACTTATTGTCCTTTTGATTATCTTAATTTGTGTAATTTTGTAGATGATTTCTTCACTAAAATTAGAGATTAATAAAAAAAATTAAGAAAACTTTAGGGATGCGCGTGATTAATGTCCCAAAATAAAAAATAAATATAGAAAGATAAAAATATATTTGGTTAAAAAGACAAAGATGAAAATACAAAATTAATATGTTTTTAAAATAATTATAAGTGTATTATGATATTTTAAAAAAAAAGACACATGAGTTTGGTATGATTACTAAGCCTAGACATGTGGGTCAAGTCAGAACTAGACAGGGGGTTGGCATGATTGTCAAACCCAAGCGAGGGGTTTGACAAGATAATTGTTACTTTTTTTTTCTTAACAATACATTAAATGTCCATAAAGAATTATTAGTTAGATATTCTAAGACTATTTAACACATTTGCATTAATATTGCGATCCTCAATAAAACCATTATCTTTTTTTTGCTCACTAAAATTATACAACTCTTAGGCGTCAAACCCAACTACTCAGGTCTAGCAATTACATCAAGCCTAAATGGCTCGGGCTGGCAACCCTGTACAAGTATATTGTAGATCAAGACACAGTCCACTGTAGACTTATACAATAGATTTTCCAAGCTTTGAAGGCTCGAGGCTAATATTGTCTTTTAACATAAAGTTAAATTATCATTTTCCTTTTGATTGAAAAAGTAATACTCTGGTTGTAAGGGTATTTCAGTATTTTTTTTATAGGTTTATTGGTCATTAAATGTTTGAGTGGGGATATAATATTTTTTTTTATTTGAATCTAACATCCATGCTAGACTGGAATTAATTGAATGTTAGACTCAAACATCGTAGGTATAATAGAGATGCTAAACTCAAAGCTTAGTTTTGCTTTTGAGCTGACATGATTACCAGACTTAAGTTATTTATGTTTGACATTAGTTGCTAAAACCAAGATTTTTAGGTTTGATATTGATTTTAGTCCTAAAATGTTTAGATCTAATATGTATGTTAAACTTATATTATTTGAATTTGATAAAAAGTTAAGTAAAAATTTAAAAATTAACTCGTTTGGTTAGATTTATAATATTATTAAATTATATTTTATATTATTAATATTTTTTAATTTTTTTTAAAATTAATATTAACATTCTAGGACGCACAAAGAAATATATTGGTATAAACTATAAAGTAATTGGTAATAAAACAAACAAGCATGCAAATTAAAAAATAAATAGCCCGCCATCTTCAAAACCTAAAACCCTAAAGCTAAACCCGAGAAGAGAGAAGACAGAGACACGGTAGCTGCGCGCAACTTTAATGGCGAGTAACAGCTCAACCTCGAGTGAAATGCCAGCTTCGGTAGCAGCGCGCAATCATTTCTTTAGTGAGCTTTTCTGTCATTCCATTTCTCTATGTTCTTTGTGTGATTTCAATTCGCGGCTTAGCTCTGGTCTGAACTTAGAAATTATATTTTTAACAATTAATTACATCTAAAACCGTTAGGGTGCTGTATTTGGCTGTTGAATATTGTTTAGGGCTTGAAGATAACAGAAGAAAGACTAGTACATTTTTTTTATATTTAATCTGATGTTGTTGGTGAAGTATGGAGAGAGTTCTGCTGGGGAGCTATTGCTGGTGCTTTTGGGGAAGGAATGATGCATCCTGTGGACACCGTAAAGACACGAATCCAAAGTCAAGCTATTCTTAGTGGAGGAATTCAGGCACGAATCATTATTTATTCTTGTGTTAATTACATTGATCTCACTCATTTTATTGTGTTCGCCAAACCTTCACCTCAAAATGTTTATTAGCATTGCTGGACCATCTCTTACAAATGTTTTAATACTAGCAGACCCCCAAGAGCTTGCTTCAGATGGTTCGATTAGTTGCAGTTACTGATGGAGCAAGAGGTATATAATAGTTGCGAATGTTAAATACTAGCAGAGCCAAAAGAGCTTATCAAGTTGCTTTGAGCTGATCATCGTTTAGGCTTTTATAGAGGTATAACTCCGGGGGTTACTGGATCTCTTGCTACTGGAGCAACATATTTTGGTTTTATTGAGTCTGCCAAAAAGTGGATCGAGGAATCCCATCCTAGCCTTGGAGGCCATTGGGCTCATTTCATTTTTGGAGCTGTTGGTAAGTTCTGCTGACTCCCTGGTTGTTTATGCATTGATTCACAGTTGTTCCATCTTATTGTCATGGGAAATTTCTTCTTTATGTGTGAAAATAAAAATCAGTGACATTTCAAAGTAGTGACTTAATTTGAAGAATGTAGAAGCTTTAGAACTTGAATCACTTATCGTTTTCTTTGTGTATCTACCGTAAAAAAAACTTGATCTCTGAGCATCATTGACAATCATGCATATGGCTAGTTCCCATGCGTTGTCCTTGGAGGTATCAAGTCTTTTTTTGCTATAATCTGACTCATCAGCGATGTACTCCATGGATAATTCTGATTTTCTGTCTTCTTGCTCCTATGCATTTCAGGAGATACACTTGGTTCGTTTGTGTATGTTCCATGTGAAGTAATGAAACAACGCATGCAAGTACAAGGGTCAAGAACATCTTGGAATTCCAGCATTATTAACAACAGCATCTCCAGGAAATCTGGTGAGCAAATTTATGGCTATTACACAGGGATGTTCCAGGCTGGAAGTTCAATATTGAAGGAGCAGGGGCCAAGAGGATTATATGCTGGGTAAACATCAGAAATGCTTCTACATTTTGGAAGGTCTTTAATTTTATTTTTGCGTGTGTTGTTTGATTTGGTATGTAGACTAACGTATCCTTATCTACACATATCTTATATCAATTTCAAGCAAATGCTTTCATCAGTAAATCGAGTAGAGATTTTTACTTCCAACTAAGTGGCATGCATCAAATGAGGGAATCAGGTTACCACATAGTGCTCTCTGTTTCTCATATCCAACCTGTAATATACCTTACAAAGTAACTTCAACACATTGGCTCAATGTTTTCCAACTCAGTCAAGTCTGATATATTATGAAGAAATCAACAAGTAGTGCTATTTTGATTGACACTTGTATAAAATGATTCTCTTTTTTCTTATGGACTGAACAATTTTTCGTAGCTAATGTAAAATTCAAGTAAAATACAAACCAGGATACCTGGATGATGTGCCCAAGTCTCCTTGTTTGCCATCATATACCCTGTTGGAGGCACATGGGTTCATTCAATGGAGCTATATCTTAGTTGTCAAGGGATCAATGCTTCCAATCTTGTAATGTATAAACTGAGTTTTTATTTATTTATTATGTTTGTTTTCTTCAGGAAACTAAACTAGTTTCTTGTATTAAGCAAGTTATTAAAATTTAACTGTATCTAATCCAGATCATATCTATACTCTTTTGAATCTGAATGATCCTCTGTATGTTTGTCAAAGCTTTATTTTGAAATAACTTTTTGGTTATGTGAAACCATATTCATCTAAACTTGTGAAAAGAAGTGTTGTTTAAGATAAGGAAAAAAAAATAAAAATGAAGGTGCCTTAAACTTCAAAGGCTTTGAAATCTGTACAAGGCACGCGGCTCTTTTTTTACGCTGCCACTTAAAACTGGTAGATGATATGGAAATGTAAGTTTTTGCTGCAAGATTTTCTATGTTTTACTTATTGTAGGTTTTAATTTGTAATCATAGGTTCTTTAGGCAGCAGGTACAAATTGTCAAAAGAGGTGTTTGACTCAATAACTATCTGTATTCATGTACTGATTTGTTTGGCAGATACTGGTCTACGCTTGCAAGGGATGTGCCCTTTGCTGGCTTAATGGTATGTAAATTTATTTCGAGAACTTATTGTTTCTTACCCTTATCTCATTTTTTATTTTCCATCAATTCTTAAAATTTGTGTCCAACCTAATTGACAGCTTCTGTAGAGCTTATTTGAGTTATTTTTGTTTTCATTATTTGCAGGTTATGTTTTATGAAGCCTGGAAAGATTTGACAGATTATGCGAAACAAAAATGGATTCCCAGTTTAGACCACCATAGTAATAGTTCTGTGGAGGGACTTCTCCTGGGCGGATTGGCTGGAGGTATGTGCTTTGCTTCTGCTTTATCTGAAGGAGTTCTTGCATGGCAGAGCCAGCAATCTTTTTTTCAATGGGATCATTATTATTTTAACAATAATTTCTTTTATCTATTATGTCATTATATAAAACTAGCGAGCCATAAAACATATTCATATGATGATACAAGTAAAAGATTCAATACAATAATTACATCAATAACAAAAATATCATGCCTTTGACAAAGAAATACTATTGAAGCCATAAAAATTTAATGTTCGGAATTTTGATCTACCAGATTTATGGAACACTCAATTAACTGAATGTCCTAGTTTTAAACGCATGATTATTGATATCTAGAACTATGTGTAAAATGAATGGCCATTTCCTTCTTTCTTTCTTTATTTTTATGAGTAGAGGACAAGGTGATAGAATCACAGAAGATATAATTGATGAAGTTTGTAATATGGAGTGAAATGATAGGAAAAATAAATGAATAAAGAAATAAAGACTTTAATTTTAAGAGTTGAGGAAATTTTTGAAGGAGAATAACTACCCTTTATGGACAAGGAAAAAACAAGGAAGAGTTTACTAGGATGGATATCTCCACCGAGAATTTGAGCAGTTATGACCATGGCTCCACCATTGGGTGCTTGGAAACCTGAGGAACTAGTTCAGCCTGGCTCTGAAATGATATCAAATGCAAAAAGCAGTCTTCATTCTCCAATATCAGCATCAATAACGATATTTTTATACTTCATTATTTACAGGGGTTGTGGTTTTATTGTTTCCCAAACATTCTTCAAACATTTAAAGTTCAAATTTTCTTATTCCAGCCGGCAGTCAATCTTGTATATGCAATAATTTATGATTCTTCCAATTGTAAGCAGGTTTTAGTGCCTATCTTACCACTCCCTTGGATGTGATCAAAACAAGATTGCAAGTACAGGGATCAATTATAAGGTACTACTACGTCAAATTAGACATGACAACCAGAAGATAATTTTGGAGTTGTTATTTTGCATGATAACCATTCTTTCTTGCTCTTTAAGAGAGAGATTTTCAACAATAATAGCTGAAAGCTGTGAGAGCACGTGTCTTTTAATGTCCAGTATCTATGTTATAGCTTCCTTTTGGTTGAACTCAATGTTATCCTGGACCTCTCTCTGTCTTTCTCACTCTTGCTCCAACATGTGTTAAAGTGCAAACAGTCGCACGGCACATCTGTTTTATAAGAGGCTTTCTCTAATGCAACACAATCTTGTTTATGATGTATGCTTCTGCCCCTCTGTTCCTTGCCCAAAAGTGTGTTTCAATGGTTAGGACAGGAAATAACTTGTTGTAGGCAACCAATTGACATTTTACCCAGTTGATTTCTGAAAATTTTGATAAACACAGGGGATGGCTACCCCTGACTGATCAAAAGAAGCAAGAGCAAAAAATAGGGACTTCCTTATCTAATTTTTATCTGGATGAAGCTTGGCTAATTGTTTAGCTTGGTATACTAGCTATGTTCGTGTTTCAGATTGAAAGGCAGATGTAATTTTGACAGTAGTATTGTTTGCTATTGCTGTCGTGAACTTGCAGGTACAATGGCTGGCTGGATGCTATTCGCAGGATTTGGATGATAGAAGGGGTCAAGGGATTGTTTAGAGGAAGCGTCCCCAGGATAACATGGTACATCCCAGCCTCTGCTCTTACCTTCATGGCTGTGGAATTCCTCAGGGACTGATGTCATTGAAAAACTGGACGATAGAAATATGCAAGTTGCAAGCATGTCAATAGAGAAAAGTAACCGAACTGAACTTTTTTCAGCTATCTTTTCCCCCCCCTGCTAGACGAGCACCTGATTTGAAGTCTACCGAGTCTGGTGGCACTGAATTTTGTTCTTTGATGAAGCTGGTTGCTGTGAAAGAAACAAAATTTTGAAATCGGCCGTGTAAAGTAAGATTTTTAGTGTTTGAAAGGGAAGAGAAGAAACAACATTAGTCGAGGGATTTGCCTTGTTGACTTGCAACGTAGGGTGGACCTGGTAAGAAGTCGTAATACTTCAGGGATGAGACCCATGCTTATGATTTCATGTTGACGTATTATACCAAGGAATTGTGTATTATACTTTCCATGTGTGGTATAAGTTGCTGTTGAAAGTGTCGTTAGAAAATTCAGATGTTACAATGTTTTGTTAGCAAGAGGGGAGACTTTATGCTGCTAGCAAAATAGAAATGTACTCGAAGCGTTTTTCATACAAATATAGTATTTAATTAGTATTTAAAAATATATTTTTATTAAAATTTTATATTATTATTTTTATTTGAAGTATCAATAACTTTTTAATTAAAATATATTTTATAATAACAATTCTAATATTATAAAATATCTTTAATTTATGATAAATATTTATTTTCAATACAAGCCTATCATATAAATAAAAGAATTGATTGATGAGTTTAAGTACTGAAATTAAAAAGACAAAGAAATAGCTAAACTTAGAAAAGAAATGATGATACAGTCTAAACTAGAATACTGTTTGGTAATTGAAAAATATCTAGAGTTGTAGATTTTTGATTTAGATCTATTTTGTATGGATGTAAAGGTAAGATATAGACCTATAATTTTTATATAGAGGTTTGGTTTTAAAATGTTTGTTTTTAAGTTCAAATTGTAACAACAATGAAAAAGTCCGAATATGTTCTGCAGTTTAGAGATTATTTAGTGTTTTACTCATATCTAGAGTTTTAAAAGTCCAAATGATCTTATTTTTCCTCCTATAAATCTGAGATAATTAGTACTTAAAAGTGCATTCTCATTAAGGATTTATGTTATTATATTGCACTTAAAGTATCATTAAATTTCCTAACAAAAGCATGTTTTATATTAGCAAGTCTAAAAATATAATATAACTTTAATTCATGGTAAATATTCATCCTAAATGTAGGTCTATCACATAAATAAAAGGATTGATTGATGAGTTTAAGGATTGAAATTGAAAGGATAAAAAGAAGGCCAAAGTGTTGCTGGTGCATTTTCCAAACTCGAAGACCGTTCAGTAATTTGATCATATCTGGAGCTGTAGATATCAGATTTAGGTCTATTTTATATCGATAGAAAGGTAAGATATAGACCTACAACTTTCATATGGACTCAAACACTCAGTTCTGCCGTTTTCAAGCTTAAATCTTAGCAACAATGAAGACGTCGGAAGCTGTCTTGCAGCTCAAGCATTATTCGGTTTTTGGCTCATATCTTGAGTTCTAGAAGTCCAAATGAGCTCTGATTTTTTTTTATGGAAAGCTGAGACAATTGCCCACAGCTTCCACAATTCAGTTGGCTATAATTTTGATGTGAGCAATGATGTTTTGGCCAGCCAACAATATCAAAAACCAGCCCACAATATCAAAAAAACCAGCCACCAAATCAATGGATGCCCACCAATTCTTCAATCAATCAATAGTTCTGAAACTTAGCCTATAAAAGGAGGCATTGTCCATGTATTTAGTCATATTAATTTTCAGATCAAAGTTATCTTCTTGCTTTCTCTCTACATCTTTGTAATGTTCAAGTTCTCTTTTATGCTATAGTAATCTCTAGTTTATGCTCTTTCATTTCCTTTCCTATACTTAGTTAGCTTATATTATGTTTATGTTCTTATATTGTTTATTTATGTTTTTCTCCTTCTTAATGTTTAGCTAAGTTAATTATGTCAAGGTGAAAAGGTTTCTCTAATGGTGTTAGAATAGGTATAATATAAACTCAACATGAGCTTTAAATGTTTATATCCAAGAAAGATTGTTATTAACATGTTTTATCTTTTTATCTTACTAATTCTTAATACCTTGCTTATTAAATGGTTAATTTAAATTTGTGTTGTATAATATTTGGTACAACAAATGCTTGATCCTTCATAGTTTTCGGCCGACATCGTTATTATGATAGAAATTTGATTTGTTGTTAACATAAACTAGCAACATGAATGCTTGATGATATTTATAAGTATGGTATTACTTAGATAAGATAATTAATATGATCATGTTAGTAATTTATAATGAGCTAATAACGAGAAATCATCCGATTAGAACCTCCTTTGTGTGTGGTTTCTAGTTGAGTAATAAAAAGAGTTTATATTATATTTATCTGAAATACCATTAGTGAATCCTATAACCTTGACATATGTTTTGTTATTGTTTAATCTTTACATCAATATCACATCCTAAAACTTTCTTCAACTCTTTTTCTGTTATTATTCTCTTCAACTCTTTTTCTTTATTTGTAATTTATATAATTCACCTCCCTGTGGTTCGACCCCGGTCTTGCCGGGTTATTTTACTTTGACACTCCTGCACTTGGGATAAGACATCAACTCTTTGATTATGTCACTTTACTTTCATTAATATCATGTTTATGCCTTTCATTTCCTTTTCTTTACTTAGTTATCTTTTATTTTATTTGTGTTCTTATCTTGTTTATTTATGTTTCTCTATTTCATTATGTTTAGCTAAGTTTATTATGTCAAGGTGAAAAAGTTACACTAATGGTGTAAGAATAAGTATAGTGTAAACTCAACATGGACTTTAATGTTTGATATTAACATGTTTTGTACTTGTTATTTTGTTCACTTTTAATACTTTCCTTATTAAATGGTTAATCTAGATTTATGTTGTATAACACTTGGTACAACAAATGCTTGGCACTTTCATAGCCCATACTGTATGGTATAACCGACACTTGAGTTATGGAAGGAACTTGATTTGTTGTTAACATAAGCTATAATCATGAATGCTTGATCAGATTTACAAGTATTAGTATTAATCGAATAAGATAACTAATGTAATCATGTTAACAATCTATAATTTGATTGGAACCTCCTCTGTGTGTGGTTTCCAATTGAATAATAAGAGTTTATATTATACTTATTTAACATACCATTAGTGGATCCTTTAACCTTGACATTTGTTGTTATCATTGTTTAATCTTTACATTAATCTTCCATCTCAAAGTTCTCATCAACTTTTTCTTATTCTTCTTCATTACTACTACTACTACTACTACTATCATTGTTACTATTGTTATTGTTATTTTTGTTATTGTATTATTGTTATCTATAATTTATACAATTAACCTTTTTATGGTTCGACCCTGGTCTTGCCGGGTTATTTATTATATCGACACTCCTGCACTTAGAAGAAGACATCATTCTTTTGGTTGTGTCAACTGATTAGTACTTAAAAGTGCATTTTTATCATGGTTTTATATCATCATTTTGCACTCGAAGTATCAATAACTCCTTAACTAAAATATGTTTTATAATAATGTATCTAATAATATAAGATACCTATAATTTGTGGTAAATGTCTATTTTTAATGCAGGCCTATCACATAAATGAAAGGATTGATTGATGACTTGAAGAACTTAAATTGCAAGGATAAAGAGATGGTCAAACTTAGAGAAGAGATGTCGGTGCAATCCAAACCGGAACACTATTCGGTAATTGGGTCATATCTGGAGCTACAGATCTCAGATTTAGGTCCAATTTATATGGATGGAAAGGTAAGACATAGGCCTACAACTTTCATATGGAGCCCAAGATCTAAAAAGGCCATTATCAAGTCCAAATTGTAGCAACAACAAAGAAGCCCGAATCTGTCTTCTAGCCCGAGCACTATTCGGTATTTTGGCCATATATGGAGTTCTAGAAGTCCAAATGAGCTGAATGTTTTACACAAGAAAGCTGAGACAATTGCCTACAACTTTCATGTTTACAACTGGCTCCCGTTTTGACGTTATCAATGACGTTTTGGGCAGACAAGAGAAGATAAGGATTGTCACCAAGTCAAAAGTTGGCCACCCACTTATCAATTAGTCATCAAATCAATAGTTCCTAATTTTGGCCTATAAAAGGAGGCATTTGCCATGCATTTAGGCATCTTGGTTTCCAGATCAAGATCATGCTCTTCCTTTCTCTCTTTGTATTCTTTGTAATGTTTATGCTTTGCTTTCATTAATATCAAGTTTATGCCTTTCATTTTCTTTCCTTTACTTAGTTAGCTTTTATGTTCTTATCTTGTTTATTTATTTTTCTTTCTTTCATTATGTCTAGCTAAGTTAATTATGTCAAGGTGAAAAGGTTACACTAATGGTGTAAGAATAAGTATAATGTAAACTTAATATGGACTTTAATGTTTGATACTAACATGTTTTATATTTGTTATCTTATTGACTCTTTAATACTTTGCTTGTTAAATGACTAATCTTGATTTATGTTGTATAACACTTGGTACAACAAATGCTTGGCACTTTCATAGCCCATAATGTATGGTATAACCGACACCTGAGCTATGAAAGGAACTTGATTTGTTGTTAACATAAGTTATAATCATGAATGCTTGACGAGATTTACAAGTATTAGCATTAATTGAATAAGATGACTAATGTAATCATGTTAACAATATATAATCTGATTGGAACCTCCTTTGTGTGTGGTTTCCAATTCAATAATAAGAGTTTATATTATACTTGTTTGATATACCATTAGTGGAACCTCTAACCTTGACATTTGTTATTATTATTGTTTAATCCTTACATTAATTTTCCATCTCCAAGTTATCATCTTCTTCTTCTTCTTCTCTTTCTTTATTATTATTATTATTATTACTACTACTATTATTATTATTATTATTATTATTATTATTATTATTATTATTATTATTAGTATTAGTATTACTATTATTATTGTTATTATTATTATTGTTATTATTATTATTATTGTTATTGTTGTTATTGTTGTTGTATTATTGTTATTGTTGTTATTGTTGTTGTATTATTGTTATTTATAATTTGTACAATTAACCTCCCTGTGGTTCGACCCCGGTCTTACCGGGTTATTTATTACTTCGACACTCCTGCACTTGGGAGAAGACATCAATCTTTCAGTCGTGTCATCAACCACTATTAAAAAATTGAAAAAAGTATTTTCCTGTTTTGTCTCAGAATATAATTACAAAAATTTTCCATGCTAGATGTACAAGATTGAGATTGTTAATGAATCATGGAATTCCTAAAGATATTTGTTGGCTAATTGAAACAAAACTTAGATTAGTAGGTGAGTTCTCTAATTCCTTCATTTCACACATGCCTAGAAAAGGTAAAAATACTTTTGCAAAGAAACGACGTGCAAAATGACTGAAAGTCTATCATAGATGTGCCAAATGGACTTGTAATGCAACATGTCATTCTTTAGGAATGGTATCTGTAAACCGTAAAGATAAAATATAATTCATTAAGGATGACTTGAGTAAGGGGTCTTTAGATAATCTTTTATTGACTCTTGAAACGCATCCTAGTTGAGATGTGGATTGTGTGATTCATAATCGACTTAATCTTGGTAATCTGACTAAAAAAAACCATGTTTTCTAGTTTTTAAGAAAATTGGATGGGAAGCCTATCCCCGACCCATAGAGGGTGTTTAAGCTGTTCTTGGATGTAAAACTAAGGGAATGTATGAGCCACAATCATAACTACCTGTACATACACATGTTTTTTTTAAAAAAAACATAAATAAATAAATAAAGAGAGAGAGTGGGAAACTCTAGCTGACCTACATATAAGGGGTATGATTGTATTTTCAAGTTCTCATCTATAAATCTTCTCTTCATTCCCTTCATTTTTATTCAACTCATACATTCAACAGATATAGAAGTGTGTGAAAATGGTAGGTTTCTCAAGTCATCATATAAGAAACATTGGTGTTTTCGGTGGATCCAGTCTTAGAAATGAAATAGAGTTTTTATAATCAGCAAATCATCTTGGTTAGGTATTAGCTGAGAGAGATTTATTTAGCGTATGAGAGAGGTAACCTTGAGTTAATGGGGGAAGTGTCAGTAACTATATTTTTAGGAGGTTGTCCCTAAAGCTTAAGCACAAGGGAACATCATTGGAAAAATAGTTGGAGAGGAATTACAGATCTTCACAATGTCTGATCGAATGAATGCAATGTTTAAATACGTTGATGCCTTCATTGCTTTACCAGGTGGTCTGGTCACATTGGAAGAGATCTTTCATATTACCTTTTGGGCTTAACTGCACATTCACTATAAACCCATAAATCTGTTAAATGTTAATGATTTTTATGATAAATTGTTGTCGTTTCTTGATTATGCTGTGGAACAGGAATTTCTAACATCTTCGGCATGACAAATCATAATCTCTTTTGCTACTGTTGAACACTTGATTGACCAACTACAATCTTTCACTCCTGTAATTGATCCCTTCATGAGTCACATGAATTGATCAACTAAGAAAAGTCATAAAAAGTTTAAATTGGATTTGAGCCTTGGTTTGTGAATCCTTGTGTCTTTTGGTTTTCTTAATAGTATATTATTTTGTGTTTTGTTGTTTCTTATATTTATTTAAGTGTGTTTTAGGTTTATTAGTGTTTGATGCTTCAAGTAATGTCTTTTATACTCTATCTTTGTACCTTAGGATATTGAGCACAATGCCTAATTTTGGTTGGAGGGAGAGGGTAGTAGTTGATATTAAAAAAAAAACTAACTATGTTTTCTATTTCATAAACCATTTGTAAATTGTTGTTACTAAGATAACATAGTAATGAGGAATTTTGTTGACTCTTGAGACGTATCTTGGTTAACATTTTTCAATGGTTATTTGCAATATTCATAACAAGGTCTATCAAAATACTTTTTGAAATATTCAAGCTTACAAACTCTTGCAATGCTATCACTTAATTCTACTTATATACTTATTTAACAAGTATTCTTAAACCTTTATTTTCACACACACACACACACACTTTAATATATGATTGTGGGTTGCATATTGGATTGCTACATTATTTATGTTTTTTTATTAAAGATAACAACTAAGAGAAAAGGATAGTAAATAAATTGCAAAAAAAAATAATGATAATAAAAATATAGATAAGTTTGATTTCATAGCTTCCCTAACCTAAGCAATTAAGTCTGAAGGGGTGTTTTAACACCTAATGCCCTAAATTCAATTGCCTTGGAAACTATTGGCTCAACGCTTATTACATGGGTTGAGGAGAAACGTTTAAGGGAATCAAACATTGCACTATCTACATATTAGTATCTGACATGACGAAAAGGTTGATGTCTTCTCCTAAGTGCAGGAGTGTCGAAGTAATAGATAACCCGGCAAGACCGAGGTCAAACCACAGGGAGGTTAATTGCACAAATTATAAACAACAACTATAAATAACAACAATAGTAACAATAACAACAACAATAATAATAGTAGCAATAATAATAATAATAATAATAATAATAATAATAATAATAATAATAATAATAATAATAATACTAGTAGTAGTAGTAGTAGTATTAGTAGTAATAATAATAATAATAATAATAATAAAGAAGGAGAAGGAGAAGAAGAAGATGATGAGAACTTTGAGATGAAATATTAATATAAAGATTAAACAATGATAAGAACAAATGCCAAGGTTAGAGGTTCCACTAATGGTATGTCAAACAAGTATAGTATAAACAATTGGAAACCACACCAAATGAGGTTCCAATATGATTATAGATTGTTAACATGATTACATTAGTCATCTTATTCGATTAATGCTAATACTTGTAAATCTCGTCAAGCATTCATTATTATAACTTATGTTAACAACAAATCAAGTTCCTTTCATAGCTCAGGTGTCGGTTATACCATACAATAAGAACTATGAAAGTGCCAAGCATTTGTTGTACCAAGTGTTATACAACATAAATCAAGATTAGTTATTTAACAAGCAAAGTATTAAAGAGTAGACAAGATAACAAATATAAAACATGTTAGTATCAAACATTAAAGTCCATATTAAGTTTACATTATACTTATTCTTACACCATTAGTGTAACCTTTTCACCTTGACATAATTAACTTAGCTAGACATAATGAAAGAAAGAAAAATAGATAAACAAAATAAGAACATAAAAGTTAACTAAGTAAAAGAAAGGAAAGGAAAGGCATAAACTTGATATTAATGAAAGCAAAGCATAAATATTACAAAAAATACAAAGAGAGAAAGGAAGAGCATGATCTTGATCTGGACACCAAGATGCCTAAATGCATGGCAAGTGCCTCCTTTTATAGGCCAAAATTGGGAGCTATTGATTTGATGACTAATTGATAAGTGGGTGACCAACTCTTGACTTGGTGACAATCCTTATCTTCTCTTGTCTGCCTAAAACGTCATTGATAACGTCAAAATTAGAGTCAGTCGAAAACATGAAAGTTGTAGGTTGATTAGTACTTAAAAGTGCATTTTATCATGGTTTTATATCATCATTTTGCACTTGAAGTATCAATAACTCCTTAACTAAAGCATGTTTTATAATAATATATCTAATAATATAAGATACCTTTAATTTATGGTAAATATTCATTTTAAATGCAGGCCTATCATATAACTGAAAATATTGATTGATGACTTTAAGAACTTAAATTGCAAAGGCAAAGAGATGGCCAAACTTAGAAAAGAGATGTCGGTGCGATCCAAACCCGAACACTGTTCGGTAATTGGGACATATTTGGAGCTATATATCTCCGATTTAGGTCCAATTTATATTGATGGAAAGGTAAGACATAGGTCTAAAACTTTCATATGGAGCCTAAGATCTAAAAAGGCCATTATCAAGTCCAAATTGTAGCAACAACAAAGAAGCCCGAATCTGTCTTCCAGCCCGAGCACTGTTCGGTATTTTGGCCATATCTAGAGTTCTAGAAGTCTAAATGAGCTGAGGTTTTTACACAAGAAAGCTGAGACAATTGTCTACAACGTTCATGTTGAAACTGGCTCCAATTTTGACGTTATCAATGACGTTTTGGGCAGACAAGAGAAGATAAGGATTGTCACCAAGTCAAAAGTTGGCCACCCACTTATCAATTAGTCATCAAATCAATAGTTCCTAATTTTGGCCTATAAAAGGAGGCATTTGCCATGCATTTAGGCATCTTGGTGTTCAGATCAAGATCATGCTCTTCCTTTCTCTCTTTGTATTTTTTATAATGTTTATGCTTTGCTTTCATTAATTTCAAGTTTATGCCTTTCATTTCCTTTCCTTTATTTAGTTAACTTTTATGTTCTTATTTTGTTTATCTATTTTGCTTTCTTTCATTATGTCTAACTAAGTTAATTATGTCAAGGTGAAAAGGTTACACTAATGGTGTGAGAATAAGTATAATGTAAACTTAATATGGACTTTAAGGTTTGATACTAACATGTTTTATATTTGTTATCTTGTTCACTATTTAATACTTTGCTTGTTAAATAACTAATCTTGATTTATGTTGTATAACACTTGGTACAACAAATGCTTGGCACTTTCATAGTCCATAATGTATGGTATAACTGACACCTGAGCTATGAAAGGAACTTGATTTGTTGTTAACATAAGTTATAATCATGAATGCTTGACGAGATTTACAAGTATTAGCATTAATTGAATAAGATGACTAATGTAATCATGTTAACAATATATAATCTGATTGGAACCTCCTTTATGTGTGGTTTCCAATTGAATAATATGAGTTTATATTATACTTGTTTGACATACCATTAGTGGAATGTCTAACCTTGACATTTGTTATTATTATTGTTTAATCCTTACATTAATTTTCCATCTCCAAGTTCTCATCATCTTCTTCTTTTTCTCTTTCTTTATTACTACTACTACTACTACTAGTATTATTATTATTATTATTATTATTATTATTATTATTATTATTATTATTATTATAGTTGTTGTTGTTATTGTTATTGTTGTTGTTATTATTGCTATTATTGTTGCTTATAATTATTGTCTATAATTTGTACAATTAACCTCCCTATGGTTCGACCCCGGTCTTGCCGGGTTATTTATTACTTCGACACTCCTGCACTTGGGAGAAGACATCAACCTTTTAGTCGTGTCATGTTTTTGGCGCCGTTGCTGGGGAGGTAAGTCCTTGTATAAATTATAATATTTATTTTATTTTCTTTTCTTGTATATAACTTTGTTTCTTTTCTCTTGTTTTTTCTTCTTTTATTTTCTTTTTCCTTTTATTTTATTCCAACACGTGCATGAGAGTGGTCACGTACATCAAGTGGTAGACTTTGTAGGATATCCTCATCATTTTCAGAAAATATGGCCGAAGAAGATAATCAATCACTTCATAATGAGAATAATGAGAATAACCGTGCTAGAACACTTAGAGACCACATGAATCCCACAAGAATAAGTGCACCATCATGCATAGTTTTTCCTCCCGGTGCATCTCATTTTAATTTTAAACCAGGTATTATTCAACTTTTACCTTCTTTTCATGGTTTAGAATTGGAAAATCCATACTTGCATTTAAGGAAATTTGAGGAGGTTTGCAACACATATAATAATTTAAATTGTAGCATGAACACCATCAGATTAAAGCTTTTTTCTTTTTCATTAAAAGATAAAGCTAAAACATGGCTACAAAATTTGAGACCAGGATCCATTCGTGCTTGGGATAAAATGCAACAACAGTATTTAAAGAAGTTTTTCCCATCTCATAGAACAAACTCTTTCAAGAGACAAATCACCACTTTCACTCAAAAACCAGGAGAAACATTTTACAAATGTTGGGATAGGTATCGAGACTTGCTTAGTACTTGCCCCCATCATGGTTTTGAAACATGGAGATTGGTTTCACATTTTTATGAAGGGTTAACACCTAAAGATAGGCAAATGGTTGAATTGATGTGCAATGAAACTTTTGAAGACAAAGACCCTGATGAAGCAATGGAGTACTTAGACTTGTTAGCTGAAAATGCTCAAAATTGGGACACCGCAGGTACTTATGAGGCACCGAGTAAAACTCAACCTCATACATCTAGTGGAGGTATGTACAACCTTAGGGAAGATCATGACCTTCAAGCCAAGTTTGCATCTTTAGCTAGAAAAGTCGAGGCATTAGAATTGAAAAAGAGTGGTCAATTAAAATCTGTTGAAAACATTGTGTGTCAAATCTATGAAACAAATGAACACTCAACCAACGATTGTCCAACCTTGCCTTCTTTTAAGGAATGTCTCCATGAACAAGCCCATGCTTTAAACAATTTTCAAAGGCCCAACCACAACCCATACTCCCAAACATACTCCACCATTTCAAATTTCAGTTGGAAGAGTGAGAACAACAATGCACAAACTTCACAACCACCATTTCAAGCGCACCACAATTTCCAAAATTCTCATGGATATGCACCTCCTTATGCTCCACCTCCTATAAGAAATCTTGAGGAAACATTGCATGCATTCATTGAAAAGCAAGAGACAATTAATACTCAACTTGCTCAAAACATGACAGATTTTAAAGATACTCTTGCAAAATTAACATCTGCTCTCAGTTTCCAAGAGAAAGGTAAGTTTCCATCTCATCCACAACAAAATCCCAAGGGGCAACACAATGCAAATGCAAGTAGTTCCGAAAGCCAACATATGGATCAAGTCAAATGAGTCACTACTCTACGTAGTGGTAAGGTTATTGAAAAACCCTCTCTTGAACCTTATGAGAAAGATGATGAGTCAATCTCTGAGGGTAAGGAAGGGGTTGAATCTGAAAATTGCAAAGAAACAACTGATTCACTGCCAGCACTTCCATTTCCTCAAGCCATGACCAAACAAAGGAAAGTTAATCACAACTCTAAAATCTTTGAAACTTTCAAACAGGTAAGGATCAATATACCTTTGCTGGATGCTATCAAACAGGTTCCTTCCTATGCTAAATTTTTGAAAGATCTCTGCATTGTGAAGAGAAAACTGAATGTGAAAAAGAAAGCCTTTCTAGCCGAACAAGTAAGTGTTATTCTTCAAAACAATAATGCTTTGAAATATAAAGACCCTGGTTGTCCTACAATTTCCTGCTTTATTGGAGAGCATAAAATTGAAAGAGCCTTACTTGATCTTGGTGCTAGTGTGAATTTACTTCCATATTCAGTTTTTCAAAGTCTCAATCTAGGTGAGTTAAAACCAACTTCTATAACTCTTTTACTTGCCGATAGATCTATAAAAGTGCCTAGAGGAATAATTGAAGATGTGTTAGTACAAGTCGATAAATTCATTTATCCTGTGGATTTTATTGTCTTGGACAGACAACCTGTTGAAGTATGTAATTCATTTCCTGTTATTTTAGGATGTCCATTTCTTGCAACTTCTAATGCATTGATTAATTGTAGGAATGGACTGATGAAGCTATTATTTGAAAACATGACATTGGAGATGAATATTTTCAACATTTGCAAGCAACCTAAAGATGATAATGATTTACAGGAAGTGGACTTTATTGAAAAATTTCATGATCAATTTCCAACCACTTCTAGTGAAATTGAGATTGATGAATCTGATGATTTGGAAATGATTTATTTTCAGGAAGAATCAAAGACAAGTAATTGGAGGCCACAAATTGAGGAATTGCCACCACGATCAATTAAGTCCATACCTTCAAGTGTTCAACCACCAAAACCTGATTTGAAGCCGTTGCCATCCAATCTCAAATACTCATTTTTGGGAGAAAATGAAACTTTTTCGGTAATAATCTCTTCCAAACTTAATGCACATCAAGAAGGTAAGTTATTACAAACTCTGAAAAAAAATGCATTAGGATGGACCATAGCTGATATAAAAGGAATTAGTCCTTTGATTTGTACACATAGAATTTATTTAGAGGAAAATGCTAAACCCTCTAGAGAAATGCAACGAAGGCTAAATCCTAATATGAAAGAAGTAGTGAAAAATGAAGTCATTAAGCTTCTAGATAATGAAATCATTTATCCTATTTCTGATAGCAAATGGGTAAGTCCTACCCAAGTTGTACCTAAGAAGTCTGGAGTCACTGTGATAACAAATGAGAATAATGAGTTAATTCCCACTAGAACTGTTACTGGTTGGCGCATGTGCATTGATTATAGGAAACTTAATTCAATGAGTAGAAAAGATCATTTTCCTTTACCTTTCATGGATCAAATCCTAGAAAGAGTTGCAGGTCATGAATTTTATTGTTTCCTAGATGGCTATTCGGGTTACAACCAAATTGAAATTGCATTGGAAGATCAAGAAAAGACTACTTTCACATGTCCATTTGGTACTTTTGCATATCGAAGGATGCCTTTTGGATTATGTAATGCACCAGCCACATTTCAAATGCGCTTAGTATATTTAGTGATATGGTTGAACATTTTCTTGAGATTTTCATGGATGATTTTTCTATTTTTGGTGATTCATTTGATGATTGTTTGACTAACTTAGGAAAGGTTTTGACCAGGTGTGAAGAGAAGAATCTTGTGCTGAATTAGGAAAAATGTCATTTTATGGTAACAAACGGCATTGTACTTGGTGACATTGTTTCATCAAAAGGAATTGAGGTTGACAAATCTAAAATCGAGTTAATTGCAAACTTGCCAACACCAAAATCTCTTAAAGATGTTAGATCATTCCTGGGACATGCTGGTTTTTATAGAAGGTTCATCAAAAATTTTAGTGTAATATCTAAGCCCTTAAGTAACCTTCTAACAAAGGATACTATTTTTGAATGGACTGAACATTGTGAAGAAGCCTTTGTTAAACTTAAAAACTTGCTTACTTGTGCTCCTATCATTCAACCTCCCGATTGGTCATTACCTTTTGAAATAATGTGTGATGCTAGTGATTATGTTGTAGGTGCTGTTTTGGGACAAAGAAAAGATAAGAAACCTTATGTAATTTACTATGCAAGTAAAACTTTAAATAGTGCTCAAATGAATTATACCACCACTGAAAAAGAATTACTTGCAGTAGTATTTGCATGTGAAAAATTCAGATCTTATCTTGTTGGCTCACCTGTTGTTGTTTTTAGTGATCATGCAGCATTGAAATATCTTCTTTCTAAGAAAGATTCTAAGGCTAGATTGGTGCAGTGGATTTTATTACTTCAAGAATTTGATATCACAATCAAAGATAAGAAAGGCAGCGAAAATGTTGTCGCAGATCACTTGTCAAGATTGACAATAGATTCGAAAACTGACATCACACCAATCGATGACTACTTTCCCGATGAATCTTTACTTTTTGTCTCTACAATGCCTTGGTTTGCTAATATTGTCAATTTTCTTGTTTCAGGACAATTGCCAGCTCATTGGAGTACCCAAGATAAAAAAAAAGTTCTTGAACGAAGTGAAAAACTTTTTTTGGGATGATCCTTATTTATTCAAATATTGTCCTGATCAAATATTTCAAAGATGCATTCCTGACAATGAGGTAAGTAGTGTCATTAAATTTTGTCATTCTGAGGCATGTGGGGGCCATTTCTCCTCAAGAAAGACAACTGTAAAAATCTTACAAAGTGGATTTTACTGACCCACCATGTTCAAAGACTCACATGCATTCTGCAAGTCTTGTGAAAATTGTCAAAAGTTGGGATCTATTTCAAAACGTCACATGATGCCTTTAAATCCTATTATTGTCATTGAGATCTTTGATTGTTGGGGTATAGATTTCATGGGTCCATTCCCTCCATCATTTGGTTTCTTATACATATTAGTCGCAGTAGATTATGTTTCAAAATGGATAGAGGCAATTCCAAGTCGAAACAATGATCACAAAATAGTGATAAAGTTTTTGAAAGAAAATATTTTGAGTCGATTTGGAGTCCCTCGAGCCATAATAAGTGATGGTGGAACACATTTCTGCAACAAGCCATTTGAGTCTTTAATGAAGAAATATGGAATCACACACAAAGTTGCCACCCCTTATCACACTCAAACAAGTGGACAAGTAGAGCTTGCTAATAGGGAGATCAAACATATTTTGGAGAAAACAGTGAACCCTAATAGGAAAGACTGGTCCTTAAGACTTAATGATGCACTTTGGGCTTATCGAACTACTTATAAAACATCATTAGGTATGTCACCTTATAGACTAGTGATTGTGCATCAAAAGTGTCATTAAGTCTCTTATTTTACATATGTATTTATCGTTTTTATTTGGTTGTTTTTATAATAATTGATGTGTTTTTTAGTAATGAAGTTTGTTTTAATGTTTTGATAGGTTTTTGGAGCTTAAATGAATTAATTCAGAAAATTCAACGTCGGAATTCAGAACAAAGAATTGAAGAGACATTTAGTTGAAGATTGAAGCAAATCTTGGTTCAAATAAGTGCTCCAAATTTGTCCCAAAAATCAATTCTATTCCAATTCTAGAAAAGAATATGATATGATTTATTTAAAGCCCAAACTTGCCTTATGTTGTGTGCAAACTTCAATCATTAAACACTCAAGGTTTCAATGTCAATCTTAGCCCAAATAATAAATACATTTGTATACTTATTTGATGCTCAAATTCAGCCCAAATTCAGCCCCAAATCAGCCCTAAATCAACCTTCAAATCAACCCAAACACAATCCATGATCTTACATGTCCACACAACAAATAACAATTGATTTATTTTGGGTAATCCATTGATCCAAGAAGGCAAGCACATGGATGGAAAGCTGGAGGGGATATTTTAACATTATTTTGGGTCAAAAAGAAGAAGGAGACACCTCATAAATGAGGAAGAAAAACGTGCACCAAAGTAGTTGTAAAGCTGTCTTGATTTGATTTTTCAGAACACCTTTCGGTGTTTTGCCCATAACTTTTGACTCAGGTGCCCAAATGAGCTGTTCTTTAATGATGTGGAAAGGTGACAGAATTGCCTATAAATGTCTCTAATAGACTTCTCCAAAGAAAGCTTCTAAGAGGGTCGAATTGCTGTCCAAAGTTAGAGTCAGATTTGTGTCCGAATTTTTTCTGAAATTGTATTGTGTTCTTCTTTATAGATTTCGGTTCTTTAGTTTGTAAAACTTATTTTTTTCAGTTGGATTCAAGTTCTTTCATGTTTATTGAAGTGTTCTTATATATAATCATGGTTGGCTAAACTCTTTCTTGGATCCAAATCAAGGATAATGGTGATTGAGGTGAGTTCTTTAGGATATGAATGAATCTTAATGTTTATCTTCTTATTTTCTTCATGAATGATTTATTATTGTAAAGAAATTTTAGAAATCATTTAGGTAATGTTATAATCTTGAATTTTTATGCACAAACTTTAGTTTTGGTATAGAGATTGCTTGATTCAATGTCTTACTTAATATGAAAGTACTTGTTCATTCTTAAGCAATAATCAATCTTCATCTTTCTAAACTTCATTGTAATATCTTCCGATCTAATATCACCATTGTTGATATTAGGTTGAGTTATCTTATATATGTTGAAGAAATCACCAATACATCACCATTAAAATTGATTTGGACCAAGACTTACTTTTTCTTGTCATTTAAAATCTATTTACATTTTTTTATCTTTGAAAACAAATCCATCAATTATTTTCAACCAAGTTATTGTTAATTTAATTTCTCTTGAGTTTCTTTTTGTTACCTAGCTTAAATTCCAGATCTAGCTCTCTATGGATATGGCCTCGATCTTACCGAGTTAATTGCTACATCGCACACTCGTGCACTTGCGAGTTAAAACAAACCGATCATAAAAAGCGGTCAAGCAATTTTAGCGCCGTTGCCGGGGAGCTAGCAAGCAAAGGTAACAAATTTAGATTTGATTATTGGAAAACTAAAAAAAAATCATATAAAAAAATTAAATTGGCTGGTTTTACCGCCTAAAAAAAAAAATTGACCTTAACATTTCGGATATTGGACTGTGGACTGGACTATTAATTGTTGGATTTTGGTTGGTTCAACCATTTTTCTTTTATTGTCTATTCTTATTAGTTTCTAATATTTTTCTTGTTTATTTTATTTTATTTTGTTGTTTTATTTTTATTTATTGTCTAAAGTGTTTGGCCGGTATTACCGCCTTTGTTTTTTTATTCATGCTTGTTATAATTATCTTTTAATGTTTATTGTTGTTATTTTTCTTATATTTATTGTCTAAAGTGCTTGGTCGATATTACCGCCTCTTGTTTATTTTCTTTTTATTTTGTTTTTTTGTTATGATTATTTTTCTTATATTTATTGTCTCAAGTGCTTGGCCGGTATTACCACCTTTTTTTTTATTCATGCTTGTTATAATAATTTTTTAATGTTTATTATTGTTATTTTTCTTATATTTATTGTCTAAAGTGCTTGGCCGGTATTACCGCCTTTTTATTCAAGCTTGTTATAATTATCTTTTAATGTTTATTGTTGTTAATAGTGCTTATTAGTTGTAGAGTGAATTTCTTAATTTGTTGTATTTTTATTTTTGAGCTATTACTTTTATTTGCATTTTTTTTCTTTCTATTCCTTTCATATTCATATAATTGTTATATTATTATTATTATTATTATTATTATTATTATTTTATCATGGCTAATGTTGAAGATGTAGAGGGTGAAGGGAGTGTTCAAGGTAATGGACCTCCACAATTCAATGATCAACCTAATTTTCGAACTCTTAGAGAGTATCTTCACCCGGCTAGACAAAGTACACCTTCGTGTATTATCTTACCTCTTAACCAACAAGCTTTCAATTTGAAACCGGGTATGATTCAACTTCTACCCACATTTCATGGTATGGATTCTGAAAATCCATACATACACATTAAAGACTTTAAAGAGGTATGTAATACTTTTATTGATAGAACATGCACGGAGGAAACCATTCGGCTTAAATTGTTCCCATTCTCTCTAAAGGATAAAGCCAAGCTTTGGCTAAACTCCTTGCGTCCTAGGTCTATAGGTACATGGAGAGAAATGCAAGTTGAATTTTTGAAAAAATACTTCCCCACTCATAGGACAGCAGCTTTACAACGTCAAATGATGAATTTTTCTTGTAGTCCAAATGAGTCATTTCACCAAGCTTGGGAAAGGTTCAAAGACTTGTTAAATGCATGCCCTCATCATGGTTTTGAGATGTGGAGGTTAGTGAGTTTCTTTTATGACTCTCTTACTGCAGTTTTTAAAAAGCTAGTGTCAACCATGTGTAATGGTGAGTTTTATGACAAAGAACCAAGTGAGGCCTTTGATTTTTTTGATCAAATGGCTGGATGATGCTAGTCAACTGTGAAAATTACAAATAAATGAGCTTGAGGAAATAAGAAATGATGCATATGAAAATTCAAGAATTCATAAAGCAAGAATTAAAAGAGTTTCATGACAAGAAAATATAGAGAAAAACCTTCAATGTTGGTCAAAAAGTCTTGCTTTATAATTCTCGACTGCATTTATTTCCTGGAAAATTAAGATCAAGATGGAGCGGTCCTTTTATTGTGAAACATGTGTATCCATATGGGGCCTCTGACATCGAGAATCCAAAGAATGACAATACTTGTAAATCTCGTCAAGCATTCATGATTATAACTTATGTTAACAACAAATCAAGTTCCTTTCATAGCTCAGGTGTCGGTTATACCATACATTATGGGCTATGAAAGTGCCAAGCATTTGTTGTACCAAGTGTTATACAACATAAATCAAGATTAGTCATTTAACAAGCAAAGTATTAAAGAGTGAACAAGATAACAAATATAAAACATGTTAGTATCAAACATTAAAGTCCATATTAAGTTTACATTATACTTATTCTTACACCATTAGTGTAACCTTTTCACCTTGACATAATTAACTTAGCTAGACATAATGAAAGAAAGAAAAATAGATAAACAAAATAAGAACATAAAAGCTAACTAAGTAAAGGAAAGGAAATGAAAAGCATAAACTTAATATTAATGAAAGCAAAGCATAAACATTACAAAAAATACAAAGAGAGAAAGGAAGAGCATGATCTTGATCTGGAAACCAAGATGCCTAAATGCATGGCAAATGCCTCCTTTTATAGGCCAAAATTGGGAACTATTGATTTGATGACTAATTGATAAGTGGGTGGCCAACTTTTGACTTGGTGACAATCCTTATCTTCTCTTGTCTGCCCAAAACATCATTTATAACGTCAAAACTGGAGCCAGGTGCAAACATGAAAGGTGTAGGCAATTGTCTCAGCTTTCTTGTGTAAAAACTTCAGCTCATTTGGACTTCTAGAACTCCAGATATGGCCAAAATACCGAACAGTGCTCGGGCTGCAAGACAGATTCGGGCTTCTTTGTTTTTGCTACAATTTGGACTTGATAATGGCCTTTTTAGATCTTAGGCTCCATATGAAAGTTGTAGGCCTATGTCTTACCTTTCCATCCATATAAATTGGACCTAAATCTGAGATCTGTAGCTCCAGATATGGCCCAATTACCGAACAGTGTTCCGGTTTGGATTGCACCGACATCTCTTCTCTAAGTTTGACCATCTCTTTATCCATGCAATTTAAGTTCTTCAAGTCATCAATCAATCCTTTCATTTATGTGATAGACCTGCATTAAAAATAGACATTTACCACAAATTATAGGTGACACGACTAAAAGGTTGATGTCTTCTCCCAAGTGCAGGAGTGTCGAAGTAATAAATAACCCGGCAAGACCGGGGTCGAACCACAGGGAGGTTAATTGTACAAATTATAAACAACAATTATAAAACAACAATAACAACAACAACAATAGTAATAATAATAATAATAAATGTAGTAGTAGTAGTAGTAGTACTAATAATAATAATAATAATAATAATAATAATAATAATAATAATAAAGAAAGAGAAGAAGAAGAAGATGATGATGATGAGAACTTGGAGATCAAATATTAATGTAAGGATTAAGCAATAATAATAACAAATGTCAAGGTTAGAGATTCCACTAATGGTATATCAAACAAGTACAGTATAAACTCTTATTATTGAATTGGAAACCACACACAAAGGAGGTTCCAATCAGATTATATATTGTTAACATGATTACATTAGTCATCTTATTCAATTAATGCTAATACTTGTAAATCTCGTCAAGCATTCATGATTATAACTTATGTTAACAACAAATCAAGTTCCTTTCATAGCTCAGGTGTCGGTTATACCATACATTATGGGCTATGAAAGTGCCAAGCATTTGTTGTACCAAGTGTTATACAACATAAATCAAGATTAGTCATTTAACAAGCAAAGTATTAAAGAGTGAACAAGATAACAAATATAAAACATGTTAGTATCAAACATCAAAGTCCATATTAAGTTTACACTATACTTATTTTTACACCATTAGTGTAACCTTTTCACCTTGACATCATTAACTTAGCTAGACATAATGAAAGAAAGAAAAATAAATAAACAAAATAAGAACATAAAAGTTAACTAAGTAAAGGAAAGGAAATGAAAAGCATAAACTTAATATTAATGAAAGCAAAGCATAAACATTACAAAAAATACAAAGAGAGAAAGGAAGAGCATGATCTTGATCTGAACACCAAGATGCCTAAATGCATGGCAAATGCCTCCTTTTATAGGCCAAAATTGGGAACTATTGATTTGATGACTAATTGATAAGTGGGTGGCCAACTTTTGACTTGGTGACAATCCTTATCTTCTCTTGTCTGCCCAAAACGTCATTGATAACGTCAAAACTGGAGCCAGGTGCAAACATGAAAGTTGTAGCCAATTGTCTCATCCTTCTTGTGTAAAAAATTCAGCTCATTTGGACTTCTAGAACTCCAGATATGGCCAAAATACCGAACAGTGCTCGGGCTGGAGGACAGATTCGGGCTTCTTTGTTGTTGCTACAATTTGGACTTGATAATGGCCTTTTTAGATCTTGGGCTCCATATGAAAGTTGTAGGCCTATGTCTTACCTTTCCATCCATATAAATTGGACCTAAATCTGAGATCTGTAGCTCCAGATATGGCCCAATTACCGAACAGTGTTCCGGTTTGGATTGCACCGACATCTCTTCTCTAAGTTTGACCATCTCTTTATCCATGCAATTTAAGTTCTTCAAGTCATCAATCAATCCTTTCATTTATGTGATAGACCTGCATTAAAAATAGATATTTACCACAAATTATAGGTATCTTATATTATTAGATACATTATTATAAAACATATTTTAGTTAAGGAGTTATTGATACTTCAAGTGCAAAATGATGATATAAAACCATGATAAAAATGCACTTTTAAGTACTAATCACACCCCTCAACCAGCTTATTACTAGTCCCTAGTAATTAAAGCGTTAAAACAATTTGCAAATTTCACAAAGCAAGGTATTCATCATTTAACTTCCATTAATCTATCCAGATAAACAAACTCTCATTAAATTTATATATCTGCTCAATACCACTTAACAAGATATTAATAAACCTTTCTTTTGTGCTCAATGTATCAACACATAATTATGGGGCTTTTCTTGGAAGAAAACAAAATTTTTGTTCTAATGTTTAAGGTTAACTTCCTTGGGTTGGGATTAATATTTTTTTCTTTTTTTTTTTTGTTTTTTTCTTTTTTTTTTTTTAAATCTATATACATATAATTTAAAAACATCATGCATCTTTAACCCATGTAACGAGCTTTCAGCTAATGACTCCCAGACCAGTTGGTCTTAGGGCATTAGGTGTTAAGACACCCCTACGAGCTTAGTAACTCGGGTCGCAGATACTGATATGTAGATAGTGCAATGTTTGATTCCCTTAAGCTTTTCTCCTCAACCCATGTAACAAGCGTTGGGCCAATAGCTCCCAAGTCAGTTGACTTTAGGGTATTAGGTGTTAAAACACCCCTTCGGGCTTAATTGCTTAGGTTAGGGAGGCTACGAAACCAAACTTATCTACATTTTTATTATCATCATTTTTTTTCTTTTTCTTTTTTTGTTCTTTTTTTTTCTTTTTTTTTAATTATATACAATCCCTTTCCCTTTAGTTGTTACCTTTAACAAAAGAACATAAATAATGTAATAATCCAATATGCAACCCACAATCATATATTAAAGTGTGTGTGTGTAAATTAAGGTTTAAGAATACATGTTAAATAAGTATATGAGCAGAATTAAGCGGTAATAATACGAGAGTTTGTAAACCTGAATATTTCAGGAAGTATTATAATAGACCTTGTTAAGAATGGTTACTAAGATGCGTCTCAAGAGTCACTTTAACAAAAGAACTCCTTTACTCTGCCATCCTAGTAACAACAATTATGCACATGCTTTACGAAATGAAAAATAATTTTTTTTTTATCAACTACTACCCTCTCCCCCCAACCAAAACGAGACATTGTCCTCAATGTTCTAAGGTAGAAAGATAGAGTATAGAAGATATCACCTGAAATAACGAACACTGACAAAACTTGAAACACACTAAAACAAAAATAAGAAATAACAAAACACAATAATAAAACCAAAAGACACAAGTTTTTACAAACAAACAAAAAAAAAATTCAAATCGCAGTTGTGATTGTGGCTCACATCTTCCCTTGGTTTTACGTCCAAGAACAGCTTAAACGCCCTCAATGGGTCGGGGATAGACTTCCCATCCAGTTTTCTTAAAAACTGGCAAACAGGGTCTTTTTTAGTCAGATTCCCAAGACTAAGTCAAGTATGTTCTTTATGAAAATGGGTTCATAAGTCATGAATTACACGATGCTTATCTCGACTATGATGAGACTTAAGAGTCAATAGAAGATTATCTAAAGACTCTCTGTGTTTTGAAATAAATCCCACCTTCTGACAATTTTCACAGTTTTTGCGGAATGCATCTGACTCCTTGAATATGATGGGCCAGTAAAATTCACTTTGTAAGATTTCTACAATCCTCTTTTTTGATGAGAAATGATCCCCACATGCCTTAGAGTAACAAAATTTAATGAAATTACTTACCTCATTGTCGAGAATGCATTTTTGAAATATTTGATCAGGACAATAATTGAATAAGTAAGGGTCATCCCAACAAAAATTTTGCTCGTTGCTCAAAAATTTTCTTTTGTCTTCAATACTCCAATGAGTTGGCAAAAATCCTGAAGCAAGAAAATTGATATTTTTAGCAAACCAAGGCATTGAATTAAGAGAAAGTAGAGATTCATTAGGAAAGTAATCATCGATTGGTGTGATGTCGGGTGTCGAATCTGTTGTCACTTTTGATAAAAGATTCGCATCAACCTTTTCGATGCCTTTTTCATCCTCGATTTCTTCCTGATTGGTCATGGCATGAGAAAATGGAAGTGCTGGCGGAGAATCAGTCGTTTCTTTGCAATTTTCAGATTCAACCCCTTCCTTTCCCTTAGAAATTGACTCATCATCTTTCTCATAAGGTTTAAGAGAGGGTTTTTCTATAACCTTACCACTGCATAGAGTAGTGACTGATTTGACTTGATCCATGTGTTGACTTCCATAACTACTTGCATTTGCATTGTATTGCTCCTTGAGATTTTGCTGTGGTTCAAATGGAAACTTACCTTGCTCTTGAAAATTAAGAGCAGATGTGAGTTTTGCAAGAGTTTCTTTAAAATCTGTTATGCTTTGAGTAAGTTGAGTATTGATTGTCTCTTGCTTTTCAATGAATGCATACAAAGTTTCCTCAAAATTACTTCTTAGAGGTGGAGCATAAGGAGGTGCATATCCATGAGAATTTTGGAAATTGTGGTGTGCTTGAAATGGTGGTTGTGAAGTTTGTGCATTGTTGTTCTCACTCTTCCAATTGAAATTTAGGTGATTTCTCCAACCAGGGTTGTATGTTTGGGAGTATGGGTTGTGGTTAGGCCTTTGGAAACTGTTTAAAGCATGGGTTTGTTCATCGAGACATTCCTTAAAAGAAGGCAAGGTTGGACAACCGTTGGTTGAGTGTTCATTTGTTTTACAGATTTGACACACAATGTTTTCAACAAATTTTAATTGACCACTCTTTTTCAATTCTAGTGCCTCGACTTTTCTAACTAAAAATGCAAACTTGGCTTGAAGGTCATGATCTTCCCTAAGGTTGTACATACCTCCACTAGATGTATGAGGTTGAGTTTTACTCGGTGCCTCATATGTACCCACGGTGTCCCAATTTTGAGCATTTTCAGCTAACAAGTCCAAGTACTCCATTGCTTCATCAGGGTCTTTATCTTCAAAAGTTCCATTGCACATCAATTCAACCATTTGCCTATCTTTAGGTGTTAACCCTTCATAGAAATGTAAAACCAATCTCCATATTTCAAAACCATGATGAGGGCAAGTACTAAGCAAGTCTCGATACCTATCCCAACATTGATAAAATGTTTCTCCTGGTTTTTGAATGAAAGTGGTGATTTGTCTCTTGAAAGAGTTTGTTCTATGAGATGGGAAAAACTTCTTTAAAAATTGTTGTTGCATTTCATCCCAAGCACGAATGGATCCTGGTCTTAAATTTTGTAGCCATGTTTTAGCTTTATCTTTTAATGAAAAAGGAAAAAGCTTTAATCTGATTGTGTTCATGCTACAATTTAAGTTATTATATGTGTTGCACACCTCCTCAAATTCCCTTAAATGCAAGTATGGATTTTCCAATTCTAAACCATGAAAAGAAGGTAAAAGTTGAATAATACCTAGTTTAAAATTAAAATGAGATGCATCGGGAGGAAAAACTATGCATGATGGTGCACTTGTTCTTCTGGGATTCATGTAGTCTCTAAGTGTTCTAGCACGGTTATTCTCATTATTTTCATTATGAAGTGATTGATTATCTTCTTCAGCCATATTTTCTGAAAATGATGAGGATACCCTACAAAGTCTACCACTTGATGTACGTGACCACACTCTCATGCACGTGTAGGAATAAAATAAAAAAAAAAAGAAGAAGAAAGCAAAAAAAGGAGGAAGAAAAGAAACAAAAGAAAAGAAACAAAGTTATATACAAGAAAAGTGAAAAGAGAAAATAAAATAAATACTATAATTTATACAAGAACTTACCTCCCCGGCAACGGCGCCAAAAACTTGACACGACTAAAAGGTTGATGTCTTCTCCCAAGTGCAGGAGTGTCGAAGTAATAAATAACCCGGCAAGACCGGGGTCGAACCACAGGGAGGTTAATTGTACAAATTATAAACAACAATTATAAAACAACAATAACAACAACAACAATAGTAATAATAATAATAATAAATGTAGTAGTAGTAGTAGTAGTACTAATAATAATAATAATAATAATAATAATAATAATAATAATAATAATAAAGAAAGAGAAGAAGAAGAAGATGATGATGATGAGAACTTGGAGATCAAATATTAATGTAAGGATTAAGCAATAATAATAACAAATGTCAAGGTTAGAGATTCCACTAATGGTATATCAAACAAGTACAGTATAAACTCTTATTATTGAATTGGAAACCACACACAAAGGAGGTTCCAATCAGATTATATATTGTTAACATGATTACATTAGTCATCTTATTCAATTAATGCTAATACTTGTAAATCTCGTCAAGCATTCATGATTATAACTTATGTTAACAACAAATCAAGTTCCTTTCATAGCTCAGGTGTCGGTTATACCATACATTATGGGCTATGAAAGTGCCAAGCATTTGTTGTACCAAGTGTTATACAACATAAATCAAGATTAGTCATTTAACAAGCAAAGTATTAAAGAGTGAACAAGATAACAAATATAAAACATGTTAGTATCAAACATCAAAGTCCATATTAAGTTTACACTATACTTATTCTTACACCATTAGTGTAACCTTTTCACCTTGACATCATTAACTTAGCTAGACATAATGAAAGAAAGAAAAATAAATAAACAAAATAAGAACATAAAAGTTAACTAAGTAAAGGAAAGGAAATGAAAAGCATAAACTTAATATTAATGAAAGCAAAGCATAAACATTACAAAAAATACAAAGAGAGAAAGGAAGAGCATGATCTTGATCTGAACACCAAGATGCCTAAATGCATGGCAAATGCCTCCTTTTATAGGCCAAAATTGGGAACTATTGATTTGATGACTAATTGATAAGTGGGTGGCCAACTTTTGACTTGGTGACAATCCTTATCTTCTCTTGTCTGCCCAAAACGTCATTGATAACGTCAAAACTGGAGCCAGGTGCAAACATGAAAGTTGTAGCCAATTGTCTCAGCCTTCTTGTGTAAAAAATTCAGCTCATTTGGACTTCTAGAACTCCAGATATGGCCAAAATACCGAACAGTGCTCGGGCTGGAGGACAGATTCGGGCTTCTTTGTTGTTGCTACAATTTGGACTTGATAATGGCCTTTTTAGATCTTGGGCTCCATATGAAAGTTGTAGGCCTATGTCTTACCTTTCCATCCATATAAATTGGACCTAAATCTGAGATCTGTAGCTCCAGATATGGCCCAATTACCGAACAGTGTTCCGGTTTGGATTGCACCGACATCTCTTCTCTAAGTTTGACCATCTCTTTATCCATGCAATTTAAGTTCTTCAAGTCATCAATCAATCCTTTCATTTATGTGATAGACCTGCATTAAAAATAGATATTTACCACAAATTATAGGTATCTTATATTATTAGATACATTATTATAAAACATATTTTAGTTAAGGAGTTATTGATACTTCAAGTGCAAAATGATGATATAAAACCATGATAAAAATGCACTTTTAAGTACTAATCAATAGGTATCTTATATTATTAGATACATTATTATAAAACATATTTTAGTTAAGGAGTTATTGATACTTCAAGTGCAAAATGATGATATAAAACCATGATAAAAATGCACTTTTAAGTACTAATCAATAGGTATCTTATATTATTAGATACATTATTATAAAACATATTTTAGTTAAGGAGTTATTGATACTTCAAGTGCAAAATGATGATATAAAACCATGATAAAAATGCACTTTTAAGTACTAATCACACCCCTCAACCAGCTTATTTCTAGTCCCTAGTAATTAAAACGTTAAAACAATTTGCAAATTTCACAAAGCAAGGTATTCATCATTTAACTTCCATTAATCTATCCAGATAAACAAACTCTCATTAAATTTATATATCTGCTCAATACCACTTAACAAGATATTAATAAACCTTTCTTTTGTGCTCAATGTATCAACACATAATTATGGGGCTTTTCTTGGAAGAAAACAAAATTTTTGTTCTAATGTTTAAGGTTAACTTCCTTGGGTTGGGATTACTATTTTTGTCTTTTTTTTTTTTTTTAACTCTATATACATATACTTTAAAAACATCATGCATCTTTAACCCATGTAACGAGCTTTCAGCTATTGACTCCCAGACCAGTTGGTCATAGGGCATTAGGTGTTAAGACACCCCTACGAGCTTAGTAACTCGGGTCGCAGATACTGATATATAGATAGTGCAATGTTTGATTGCCTTAAGCTTTTCTCCTCAACCCATGTAACAAGCGTTGGGCCAATAGCTCCCAAGTCAGTTGACTTTAGGGTATTAGGTGTTAAAACACCCCTTCGGGCTTAATTGCTTAGGTTAGGGAGGCTACGAAATCAAACTTATCTATATTTTTATTATCATCATTTTTTATTTTTTTTTCTTTTTATTTGTTTTTCATGTTTTTTTTTAATTATATACAATCCCTTTCCCTTAGTTGTTACCTTTAACAAAAGAACATAAATAATGTAATAATCCAATATGCAACCCACAATCATATGTTAAAGTGTGTGTGTGTAAATTAAGGTTTAAAAATACATGTTAAATAAGTATATGAGCAGAATTAAGTGGTAACAATACGAGAGTTTGTAAACCTGAATATTTCAAGAATTATTATAATAGACCTTGTTAAGAATGGTTACTAAGATGCGTCTCAAGAGTCACTTTAACAAAAGAACTCCTTTACTCTGCCATCCTAGTAACAACAATTATGCACATGCTTTATGAAATGAAAAATAATTTTTTTTTTTTATCAACTACTACCCTCTCCCCCCAACCAAAACGAGACATTGTCCTCAATGTTCTAAGGTAGAAAGATAGAGTATAAAAGATATCACCTGAAATAACGAACACTGACAAAACCTGAAACACACTGAAACAAAAATAAGAAATAACAAAACATAATAAAACCAAAAGACACAAAAATTCACAAATGAAGGCTCAAATCCAATCTAAGCTTTTTACAGCTTTCCTTAGATGACCAATTTATGCGACTCATGGAAGTATCAATCACAGGAATGAAAGATTGTAGTTGGTCAATCAATTGTTCAGCAGTAGAAGCAGAGATTATGATTTGTCGTGCAGAAGATGTTAAAAATTCCTGTTCCACAGCATGATCAAGAAAAGACAACAACTTATCATAATAACCATTAACATTTAACAAACCTATGGGTTTATGGTAAATGTGCAATTGAGCCCAAGAGGAAATATGAAAGATCTCTTCCAATGTGCCTAGACCACCTGGTAAAGCAATGAAAGCATCAGCATGGTTAAACATTGCATTCATTCGAGCCGACATTGTGGAGACCTGAAGTTCCTCTCCAATTGTTTTTCCAATGATGTCCCCTTGTGCCAAAGCTTCAGGGACAACCCCCAAAACTTGACTACCTCCTAAAAATGCAGCTATTGACACACCTCCCATTAACCCAAGACTGCCTCCCCCATACACTAAATGAATTTTTCTCTCAGCTAGCACCTGACCAAGATGATTTGCTGATTCTAAAAACTCCTTTTATTTCCCAGGACTAGATCCACCGAAAACACAAATATTTCTTATTTGATGACTTGAGGAACTTGCCATTTCTACACACTTCTGTATTTGTTGAATGTATGGGTTGAGTAGAAATGAAAGGAAGGAAAAGAGGGTTTTATAGATGAGAAATTAGAAAGGCAATCATAACACCTATATGTAGGCCAGCTAGAGTCTCACACTTTCTCTCTCTCTTTTTATTTATTTATTTATTTACTTTTGAAAAAGCATGTGTATGTACAGGTAGTTGTGATTGTGGCTCACATCTTCCCTTGGTTTTACGTCCAAGAACGGCTTAAACGCCCTTTATGGGTCGGGGATAGGCTTCCCATCCAGTTTTCTTAAAAACTGGCAAACAGGGTCTTTTTTAGTCAGATTCCCAAGACTAAGTCGATCATGTTCTTTATGAAATAGTGGCCATAAATCATGAATTGCACGATGCACATCTCCACTAGGATGCGTCTCAAGAGTCAATAGAAGATTATCTAAAGACTCCTTACTCAGGCCATCCTTAATGAATTGTATTTTATCTTCACGGTTTATAGATACCATTCCTAAAGAACGACATTGTGTATTACAAGTCCATCTAGCACATCGATGACAGACATCCAGTCGTTTTGCACGACGCTTCTTTGCAAAATTGCTTTTACCTGTTCCAGGCATGTGTGAAATGAAGAAGTTAGAGGACTCACCTGATAATCGGACTTTTGCTTCAATCAACCAGCGAATATGTTCAGGAATTTCATGATTCATTAACAATCTCAATCTTGCACATCTAGCACGGTAAATTTTTGTAATCGCATTCTGAGGCAGAGCGGAAAAATACTTTTTCAATTTTTCAATATTAGTGTCCATTATCAAATGAGAATTGGAAGAGAGATTCAAAGAATTGCACAAATATATACACAAATATCAGTTATTGTGGGAAACTGAAAGAACCGACTTAAGTCACGGAGTACCGTTATCCGCCATTTGACCGGGGTGAGATAAACTAGCAAAAATCACTAAAAAAGAAATACAAAAACAATGTGAGAAAAAAAATAATCAACCTTTATCTACAAGATCATTCCAACTAGTTGATTCATTTTTACTAGGAAAATTATCAAAGTAAGCTTTCAAACGATGTTCATTTTCCTTAAATTCATTGTCATTCATTGAATTCTCAATATCACAGGCCCCATAAGGATTGCTCCATCTTGGTCTTAGCTCTCTAGGGACTGCATAGAGTTGAGAATTATAAAACAAAACTTTTTGACCAGTATCAATCTTTTGACAATTTTCACAAGTTTTACAGAATGCATGTGTGTCCTTGAACATGGTGGGCCAATAAAATCCACTTTGTAAGATTTTTACAGTTGTCTTTTTTGATGAGAAATAACTTCCACATGCTTCACAATGACAAAGTTTAATGACACTACTTACCTCATTGTCGGGAATGAATCTTTGAAATATTTGATCAGGATAATATTTGAATAAGTTAGGGTCATCACAATAAAAGCTCTTCACTTTGTTTAAAAACTTTTCTTTGTCTTGAGTACTCCAATCAACTAGCAAATCTCCTAAAGCAAGAAAATTGATATTTTTATCATACCAAGGCATTGGACTAAGAGAAAGTAAGGATTCGTTAGGAAAGTAATCATCGATTGGTGTGATGTCAGATGTCGAATCTGTTGTCACTGTTGACAAAAGATTCGCATCAACATTTTCGGTGCTTGTTTCATCCATGATTTCTTCCTCAGAATAAATCATTTGCAAATCTTTAGTTTCATCCAATTCATTTTTACTTAAAGTAGATTCAAGTTGATCATAAACTAATTCATCAATATGATCTACTTCTTGTAAATCATTATCATCTCCAGGTTGCTTGCAAATGTTGAAAATATTCATCTCCAATGTCATGTTTCCAAATGATAGCTTCATCAGTCCATTCCTACAATTAATCAATGCGTTAGAGGTTGCAAGAAAGGGACGTCCTAAAATAACAGGAAATGAATTACATGCTTCAACAGGTTCTGTGTCCAAGACAATAAAATCCACAGGATAAATGAATTTATCGACTTGTACTAACACATCCTCAATTATTCCTCTAGGCCGTTTTACAGATCTATCGGCAAGTAAAAGAGATATAGAAGTTGGTTTTAACTCACCTAGATTGAGACTTTGAAAAACTGAATATGGAAGTAAATTCACACTAGCTCCAAGATCAAGTAAGGCTCTTTCAATTTTATGCTCTCCAATAAAGCAAGAAATTGTAGGACAACCAGGGTCTTTATATTTCAAAGCATTATTGTTTTGAAGAATAGCACTTACTTGTTCGGCTAGAAAGGCTTTCTTTTTCACATTCAGTTTCCTCTTCACAGTGCAGAGATCTTTCAAAAATTTAGCATAGGAAGGAACCTGTTTAATTGCATCCAGCAAAGGTATATTGATCCTTACCTGTTTGAAAATTTCATAAATTTCAGAATTGTGATTGACTTTCCTTTGTTTGGTCATGGCTTGAGGAAATGGAAGTGCTGGCGGTGAATCAGTCGTTTCTTTGCAATTTTCAGATTCATCCCCTTCCTTACCCTTAGAGATTGATTCATCATCTTTCTCATAAGATTCAAGAGAGGGTTTTTCAATAACCTTACCACTGCGCAGAGTAGTGACTGATTTGACTTGATCCATGTGTTGGATTCCGGAACTACTTGCATTTGCATTGTATTGCCCTTTGGGATTTTGTTGTGTTTGAGATGGAAACTTACCTTTCTCTTGGAAACTGAGAGCAGATGTTAATTTAGCAAGAGTATCTTTAAAATCTGTCATGTTTTGAGCAAGTTGAGTATTGATTGTCTTTTGCTTTTCAATGAATGCATGCAATGTTTCCTCAAGATTTCTTCTAGAAGGTGGAGCATAAGAAGGTGCATATCCATGAGAATTTTGGAAATTATGGTGTGCTTGAAACGGTGGTTGTGAAGTTTGTGCATTGTTGTTCTCACTCTTCCAACTAAAATTTGGGTGATTCCTCCAACTAGGGTTGTATGTTTGGGAGTATGGGTTGTGGTTGGCCCTTTGAAAACTGTTTAAAGCATGTGCTTGTTCATGGAGACATTCTTTAAAAGAAGGCAAGGTTGGACAATCATTGGTTGAGTGTTCATTTGTTTCACAGATTTGACACATAATGTTTTCAACAGATTTTAATTAACCACTCTTTTTCAATTCTAGTGCCTCGAGTTTTCTAGCTAAAGATGCAAATTTGGCTTGGAGGTCATGATCTTCCCTAAGGTTGTACATACCTCCACTAGATGTATGAAGTTGAGTTTTACTCGGTGCCTCATATGTACCTGCAGTGTCCCAATTTTGAGCATTTTCAGCTAACAAGTCTAAGTACTCCATTGCTTCATCAGGGTCTTTATCTTCAAAAGTTCCATTGCACATCAATTCAACCATTTGCCTATCTTTAGGTGTTAACCCTTCATAGAAATGTGAAACCAATCTCCATGTTTCAAAACCATGATGAGGGCAAGTACTAAGCAAGTCTCAATACCTATCCCAACATTTGTAAAATGTTTCTCCTGGTTTTTGAGTGAAAGTGGTGATTTGTCTCTTGAAAGAGTTTGTTCTATGAGATGGGAAAAACTTCTTTAAAAATTGTTGTTGCATTTCATCCCAAGCACGAATGGATCCTGGTCTCAAATTTTGTAGCCATGTTTTAGCTTTATCTTTTAATGAAAAAGGAAAAAGCTTTAATCTGATGGTGTTCATGCTACAATTTAAATTATTATATGTGTTGCACACCTCCTCAAATTCCCTTAAATGCAAGTATGGATTTTCCAATTCCAAACCATGAAAAGATGGTAAAAGTTGAATAATACCTGGTTTAAAATTAAAATGAGATGCATCAGGAGGAAAAACTATACATGATGGTGCACTTGTTCTTGTGGGATTCATGTGGTCTCTAAGTGTTCTAGCACGGTTATTCTCATTATTTTCATTATGAAGTGATTGATTATCATCTTCAGCCAAATTTTCTGAAAATGATGAGGATACCCTAGAAAGTCTACCACTTGATGTACGTGACCACACTCTCATGCACGTTTAGGAATAAAATAAAAAAAAGAAGAAGAAAGCAAAAGAAGGAGGAAGAAAACAAAATAAAAAGAAACAAAAGAAAAGAAACAAAGTTATATACAAGAAAAGTGAAAAGAGAAAATAAAATAAATACTATAATTTATACAAGAACTTACCTCCCCGGTAACGGCGCCAAAAACTTGACACGACTAAAAGGTTGATGTCTTCTCCCAAGTGCAGGAGTGTCGAAGTAATAAATAACCCGGCAAGACCGGGGTCGAACCACAGGGAGGTTAATTGTACAAATTATAAACAACAATTATAAAACAACAATAATAATAACAATAACAACAACAAGAATAATAATACTAATACTAATACTAATACTAATACTAATAATAATAATAGTAGTACTAATAATAATAATAGTAGTAGTAGTAGTAGTAGTAATAATAAAGAAACAGAAGAAGAAGAAGATGATGATAACTTGGAAATGGATAATTAATGTAAGGATTAAACAATAATAATAACAAATGTCAAGGTTAGAGGTTCCACTGATGGTATATCAAACAAGTATAATATAAAGTCTTCTTATTCAATTGGAAACCACACATAAAGGAGGTTCCAATCAGATTATATATTGTTAACATGATTACATTAGTCATCTTATTCAATTAATGCTAATACTTGTAAATCTCGTCAAGCATTCATGATTATAACTTATGTTAACAACAAATCAAGTTCCTTTCATAGCTCAGGTGTCGGTTATACCATACATTATGGGCTATGAAAGTGCCAAGCATTTGTTGTACCAAGTGTTATACAACATAAATCAAGATTAGTCATTTAACAAGCAAAGTATTAAAGAGTGAACAAGATAACAAATATAAAACATGTTAGTATCAAGTTAACACTATAAAGTTAACATGACATATTCTCAAAGTCAATCCCTAAACCAATTAAACCTTAAAATTTGCATGCATACTCCTTCATTTGATTTATATCTTCATCTAACTCAATTAATTCTCATACTCAATATTCATATTCTCAAAATCAATGGGAGCTAAAAAGATCAAACATAATTTTTTTTTTAAAGAACAACAAATAAAACTAAAATAAGAAAACCAAAATTCTCCCAATAAATACCCCCACACTTAAAACACAACATTGTCCTCAATGTTGAAATAAAAGCAAAGGAATATAAGAGAATGACATAAAATAAATTAAAATATGAAAAGATAAAATATAAGGAAAATGAAAGCAAATCTAATTTTTTTTCTTTTGGTGCTAGGTTACCTCCAGTAAGCACTTTTGTTTTATGTCATTGGCTTGACATGTGGCATGCTCATTCTTCATAGATTGGTTCAGCAAACTCTAGAGAAGCGGTGAGTTTTGCCGTCCAACCTTCATAGAAAGGTTTCAAACGATGTCCATTGACCTTGAGTACTTTGTTGGTTTCTAAACTTGTAATTTCAACTACAGCATAAGGAAAAATATTAGAAACAACAAAGGGTCCAATCCAACGAGAGTGCAATTTTCCAGGAAAAAGTTTCAAATGCGAATGATAAAGAAGGACTTTGTCTCCAACATAAATTCCTTTCTTGTAAGCATTCAGTCATGAAGATTCTTAGTCTTTTCTTTGTAAATCCGTGCATTCTCGTAAGCATCATTTTGAATTTCTTCCAACTTTTGCAGTTGCAATTTTCTTGCAATCCCAGCAGCATCATAATCCATGTTGCATTGTTTAATGGCCCAAAAAACTTTGTGTTCAAGCTCTACTGGTAGATGACATGCTTTCCCATAAATCATTCTATAAAGTGACATTCCTATAGGTGATTTATAAGCAGTCCTATAAGCCCAAAATGCATCTCCAAGACGTAGACTCCAATCTCGTCGGTTAGGTTGCACTGTTTTCTCCAAAATGGACTTGATTTCTTGATTGGAAATTTCAGCTTGGCCATTTGTTTGCGGATGATATGTTGTGGAAGTTTGATGAGTCACATGATATTTGCGTAGCAATGCTTCCATGGAACGATTGTAGAAATGAGTGCCACGATCACTAATGATAGCTTTAGGGATGCCAAACCTATTAAATATGTGAGTTCTGACAAAATCTAAAACAACCTTAGCATCGTTAGTTCGTGTGGCTTTTGCCTCAATCCATTTGGACACATAATCAACAGCAAGAAGAATATAAAGATTTCCAAAAGAAGAAGGAAATGGACCTATAAAGTCAATACCCCAAACATCAAAAATTTCACTTACAAGAATATTTGTTAAAGGCATTTGATTTTTATGAGTGATATTACCTGTTTTTTGGCATTTTTCACATGATTTGCAAAAGTGATATGCATCTTTAAAAATAAAAAGCCAATAGAAACCACTTTCAAGTACTTTATGGGGTGTTCTTTTTGCTCCAAAATGTCCACCACAAGAGTGAGAATGACAAAAAGTGAGAATGGAATGAAATTCATCCTGTGGTACACATCTCCTTACTACTTGATCCACACAAAATTTCCACAAGTTAGGAGTGTCCCAAAAATAATATTTAGCATCAGCTTGTAACTTGTCCTTTTGGGATATAGACAAACCTGGAGGGAATTCTTTGGTGACTAAATAGTTCACCAAATCAGCATACCATGGTCTTATAGAGAAGTGCAACATATACAACTGCTCATCGGGGAATGTCTCGTTTATTGTTTCGATTTGCATATCCTCGGTCCTCAGTCAGCTCAAGTGATCAGCCACATGGTTTTCAACACCTTTTTTGTCTTAGATCTCAAGATCTAATACTTGTAAAAACAAGATCCATCTAATCAGTCTTGGTTTAGACTCCTTCTTCTTCAAAAGATATTTGAGAGCTGCATGGTCAGTAAAAACAATAACTTTTGTACCAAGTAGATATGACCTGAATTTTTCAAGAGCAAACACCTTTGCAAAAAGTTCCTTTTCAGTTGTATGGTACTTGCATTGTGCTCTATCCAACATGCGAGAACCATAAGCGATGACATGCAAATTCTTCCTAATTCTTTGCCCAAGCACAGCTCCTACTATATAGTCACTTGCATCACACATTATCTCAAAAGGTTTATCCCAATTTGGTGGTTAGATGATAGGGGCAGATGTGACAAGTCTCTTTAGCTCATCATGGGCATCTTTACATGCTTGAACAAACACAAAATCCACTTTTTTGGCTAATAGTCCGCACAAAGGTGCTGTAATCTTCGAGAAATCTTTGATACAACATCGATAGAAACCTGCATGGCCTAGAAAAGAACGAACTTTCCTCACGCATAAGGGGTAAGGCAATGATGAAATAACATATGTCTTAGCTTTATCAACCTCTAATCCATGTGAAGACACAACATGCCCAAGAACTATTCCTTGTTCTACCATAAAATAACACTTTTCATAGTTCAAGACAAGGTTAGTTTCAATGCATCTTTTCAGGATCAAGGATAAATTTTCTAGACATTTATCAAAAGAATCACCATACACCGTGAAATCATTCATAAAAACCTTGATTATTCTTTCAACATAGTCAGAAAAAATACTCATCATGCATCTTTGAAAAGTTGTAGGAGCATTACAGAGACCAAAAGGCATTCTCCTATATACATATGTATCAAATGGACATGTAAATGTAGTCTTTTCTTGATCCTCATGATTAATAATAATCTGATTGTATCCACTATATCCATTAAGAAAGCAATAAAAAGACTTACCTGCTAGGCGTTTGATAAAAAAAAAAATTGTTTTTCATTTCATAAAGCATGTGCATAATTGTTGTTACTAGGATGGCAGAGTAAAGGAGTTCTTTTGTTAAAGTGACTCTTGAGACGCATCTTAGTAACCATTCTTAACAAGGTCTATTATAATACTTCCTGAAATATTCAAGTTTACAAACTCTCGTATTGTTACCACTTAATTCTGCTCATATACTTATTAAACATGTATTCTTAAACCTTAATTTACACACACACACTTTAACATATGATTGTGGGTTGCATATTAGATTATTACATTATTTATGTTCTTTTGTTAAACGTAACAACTAAGGAAAAGGGATTGTATATAATTAAAACTTGACACGACTAAAAGGTTGATGTCTTCTCCCAAGTGCAGGAGTGTCGAAGTAATAAATAACCCGGCAAGACCGGGGTCGAACCACAGGGAGGTTAATTGTACAAATTATAGACAATAATTATAAACAACAATAATAGCAATAACAACAATAGTAATAATAATAATAATGAAAGAGAATAAGAAGAAGATGATGATGATGAGAACTTACAGATGAAATATTAATGTAAGGATTAAACAATAATAATAACAAATGTCAAGGTTAGAGGTTCCACTAATGGTATATCAAACAAGTATAGTATAAACTCTTAGTATTGAATTGGAAACCACACACAAAGGAGGTTCCAATCAGATTATATATTGTTAACATGATTACATTAGTCATCTTATTTAATTAATGTTAATACTTGTAAATCTCGTCAAGCATTCATGATTATAACTTATGTTAACAACAAATCAAGTTCCTTTCATAGCTCAGGTGTCGGTTATACCATACATTATGGGCTATGAAAGTGCCAAGCATTTGTTGTACCAAGTGTTATACAACATAAATCAAGATTAGTCATTTAACAAGCAAAGTATTAAAGAGTGAACAAGATAACAAATATAAAACATGTTAGTATCAAACATTAAGGTCCATATTAAGTTTACACTATACTTATTCTTCCACCATTAGTGTAACCTTTTCACCTTGACATAATTAACTTAGCTAGACATAATGAAAGAAAAGAAAACAAATAAACAAAATAAGAACATAAAAGCTAACTAAGTAAAGGAAAGGAAATGAAAGGCATAAACTTGATATTAATGAAAGTAAAGCATAAACATTACAAAAAATACAAAGAGAGAAAGGAAGAGCATGATCTTGATCTGAACACCAAGATGCCTAAATGCATGGCAAATGCCTCCTTTTATAGGCCAAAATTGGGAACTATTGATTTGATGACTAATTGATAAGTGGGTGGCCAACTTTTGACTTGGTTACAATCTTTATCTTCTCTTGTCTGCCCAAAACGTCATTGATAATGTCAAAATTGGAGCCAGTTGCAACATGAAAGTTGTAGGCAATTATGTCAGCTTTCTTGTGTAAACAATTCAGCTCATTTGGACTTCTAGAACTCCAGATATGGCCAAAATACCGAACAGTGCTCGGGCTGGAAGACAGATTCGGGCTTCTTTGTTGTTGCTACAATTTGGACTTGAAAATGGCCTTTTTAGATCTTGGGCTCATATGAAAGTTGTAGGCCTATGTCTTACCTTTCCATCCATATAAATTGGACCTAAATCTGAGATCTGTAGCTCCAAATATGGCCCAATTACCGAATAGTGTTCCGGTTTGGATTGCACCGACATCTCTTTTCTAAGTTTGACCATCTCTTTGCCTTTGCAATTTAAGTTCTTCAAGTCATCAATCAATCCTTTCATTTATTTGATAGGCCTGCATTAAAAATAGACATTTACCACAAATTATAGGTATCTTATATTATTAGATACATTATTATAAAACATATTTTAGTTAAGGAGTTATTGATACTTCAAGTGCAAAATGATGATATAAAACCATGATAAAAATGTACTTTTAAGTACTAATCAGCGTTCAAGCATTTGATCCATGAATGGTAATGGGAAATGATCTTTGTATGTAGAAAGATTGAGCTTTCTGTAATCAACACACATTCTCCATCCATTTGAGATGCGAGTAGGAATGAGCTCATCATTTTTGTTTTTCACCAATGTGATTCCGGTCTTTTTAGGCACCACATGGATTGGCGCCACCCATTTACTGTCAGTGATAGGATGGGGTAAATGACTCTTGCATCTAATAGTTTTAAAATTTCAGCTTTCACTACCTCCATCATAGGCGGGTTCAACCCCCATTCCATTTCCCTTATTGGTTTTGTGTTGTCCTCTAATAGTATATGATGCATACACATTGAGGAATTAATGCCCTTGATGTCGACTAAAGTCCATCCAATGGCCGTCTTGTGATCACACAACAACTTCACAAGTTTTTCCTCTTGCATACTTGTCAAACCTTTTGCTATGATAACATAAAGTGTATTATTGTCGCCAATGAATATATACTTCAAATTATCGGGCAAAAGTTTTAATTCTAACTCGGGGGCTTGTAAAATAGATGGTAAAAGCTTTTTATGTGAGAGTACTAAATCAACAAAGACATTACCATGGAGAACGGTTTGTAAAGCTTGTAAGGCCAATACTGATTCGTGTATGTTTTGGGGAACACACACGTGCATCTCCATCTCTTCTATCTTGGTGAAATCATAGCCATAGCTCAAAGCTATGCTTAATCCATCTTCGCAATCAAAATTACAAACTTGCTGCACACACTTATCAATTTGGTCATAACATGTGATAGAATAAACATTGTTATAAGGATATTTCATTGCATCATGAAAATTCATGAAAATTGAATTCAATTTTTTCATCTCCTACCTCCATAGACAAGGTATCCTTACCACAATCAATCTTTGTGTTGGCAGTTTTCAAGAATGGTCTCCCAAACAATATAGGAGTGCTGGTTGATAAATCATAAGAATCATGTTCCATATCAAGAATATAAAAATCACATGGAATAACCAAACTATTAATCTTGACTAGGACATCTTCTATCACACCAAGTGGGTAAACAAAACTACAATCTGCAAGTTGTATTACAATGCTAGTTTTATTCAAAGGTTCCAGACTAAGAGAATCATAAACATGTTTAGGCATAACACTAATAGATGCACCTAAATCACATAAGGCTCTTTTAAAACAAGCATTACCAATAACATATGGGATAGTAAACGCACCTAGGTCTTTTTGCTTTAAAGGCATATTCTTTTGAACAACAACAGATACAATTTCATCCATACTTACCATTTCATGACCTTTTAATTTGAAAGCTCTCTTAGCAGTACACAACTCCTTCAAAAATTTGGCATACTTTGGAATTTGCTTGATAGCATCAAGCAAAGGAATGTTGAGTTCACTTTCTTGAAAACCTCTAAAATTTCCTTTTCTTTGTCCTCTTTCTTTAACCTAGAAGAACTCACAGAAAAGGGTGGAATTGCTTTAAAACTGGAATTCATTGAGTGAGGAGTTACCTTTGGAGTGTTGGTCGATGTTTTAGTTTGTGGAGGAGGATGATGTTCCTTCCTTGTACTCAATTCAGTTTCTATCTCTTCTTCTTCCTCCATCTTAATTTGTTTTGACCTTTTCTCTTCAAGTTCTTTCCCACTTCTCAACATGATCGCACTAACATTTTGTTTTGGATTCAATGCTTGGAACAACAATTTTCCATTCATTTGTGCCTCCAATTTCCCTACACTAGAAGCTACTTGCCCCATTTGCTTCTCCAAGTTGTGAATACTTGACCTTGTTTCCTATTGAAATGACATGACATTTTGTTACAAGGTAACAATATTAGAAGCTAAAGTTTTCATCATCTCATGAAGATCATCATTGGATGACGACCCCGTAACATTGGAGTTTGTGAATGGAGGGGGTTGTCTTGCTTGATAATTCTGTTGGGGCTGAAATCCATTGGGATGGAATTGTCGGCCTTGATTGCCTTGGTGAGATGGGTTGCCATAACATAAATTGGGATGATATGATCTCTCCATCCAGGATTGTATGTGTTGGAAAAGGGATCATATTTATGTTGGGGCTGTCCGTTGAATGCTCCATCAATTCCATGAGCTTGTTCAATGTAATCTTCTTGCATTGTTGGGCACATCTGAAGCATGTCCTTGTAAGGAGCATATGCTACAAACTTTCACCTGCTGCACATTTCCACAAGCCAATGAATGCATAAGAGAATTAAGATCATTAACTTTATTTTCAAGGTTAGAAATACTTACCTCATTTACTCGTTTGTTGGAGAAATCTCCACGAGTGCCAAACTGTTTTGAGTTGGCTGCCATGTTTGAGATCAATTGGCGTGCAACCTCAGGTGTCTTATCCACCAATACGCCTCCACTTGCAGCATCAATGATACTACGGTCAGTAGGTGATTGTGTATCAAAAATGTCATTAAGTCTCTTATTTTACATATGTATTTATTGTTTTTATTTGGTTGTTTTTATAATAATTGATGTGTTTTTTAGAAGATTGAAGCAAATCTTAGTTCAAATAAGTGCTTCAAATTTGTCCAAAAATCAATTCTATTCTAATTCTAGAAAAGAATTATGATCTATTTCAAGCCCAAACTTACCTTATATTGTGTGCAAACTTCAACCATTAAACCCTCAAGGTTTCAATATCAATCTTAGCCCAAATAATAAGTACATTTGTATACCTATTTGATGCTCAAATTCAGCCCCAAATCAACCTTCAAATCAGCCCGAAAACAATCCATGATCTTACATGTCAACACAACAACAATTGATTTATTTTGGGTAATCCATTGATCCAAGAAGGCAAGCACATGGATGGAAAGCTAGAGGGAACATTTTTACATTATTTTGGGTGAAAAAGAAGAAAGAGATAGCTCATAAATGAGGAAGAAAATGTGCACTGATTAGTACTTAAAAGTGCATTTTTATCATGGTTTTATATCATCATTTTGCACTTGAAGTATCAATAACTCCTTAACTAAAGCATGTTTTATAATAATATATCTAATAATATAAGATACCTTTAATTTATGGTAAATTTTCATTTTAAATGCAGGCCTATCACATAAATGAAAATATTGATTGATGACTTTAAGAACTTAAATTGCAAAGGCAAAGAGATGGTCAAACTTAGAAAAGAGATGTCGGTGCAATCCAAACTGGAACACTGTTCGGTAATTGGGTCATATCTGGAACTATATATCTTAGATTTAGGTCCAATTTATATGGATGGAAAGGTAAGACATAGGCCTACAACTTTCATATGGAGCCCAAGATCTAAAAAGGCCATTATCAAGTCCAAATTGTAGCAACAACAAAGAAGCCCGAATCTGTCTTCCAGCCCGAGCACTGTTCGGTATTTTGGCCATATCTGGAGTTCTAGAAGTCCAAATGAGCTGAATTGTTTACACAAGAAATCTGAGACAATTGCCTACAATTTTCATGTTTACAACTGGCTCCAATTTTGACGTTATCAATGACGTTTTGGGCAGACAAGAGAAGATAAGGATTGTCACCAAGTCAAAAGTTGGCCACCCACTTATCAATTAGTCATCAAATCAATAGTTCCCAATTTTGGCCTATAAAAGGAGGCATTTGTCATGCATTTAGGCATCTTGGTTTCCAGATCAAGATCATGCTCTTCCTTTCTCTCTTTGTATTTTTTTGTAATGTTTATGCTTTGCTTTCATTAATATTAAGTTTATGCCTTTCATTTCCTTTCCTTTACTTAGTTAGCTTTTATGTTCTTATTTTGTTTATCTATTTTTCTTTCTTTCATTATGTCTAGCTAAGTTAATTATGTCAAGGTGAAAAGGTTACACTAATGGTGGAAGAATAAGTATAGTGTAAACTTAATATGGACCTTAATGTTTGATACTAACATGTTTTATATTTGTTATCTTGTTCACTCTTTAATACTTTGCTTGTTAAATGACTAATCTTGATTTATGTTGTATAACACTTGGTACAACAAATGCTTGGCACTTTCATAGCCCATAATGTATGGTATAACCGACACCTGAGCTATGAAAGGAACTTGATTTGTTGTTAACATAAGTTATAATCATGAATGCTTGACGAGATTTACAAGTATTAGCATTAATTGAATAAGATGACTAATGTAATCATGTTAACAATATATAATCTGATTGGAACCTCCTTTGTGTGTGGTTTCCAATTCAATAATAAGAGTTTATACTATACTTGTTTGATATACCATTAGTGGAACCTCTAACCTTGACATTTGTTATTATTATTGTTTAATCCTTACATTAATATTTCATCTCTAAGTTCTCATCATCATCATCTTCTTCTTCTTCTCTTTCTTTATTATTATTATTATTATTATTATTATTATTATTATTATTATTATTACTATTATTATTGTTATTGTTGTTATTATTGTTGTTGTTGTTGTTATTATTATTGTTGTTGTTGTATTATTGTTATTTATAATTTATACAATTAACCTCCCTGTGGTTCGACCCCGGTCTTGCCGGGTTATTTATTACTTCGACACTCCTGCACTTGGGAGAAGACATCAATCTTTTTGTCGTGTCAAGTTTTTGGCGCCGTTGCCGGGGAGGTAAGTTCTTGTATAAATTATAGTATTTATTTTATTTTCTCTTTTCACCTTTCTTGTATATAACTTTGTTTCTTTTCTTTTTATTTTGTTTTCTTCCTCCTTCTTTTGCTTTCTTCTTTTTTTATTTTATTTTATTCCTACACGTGCATGAGAGCGTGGTCACGTACATCAAGTGGTAGACTTTGTAGGATATCCTCATCATTTTCAGAAAATATGGCTAAAGAAGATAATCAATCACTTCATAATGAAAATAATGAGAATAACCGTGCTAGAACACTTAGAGACCACATGAATCCCACAAGAACAAGTGCACCATCATGTATAGTTTTTCCTCCTGATGCATCTCATTTTAATTTTAAACCAGGTATTATTCAACTTTTACCTTCTTTTCATGGCTTAGAATTGGAAAATCCATACTTGCATTTAAGGGAATTTGAGGAGGTCTGCAACACATATAATAATTTAAATTGTAGCATGAACACCATTAGATTAAAGCTTTTTCCTTTTTCATTAAAAGATAAAGCTAAAACATGGCTACAAAATTTAAGACCAGGATCCATTCGTGTTTGGGATGAAATGCAACAACAATTTTTAAAGAAGTTTTTCCCATCTCATAGAACAAACTCTTTCAAAAGACAAATCACCACTTTCACTCAAAAACCAGGAGAAACATTTTACCAATGTTGGGATAGGTATCGAGACTTGCTTAGTACTTGCCCTCATCATGGTTTTGAAACATGGAGATTGGTTTCACATTTCTATGAAGGGTTAACACCTAAAGATAGGCAAATGGTTGAATTGATGTGCAATGGAACTTTTGAAGATAAAGACCCTGATGAAGCAATGGAGTACTTAGACTTGTTAGCTGAAAATGCTCAAAATTAGGACACCGCGGGTACTTATGAGGCACCGAGTAAAACTCAACCTCATACATCTAGTGGAGGTATGTACAACCTTAGGGAAGATCATGACCTTCAAGCCAAATTTGCATCTTTAGCTAAAAAAGTCGAGGCACTGGAATTGAAAAAGAGTGGTCAATTAAAATTTGTTGAAAACATTGTGTGTCAAATCTGTGAAACAAATGAACACTCAACCAATAACTGTCCAACCTTGCCTTCTTTTAAAGAATGTCTCCATGAACAAGCCCATGCTTTAAATAGTTTTCAAAGGGCCAACCACAACCCATACTCCCAAACATACTACCCTGGTTGGAGGAATCACCCAAATTTCAGTTGGAAGAGTGAGAACAACAATGCACAAACTTCACAACCACCGTTTCAAGCACACCATAATTTCCAAAATTCTCATGGATATGCACCTTCTTATGCTCCACCTCCTAGAAGAAATCTTGAGGAAACATTGCATGCATTCATTGAAAAGCAAGAGACAATTAATACTCAACTTGTTCAAAACATGACAGATTTTAAAGATACTCTTGCTAAATTAACATCTGCTCTCAGTTTCCAAGAGAAAGGTAAGTTTCCATCTCAACAGCAACAAAATCCCAAAGGGCAATACAATGCAAATGTAAGTAGTTCCAGAAGCCAACATATGGATCAAGTCAAATCAGTCACTACTCTGCGCAGCGGTAAGGTTATTGAAAAACCCTCTCTTGAACCTTATAAGAAAGATGATGAAGTCAATCTCTGAGGGTAAGGAAGGGGATGAATTTGAAAATTGCAAAGAAATGACTGATTCACCGCCAGCACTTCCATTTCCTCAAGCCATGACCAAACAAAAGAAAGTCAATCACAATTCTGAAATTTATGAAATTTTCAAACAGGTAAGGATCAATATACCTTTGCTGGATACAATTAAACAGGTTCCTTCCTATGCTAAATTTTTGAAAGATCTATGCACTGTGAAGAGGAAACTGAATGTGAAAAAGAAAGCCTTTCTAGCCGAACAAGTAAGTGCTATTCTTCAAAACAATAATGCTTTGAAATATAAAGACCCTGGTTGTCCTACAATTTCCTGTTTTATTGGAGAGCATAAAATTGAAAGAGCCTTACTTGATCTTGGTGCTAGTGTGAATTTACTTCCATATTCAGTTTTTCACAGTCTCAATCTAGGTGAGTTAAAACCAACTTCTATATCTCTTTTACTTGCCGATAGATCTGTAAAAGTGCCTAGAGGAATAATTGAAGACGTGTTAGTACAAGTCGATAAATTCATTTATCCTGTGGATTTTATTGTCTTGGACACAGAACCTGTTGAAGCATGTAATTCATTTCCTGTTATTTTAGGACGTCCGTTTCTTGCAACCTCTAACGCATTGATTAATTGTAGGAATGGATTGATGAAGCTATCATTTGGAAACATGACATTGGAGATGAATATTTTCAACATTTGCAAGCAACCTGGAGATGATAATGATTCACAAGAAGTAGATCATATTGATGAATTAGTTTATGATCAACTTGAATCTACTTTAAGTAAAAATGAATTGGATGAAACTGAAGATTTGCAAATGATTTATTCTGAGGAAGAAATCATGGATGAAACACGCACAAAAAATATTGGTGCGAATCTTTTGTCAACAGTGACAACAGATTCGACATCTGGCATCACACCAATCGATGATTACTTTCCTAACGAATCCTTACTTTCTCTTAGTCCAATGCCTTGGTATGATAAAAATATCAATTTTCTTGCTTTAGGAGATTTGCCAACTGATTGGAGTATCCAAGACAAAGAAAAGTTTTTGAACGAAGTGAAGAATTTTTATTGTGATGACCCTACCTTATTCAAATATTGTCCTGATCAAATATTTCAAAGATTCATTCCCGACAATGAGGTAAGTAGTGTCATTAAACTTTGTCATTTTGAAGCATGTGGAAGTTATTTCTCGTCAAAAAAGACTGCTGCAAAAATCTTTCAAAATGGATTTTATTGGCCCACCATGTTCAAGGACACACATGCATTCTGCAAAACTTGTGAAAATTGTCAAAAAATTGACACTGGTCAAAAAGTTTTGTTTTATGATTCTCAACTCTATGCATTCCCTAAAGAGCTAAGATTAAGATGGACCAATCCTTATGGGGCCTGTGATATTGAGAATTTAATGAATGATAATGATTTTAAGGAAAATGGACATCGTTTGAAAGCTTACTTTGATAATTTTCCTAGTGAAAATGAATCAGCTGGTTTGAATGATCTTGTAGATAAAGGTTGATTATTTTTTTTCTCACATTCTCTTTTTTATGTTTCTTTTTGAGTGATTTTTGCTAGTTTCTCTCACCCCGGTCAAATGGCGGATAACGGTACTCCGTGACTTAAGTCGGTTCTTTCAGTTTCCCACAATTACTGATATTTGTAATGCGATTACAAAAATTTACCGTGTTAGAGGTGCAAGATTGAGATTGTTAATGAATCATGGAATTCCTGAAGATATTTGCTGGTTGATTGAAGCAAAGGTCCGATTATCAGGTGAGTCCTTTAATTTCTTCATTTCACACATGCCTAGAACAGGTAAAAGCACTTTTGCAAAGAAGCGTCGTGCAAAACGACTGGATGTCTGTCATCGATGTGCTAGATGGACTTGTAATACACAATGTCATTCTTTAGGAATGGTATCTATAAACCGTGAAGATAAAATACAATTCATTAAGGATGGCCTAAGTAAGGAGTCTTTGGATAATCTTCTATTGACTCTTGAGACGCATCCTAGTGGAGATGTGCATCGTGTAATTCATGATTTATGGCCACTATTTCATAAAGAACATGATCGACTTAGTCTTAGGAATCTGACTAAAAAAGACTCTCTTTGCCAGTTTTTAAGAAAACTAGATGGGAAGCCTATCCCCGACCCATAGAGGGCGTTTAAGCCGTTCTTGGACGTAAAACCAAGGGAAGATGTGAGCCACAATCACAACTACCTGTACATACACATGGTTTTTTCAAAAGTAAATAAATAAATAAATAAAAAGAGAGAGAGAGAGTGTGTAAGACTCTAGCTGGCCTACATATAGGTGTTATGATTGCCTTTCTAATTTCTCATCTATAAAACCCTCTTTTCCTTCCTTTCATTTCTACTCAACCCATACATTCAACAAATACAGAAGTGTGTAGAAATGGCAAGTTCTTCAAGTCATCAAATAAGAAATATTTGTGTTTTCGGTGGATCTGGTCCTGGGAAAGAAAAGGAGTTTTTAGAATCAGCAAATCATCTTGGTCAGGTGCTAGCTGAGAGAAAGATTCATTTAGTGTATGGGGGATGCAGTCTTGGGTTTATGGGAGGTGTATCAATAGCTGCATTTTTAGGAGGTAGTCAAGTTTTAGGAGTCGTCCCTGAAGCTTTGGCACAAGGGAACATCATTGGAAAAACAATTGGAGAGGAACTTCAGGTCTCCACAATGTCGGCTCGAATGAATGCAATGTTTAACCATGCTGATGCTTTCATTGCTTTACCAGGTGGTCTAGGCACATTGGAAGAGATCTTTCATATTTCCTCTTGGGCTCAATTGCACATTCACCATAAATCCATTGGTTTGTTAAATGTTAATGGTTATTATGATAAGTTGTTGTCTTTTCTTGATCATGCTGTGGAACAGGAATTTTTAACATCTTCTGCACGACAAATCATAATCTCTGCTACTACTGCTGAATAATTGATTGACCAACTACAATCTTTCATTCCTGTGATTGATCCTTCCATGAGTCACATAAATTGGACATCTACGGGAAGCCGTAAAAAGCTTAGATTGGATTTGAGCCTTCATTTGTGAATTTTTGTGTCTTTTGGTTTTATTATTGTGTTTTGTTATTTCTTATTTTTGTTTCAGTGTGTTTCAGGTTTTGTCAGTGTTCGTTATTTCAAGTGATATCTTCTATACTCTATCTTTCTACCTTAGAACATTGAGGACAATGTCTCGTTTTGGTTGGGGGGAAAGGGTAGTAGTTGATAAAAAAAAATTGTTTTTCATTTCAGAAAGCATGTGCATAATTGTTGTTACTAGGATGGTAGAGTAGAGGAGTTCTTTTGTTAAAGTAACTCTTGAGACGCATCTTAGTAACCATTCTTAACAAGGTCTATTATAATACTTCCTGAAATATTCAGGTTTACAAACTCTCGTATTGTTATCACTTAATTCTGCTCATATACTTATTTAACATGTATTCTTAAACCTTAATTTACACACACACACTTTAACATATGATTGTGGGTTGCATATTGGATTATTACATTATTTATGTTCTTTTGTTAAAGGTAACAACTAAGGGAAAGGAATTGTATATAATTAAAAAAAACATAAAAAAAAAGAGAAAAAAAAAAGAAAAAAAATGATGATAATAAAAATGTAGATAAGTTTGGTTTCGTAGCCTCCCTAACCTAAGCAATTAAGCCCGAAGGGGTGTTTTAACACCTAATACCCTAAAGTCAACTGACTTAGGAGCTATTGGCCCAGCGCTTGTTACATGGGTTGAGGAGAAAAGCTTAAGGGAATCAAACATTGCACTATCTACATATCAGTATCTACGACCCGAGTTACTAAGCTCGTAGGGGTGTCTTAACACCTAATGCCCTAAGACCAACTGGTCTAGGAGTCATTAGCTGAAAGCTCGTTACATGGGTTAAAGATGCATGATGTTTTTAAATTATATGTATATAGATTTAAAAAAAAAAGAAAAAAAAAGAGACAAAAATAGTAATCCCAACCCAAGGAAGTTAACCTTAAACATTAGAACAAAAATTTTGTTTTCTTCCAAGAAAAACCCCATAATTATGTGTTGATATATTGAGCACAAAAGAAAGGTTTATTAATATCTTGTTAAGAGGTATTGAGCAGATATATAAATTTAATGAGAGTTTGTTTATCTGGATAGTTAATGGAAGTTAAATGATGAATACCTTGCGTTGTGGAATTTGCAAATTGTTTTTCTATTTTACGCTTTGATTACTAGGGACTAGTAATAAGCTGGTTGAGGGGTGTGATTAGTACTTAAAAATGCATTTTTATCATGGTTTTATATCATCATTTTGCACTTGAAGTATCAATAACTCCTTAACTAAAGCATGTTTTATAATAATATATCTAATAATATAAGATACCTTTAATTTATGGTAAATTTTCATTTTAAATGCAGGCCTATCACATAAATGAAAATATTGATTGATGACTTTAAGAACTTAAATTGCAAAGGCAAAGAGATGGTCAAACTTAGAAAAGAGATGTCGGTGCAATCCAAACCGGAACACTGTTCGGTAATTGGGTCATATCTGGAGCTATATATCTCAGATTTAGGTCCAATTTATATGGATGGAAAGGTAAGACATAGGCCTACAACTTTCATATGGAGCCCAAGATCTAAAAAGGCCATTATCAAGTCCAAATTGTAGCAACAACAAAGAAGCCCGAATCTGTCTTCCAGCCCGAGCACTGTTCGGTATTTTGGCCATATCTGGAGTTCTAGAAGTCCAAATGAGCTGAATTGTTTACACAAGAAAGCTACGACAATTGCCTACAATTTTCATGTTTACAACTGGCTCCAATTTTGACGTTATCAATGACGTTTTGGGCAGACAAGAGAAGATAAGGATTGTCACCAAGTCAAAAGTTGGCCACCCACTTATCAATTAGTCATCAAATCAATAGTTCCCAATTTTGGCCTATAAGAGGAGGCATTTGTCATGCATTTAGGCATCTTGGTTTCCAGATCAAGATCATGCTCTTCCTTTCTCTCTTTGTATTTTTTGTAATGTTTATGCTTTGCTTTCATTAATATTAAGTTTATGCCTTTCATTTCCTTTCCTTTACTTAGTTAGCTTTTATGTTCTTATTTTGTTTATCTATTTTTCTTTCTTTCATTATGTCTAGCTAAGTTAATTATGTCAAGGTGAAAAGGTTACACTAATGGTGAAAGAATAAGTATAGTGTAAACTTAATATGGACCTTAATGTTTGATACTAACATGTTTTATATTTGTTATCTTGTTCACTCTTTAATACTTTGCTTGTTAAATGACTAATCTTGATTTATGTTGTATAACACTTGGTACAACAAATTCGTGGCACTTTCATAGCCCATAATGTATGGTATAACCGACACCTGAGCTATGAAAGGAACTTGATTTGTTGTTAACATAAGTTATAATGATGAATGCTTGGCGAGATTTACAAGTATTAGCATTAATTGAATAAGATGACTAATGTAATCATGTTAACAATATATAATCTGATTGGAACCTCCTTTGTGTGTGGTTTCCAATTCAATAATAAGAGTTTATACTATACTTGTTTGATATACCATTAGTGGAACCTCTAACCTTGATATTTGTTATTATTATTGTTTAATCCTTACATTAATATTTCATCTCTAAGTTCTCATCATCATCATCTTCTTCTTCTTCTCTTTCTTTATTATTATTATTATTATTATTATTATTATTATTATTATTATTGTTATTGTTGTTATTATTGTTGTTGTTGTTATTATTATTGTTGTTGTTGTATTATTGTTATTTATAATTTGTACAATTAACCTCCCTGTGGTTCGACCCCGGTCTTGCCGGGTTATTTATTACTTCGACACTCCTGCACTTGGGAGAAGACATCAATCTTTTCGTCGTGTCATGCACCAAAGTGGTTGCAAAGCTGTCCTGATTTGATTTTTCAGAACACCTTTCGGTCTTTTGCCCATACCTTTTTACTCAGGTGTCCAAATGAGCTTTTCTTTAATGATATGGAAAGGTGACAAAATTTCCTATAAATATGTCTCTAATAGACATCTCGAAAAAAAAGCTTCTAAGAGGGTCAAATTGTTGTCCAAAGGTAGAGTTAGATTTGTGTCCGAATATTTTCTAAAATTGTGTTGTGTTCTTCTTTATAAATTTCGGTTCTTTAGTTTGTAAAACTTATTATTTCAGTTTGATTCAAGTTATTTCATGTTTATTGAAGTGTTCTTATATATAATCATGGTTGGTTAAACTCTTTCTTGGATCCAAATCAAGGATAATGGTGATTGAGGTGTGTTCTTTGGGATATGAATGAATCTTAATGTTTATCTTCTCATTTTCTTCATGAATGATTTATTATTGCAAAGAAATTTTAGAAATCATTTAGGTAATGTTATAATCTTGAATTTTTATGCACAAACTTTAGTTTTGGTATAGAGATTGCTTGATTCAATGTCTTACTTAATATGAAAGTACTTGTTCATTCTTAAGCAATAATCAATCTTCATCTTTCTAAACTTCATTGTAATATCTTCCGATCTAATATCACCATCGTTGATATTAGGTTGAGTTATCTTATATATGTTGAAGAAATCACCAATACATCACCATTAAAATTGATTTGGACCAAGACTTACTTTTTCTTGTCATTTAAAATCTATTTACATTTTTTTTTATCTTTGAAAACAAATTCATCAATCATTTTCAACCAAGTTATTGTTAATTTAATTTCTCTTGAGTTTTTTTTTTTGTTACCTAGCTTAATTTCCAGATCTAGCTCTCTGTGGATATGACCTCGATCTTACCGAGTTAATTGCTACATCGCACACTTGTGCACTTGCGAGTTAAAACAAGCCAATCATAAAAAGCGATCAAGCAATTTTGGCGTCGTTGCCGGGGAGCTAGCAAACAAAGGTAACAAATTTAGATTTGATTATTGGAACACTAAGAAAAAATCATATAAAAATATTTTTTTTACCTTAACGTTTCGGATATTGGACTGTGGACTGGACTATTAATTGTTGGATTTTGATTGGTTCAACCATTTTTCTTTTATTGTCTATTCTTATTAGTTTCTAATATTTTTCTTGTTTATTTCATTTTATTTTGTTGATATTGTTTTTATTTATTGTCTAAAGTGCTTGGCCGGTATTACCGCCTTTTTATTCATGCTTGTTATAATTATCTTTTAATGTTTATTGTTGTTATTTTTATTATATTTTATTGTCTAAAGTGCATGGCCAGTATTACCGCCTCTTGTTTATTTCAGTTTATTTTGTTGTTTTGTTATGATTATTTTTCTTATAGTTATTGTTTGAAGTGCTTGGCTGGTATTACCGCCCCTTATTTATTTCATTTTATTTTGTTGTTTTGTTATGATTATTTTTCTTATATTTATTGTTTGAAGTGCTTGGCCGGTATTACCGCTTTTTTATTCAAGCTTATTATAATTATCTTTTAATGTTTATTATTGTTAATAGTGCTTATTAGTTGGAGGGTGAATTTCTTAATTTGTTGTATTTTTATGTTTGATCTATTACTTTTATTTGCAATTTTTTTTTCTTTCCTTTCCTTTCATATTCATATAACTGTTATATTATTATTATTATTATTATATTATTATTATTATTATTATTATTATTATTATTATTATTATTATTATTTTATCATGGCTAATGTTGAAGATGTTGAGGGTGAAGGGAGTGTTCAAGGTAATGGACCTCCACAATTCAATGATTAACCTAATTTTCAAACTCTTAGAGAGTATCTTCACCCGGCCAGACAAAGTACACCTTCGTGTATTATCTTACCTCTTAATCAACAAGCTTTCAATTTGAAACCGGGCATGATTCAACTTCTTCCCACATTTCATGGTATGGATTCTAAAAATCCATACATACACATTAAAGACTTTGAAGAGGTATGTAATACTTTTATTGATAAAACATGCACCGAGGAAACCATTCAGCTTAAATTATTCCCTTTCTCTCTAAAGGATAAAGCCAAGCTTTGGCTAAACTCCTTGCGTCCTAGGTGTATACCCACATGGAGAGAAATGCAAGCTGAATTTTTGAAAAAATACTTCCCCACTCATAGGACAGTAGCCTTACAACGTCAAATGATGAATTTTTCTTGTAGTCCAAATGAGTCATTTCACTAAGCTTGGAAAAGGTTCAAAGACTTGTTAAATGCATCCCTCACCATGGTTTTGAGATGTGGAGGTTAGTGAGTTTCTTTTATGACTCTCTTACCGCAGATTTTAAAAACCTAGTGTCAACCACGTGTAATGGTGAATTTTATGACAAAGAACCAAGTGAGGCCTTTAAGAGATCCTTAGAGGATACTCTTCAACAATTCATGCAAAGGCAAGGAAGAATCAACAACCAAGCTTACAAATTCCAAGACTAGACCAATAGGACCTTAGATGGCATTCGAAGTCAACTAACTAAGTTGACTCAATCACTAAGCATTCATGAGAAGGGAAAAATCCCAGCTTAACCAATGCCCAATCCTAGAGGTCAGGTACACATGAGTGAATCCTCACCTTGTGAACCTTCAAACCATGAACAAGTCCAAGCCATCACTACCCTTAGAAATGGAAAGATTGTTGAGAAAGGTATAGGTTTTAGGATTCCTAAAGGTATTGTGGAGGAGAAATCTAGGGAAAGTGAAGAGGGAATCAAAACACAAGTGACAAATAAGAGTTTCAGTGACAAAGAAGGCAAGCTAAATGAGAAAGAGATGAGTGAGAAAGGAGATGATTCAAGAAAAATTGAAGTCAAAGTGAGTGATTTAGAATTTGTTCCTAGAGCACCATTTCCATAAAGGTTAGGGAAACCTAAACAAGATCTTATGAACTCAGAAATCTATGAATCGTTCAAACAAGTGAAAGTCAATATTCCACTCCTTGATGCAATTAAACAAGTTCCATCTTATGCAAAGTTTCTTAAGGATTTATGCACAGTCAAGAGGAGATTGAATGTGAAAGAAAGAGCCTTTCTAACTGAACATGCTATTGCCATCATCTAGTTTAATACCCCTCCCAAATACAAAGATCCTGGTTGTCCTACCATTTCATGCATTATTGGAAGTCATAAGATAGATCAAGCTTTGTTGGATTTAGGAGCAAGTGTGAATTTAATATCCTACACTGTTTACGAACAATTAGGTTTAGGAGAAATCAAGCCTCCTTGAATCACCCTTCAATTAGCTAATAGGTTAATCAAGATTCCCAAGGGTATCGTTGAGGATGTGTTGGTCCAAGTAGATAAATTCTACTTTCCTATTGATTTTGTAGTGTTAGACACCGTACCAATTCAAGGTTCTAATGCTCCTATCCCAATCATTTTAGGGAGACTTTTCCTAGCTACATCCAATGCCTTAATTAACTGTAGGAATGGGGTGATAAAATTGTCTTTTGGGAATATGACTGTGGAGATGAACATATTCAATGTCTCCAAACAAATTGGGGAACATGAGGACATTAGAGATGTAGATTTGATCCAAACAGTTTGTCAAGAACACTATGAGAGAGTGTGGATCAAGGACCCATTGGAGAGAACTTTAATTCATGATGAAAGATTTTGTTCTTTGGAGTATGTTGATGAGGAAGTAAGAGAACTCGAGACTTATCTAGATCCAATACCTATTATGTCAATAGGTCAATGGACCCCATCGTTTGAGCCTTTGATTTCACCCCCAAGTGAAAGTTGAGGCATCTCTTGTCCAGCCTTATAAACCAGAAAGGAAGCCTTTAACGAGTGATGTTAAGTATGCATTTCTAGGGGAAGATGAATCATATCCTAATGTGATCTCATCAAAACTTAGCATAGAGCAAGAACAAAAACTTTTGAGAATGGTGAGAAAACACAAGAAAGCCATTGGGTGAAAAATTACTGACTTGAAAGGAATTAGCCCTCTTTTATGTACACATAGAATCTATCTTGAAAAAGAGACTAAATCTATGAGGCAAATGCAAAGACGATTGAACGCAAACATGAAGGAAGTAGTGAGAGGTGAAGTGCTTAAGCTACTTGATGCAAGTATCATTTACCTTATTATAAACTCAAAATGGGTTAGTCCAACCCAAGTTGTCCCTAAAAAATCTAGAGTCACGATAGTGAAGAATGAAAATAATGAGCTAGTACCAACTAGAATCCAAACTGGATGGTGTATGTGCATTGATTATCGTAAATTGAACGTGGTGACTAGGAAGGACCATTTTCCGCTTCCATTTTTAGACCAAGTACTTGAAAGAGTAGCTGGAAGGGCTTTCTATTATTTTGTTGATGGATACTCAGGTTACAACCAAATTGAGATTTCTTTAGAAGACCAAGAAAAAACCACTTTCACTTGTCCTTTTGGTACCTATGTTTATAGAAGAATGCCTTTTGGTTTGTGTAATGCACCAGCCACTTTTCAAAGGTGTATGATGAGTATCTTAAGTGACATGGTGGAAAATATTTTGAAAGTTTTCATAGATGATTTTTCAGTTTATGGGGATTCTTATGAGTTGTGTCTAATGCATTTAGGAAAAGTTCTTGAAAGGTGTAAAGAGAGCAATCTTGTACTCAATTGGGAGAAGTGTCATTTTATGGTGACACATGACATTGTCTTAGGTCACATTGTCTCTTCAAAAGGAATAGAGGTAGATAAGTCAAAAGTGGAAATCATTTAAAAATAACATACCTAATTAGTACTTAAAAGTGCATTTTTATCATGGTTTTATATCATCATTTTGCACTTGAAGTATCAATAACTCCTTAACTAAAGCATGTTTTATAATAATATATCTAATAATATAAGATACCTTCAATTTGTGGTAAATGTTCATTTTAAATACAAGCTTATCACATAAATGAAAGGATTAAATGATGACTTTAAGAACTTAAATTGCAAGGATAAAGAGATGGCCAAACTTAGAAAAGAGATGTCGATGCAATCCAAACCGGAACACTGTTCGGTAATTGGGTAATATCTGGAACTATAGATCTCAGATTTAGGTCCACTTTATATGGATGGAGAAGGTAAGACATAGGCCTATAACTTTCATATGGAGCTCAAGATTTAGAAAGGTCATTTTGAAGTCTAAATTGTAGCAACAACAAAGAAGCCCAAATCAATCCTCCAAGCCTGAGCACTGTTCCTTATTTTGGCTATATCTGGAGTTCTAAAAGTCTAAATGAGTTGGCTTTTTTACACAAGATAGCTGAGACAATTTTCTACAACTTTCATGTTTTTGAGTGGCTCTAATTTTGATGTTATCAATGACATTTTGGGCAGAAAAGAGAAGATAAAGATTGTCACCAAGTCAAGAGTTGGCCACCCACTTATCAATTAGTCATCAAATCAATAGTTTCCAATTTTGGCCTATAAAAGGAGGCATTTGCCATGCATTTAGGAATCTTGGTTTCCAGATCAAGATCATTCTCTTCCTTTCTCTCTTTGTATTCTTTGTAATATTTATGCTTTGCTTTCATTAATATCAAGTTTATGCCTTTCATTTCCTTTCCTTTTATGTTAACTTTTATGTTCTTATTTTGTTTATTTATTTTTCTTTCTTTCATTATGTCTAGCTAAGTTTATTATGTCAAGGTGAAAAGGTTATACTAATGGTGTAAGAATAAGTATAGTGTAAACTTAATATGGACTTTAATGTTTGATACTAACATGTTTTATATTTGTTATCTTGTTCACTCTTTAATACTTTACTTGTTAAATGATTAATCTTGATTTATGTTGTATAACAATTGGTACAACAAATGCTTGGTACTTTCATAGCCCATACTGTATGGTATAACCGACACATGAGCTATGAAAGGAACTTAATTTGTTGTTAACATAAGTTATAATCATGAATGCTTGACGAGATTTATAAGTATTAGCAGTAATTGAATAAGATGACTAATGTAATCATGTTAACAATTTATAATCTGATTGGAACCTCATTTATGTGTGGTTTCCAATTGAATAATAAGAGTTTATATTATACTTGTTTGACATACTGATTAGTACTTAAAAGTGCATTTTTATCATGGTTTTATATCATCATTTTGCACTTGAAGTATCAATAACTCCTTAACTAAAATATGTTTTATAATAATATATCTAATAATATAAGATACCTTTAATTTATGGTAAATGTTCATTTTAAATGCAGGCCTATCACATAAATAAAAATATTGATTGATGACTTTAAGAACTTAAATTGCAAAGGCAAAGAGATGGCCAAACTTAGAAAAGAGATGTCGGTGCGATCCAAACCGGAACACTGTTCGGTAATTGGGTCATATCTGGAGCTACAGATCTCAGATTTAGGTCCAATTTATATGGATGGAAAGGTAAGACATAGGCCTACAACTTTCATATGGATCCCAAGATCTAAAAAGGCCATTATCAAGTCCAAATTGTAGCAACAACAAAGAAGCCCGAATCTGTCTTCCAGCCCGAGCACTGTTCGGTATTTTGGCCATATCTAGAGTTGTAGAAGTCCAAATGAGCTGAAGTTTTTACACACAAAAGATGAGACAATTGTCTACAACTTTCATGTTTACAACTGGCTCCAATTTTGACGTTATCAATGACGTTTTGGGCAGACAAGAGAAGATAAGGATTGTCACCAAGTCAAAAGTTGGCCACCCACTTATCAATTAGTCATCAAATCAATAGTTCCCAATTTTGGCCTATAAAAGGAGGCATTTGCCATGCATTTAGGCATCTTGGTTTCCAGATCAAGATCATTCTCTTCCTTTCTCTCTTTGTATTCTTTGTAATATTTATGCTTTGCTTTCATTAATATCAAGTTTATGCCTTTCATTTCCTTTCCTTTACTTAGTTAGCTTTTATGTTCTTATTTTGTTTATCTATTTTGCTTTCTTTCATTATGTCTAGCTAAGTTAATTATGTCAAGGTGAAAAGGTTACACTAATGGTGTGAGAATAAGTATAATGTAAACTTAATATGGACTTTAATGTTTGATACTAACATGTTTTATATTTGTTATCTTGTTCACTCTTCAATACTTTGCTTGTTAAATGACTAATCTTGATTTATGTTGTATAACACTTGGTACAACAAATGCTTGGCACTTTCATAGCCCATAATGTATGGTATAACCGACACCTGAGCTATGAAAGGAACTTGATTTGTTGTTAACATAAGTTATAATCATGAATGCTTGACGAGATTTACAAGTATTAGCATTAATTGAATAAGATGACTAATGTAATCATGTTAACAATATATAATCTGATTGGAACCTCCTTTGTGTGTGGTTTCCAATTGAATAATATGAGTTTATATTATACTTGTTTGACATACCATTAGTGGAATCTCTAACCTTGAGATTTGTTATTATTATTGTTTAATCGTTACATTAATTTTCCATCTCCAAGTTCTCATCATCTTCTTCTTCTTCTCTTTCTTTATTATTATTATTATTACTACTACTACTACTACTAGTACTACTAGTACTATTATTATTATTATTATTATTATTATTATTATTATTATTATTATTGTTATTGTTGTTGTTATTATTGCTATTATTGTTGTTTATAATTGTTGTCTATAATTTGTACAATTAACCTCCCTATGGTTCGACCCCGGTCTTGCCGGGTTATTTATTACTTCGACACTCCTGCACTTGGGAGAAGACATCAACCTTTTAGTCGTGTCAATAAGATACCTTTAATTTGTGGTAAATGTTCATTTTAAATGCAGGCCTATCACATAAATGAAAGGATTGATTGATGAATTTAAGAACTGTAATTGAAAGGATAGAGAGATGGCCAAACTTAGAAAAGAGATGTAGGTGCAATCCAAACTGGAACACTGTTTGGTAATTAGTCATCAAATCAATAGTTCCCAATTTTGGCCTATAAAAAGAGGCATTTGCCATGCATTTAGGCATCTTGGTTTCCAAATCAAGATCATGCTCTTGCTTTCTCTCTTTGTATTTTTTTTTATAATGTTTATCTTTTGGTAGACAAGATAACATAAGGATTGTCACCAAGTCAAGAGTTGGTCACCCACTTATTAATTAGTCATCAAATCAATAGTTCCTAATTTTGGCCTATAAAAAGAGGCATTTGTCATACATTTAGGCATCTTGGTTTCCAAATCAAGATCATGCTCTTGCTTTCTCTCTTTGTATTTTTTTTTATAATGTTTATCCTTTGCTTTCATTAATATTAAGTTTATGCCTTTCATTTCCTTTCCTTTACTTAGTTAACTTTTATCTTATTAATGTTCTTATTTTGTTTATCTATTTTTCTTTCTTTCATTATGTCTACCTATGTTTATTATGTTAAGGTGAAAAGGTTACACTAATGGTGTAAGAATAAGTATAGTATAAACTTAATATGGACTTTAATGTTTGATACTAACATGTTTTATATCTGTTATCTTGTTCACTCTTTAATACTTTGCTTGTTAAATGACTAATCTTGATTTATGTTGTATAACACTTGGTACAACAAATGTTTAGCACTTTCATAGCTCAAACTGTATGGTATAACCGATACCTCAGCTATGAAAGGAAATTAATTTGTTGTTAACATAAGTTATAATCATGAATACTTGATGAAATTTACAAGTATTAGCATTAATTGAATAAGATGACTAATGTAATCATTAATTTATAATTTGTACAATTAACTTCCCACTAGTTCGATCCCGGTCTTGTACAATTAATTTTGCAGTTGAAGTATCAATAACTCCTTAACTAAATCAGGTTTTATAATAACAAATCTAATAATATAAGATACCTTTAATTTGTGGTAAATATTCATCTTAAATGCATGTGTATCACATAAATGAAAGGATTGATTAATGAGTTTAAGTATTGAAATTGAAAGGACAAAGAGATTCTGGTGTAGTCCAAACTTAAACACTGTTTGGTAATTGGGTCATATCTGGAGTTGTAGATCTTAGATTTAGGTCTATTTTACAAGGATGGAAAGGTCAGATATAGACCTATAACTTTCATGTGGGGGTATGTTTTAGTAAGGCCATTTTTGGGTTCAAATTATAGCAACAACAAAGAGGTCCAAATCTGTCCTGAAAGCTTGACACTATTAAGTGTTCAACCTATATCAAGAGTTCTAGAAGTCCAAATGACATCAAACACTAAATAGTATGCGAGTTGTAGGATAGATTTAGAGTTCTTTATTGTCAACAATTTCGACTTGAAAATGGTCTTTTTAAATATTGGGCTCCGTATGAAAGTTGTAGGCCTATGTCTTACCTTTTCATCCATATAAAATAGACCTAAATTCAAGATCTACAGCTCCAGATATGAACCAATTACCGAACAGTGTTTCGGTTTGGACTGCACCAACATCTCTTTTCTAAGTTTGGTCATCTCTTTTTCCTTTCAATTTTAGTTTTTAAATTCATCAATTAGTCCTTTTATTTATTTGATAGTCCTACATTTAAAATAATCATTTATCACAAATTAAAGGAGTTATAAAACCTTATATTATTAGATATGTTATTACAAAACATGCTTTAGTTAAGGAGTTATTGATACTTCAAGTGCAAAATGATGATATAAAACCTTCATAAAAATACACTTTTAAGTACTAATCACACCCCCCCCTAACCAGCTTATTACTAGTCCCTAGTAATCAAAATATTAAAATAGAAAAACAATTTAGAAATTCCACAAAGCAAGGTATTCATCATTCAACCTTCGTTAATCTATCTAAATAAACAAACTCATTAAATTTATATATTTGCTCAATACCTCTTAAACAAGATATTAATAAACCTTTCTTTTGTGTTCAATATATCAACACATAGTTATGGGGCTTTACTTGGAAAAAAACAAAAGTCTTATTCTAATGTTTAAGGTTAACTTCCTTGGTTGTGATTTTGTTTTTGTTTTTTTAAATATATATTGACACGACTGAAAGATTGATGTCTTCTCCCAAGTGCAGGAGTGTCGAAGTAATAAATAACCCGGCAAGACCGGGGTCGAACCACAGGGAGGTTAATTGTACAAATTATAAATAACAATTATAAACAACAACAATAATAACAGTAATAACAATAATAACAACAATGACAATAATAATAATAATAATAATAATAATAATAATAATAATAATACTAGTAGTAGTAGTAGTAGTAGTAGTAATAATAATAATAATAATAATAATAATAATAAAGAAAGAGAAGAAGAAGATGATGATGAGAACTTGGAGATGGAAAATTAATGTAAGGATTAAACAATAATAATAACAAATGTCAAGGTTAGAGGTTTCACTAATGGTATGTCAAACAAGTATAGTATAAACTCTTATTATTCAATTGGAAACCACACACAAAGGAGGTTCCAATCAGATTATATATTGTTAACATGATTACATTAGTCATCTTATTCAATTAATACTAATACTTGTAAATCTCGTCAAGCATTCATGATTATAACTTATGTTAACAACAAATCAAGTTCCTTTCATAGCTCAGGTGTCGGTTATACCATACATTATGGGCTATGAAAGTGCCAAGCATTTGTTGTACCAAGTGTTATACAACATAAATCAAGATTAGTCATTTAACAAGCAAAGTATTAAAGAGTGAACAAGATAACAAATATAAAACATGTTAGTATCAAACATTAAAGTCCATATTAAGTTTACACTATACTTATTCTTACACCATTAGTGTAACCTTTTCACCTTGACATAATTAACTTAGCTAGACATAATGAAAGAAAGAAAAATAAATAAACAAAATAAGAACATAAAAGTTAACTAAGTAAAGGAAATGAAATGAAATGAAAGGCATAAACTTGATATTAATGAAAGTAAAGCATAAACATTACAAAAAATACAAAGAGAGAAAGGAAGAGCATGATCTTGATCTGAACACCAAGATGCCTAAATGCATGGCAAATGCCTCCTTTTATAGGCCAAAATTGGGAACTATTGATTTGATGACTAATTGATAAGTGGGTGGCCAACTTTTGACTTGGTGACAATCCTTATCTTCTCTTACCTTTCTATCCATATAAATTGGACCTAAATCTGAGATCTGTAGCTCCAGATATGGCCCAATTACCGAACAGTGTTCTGGTTTGGATTGCACCGACATCTCTTCTCTAAGTTTGACCATCTCTTTATCCATGCAATTTAAGTGCTTCAAGTCATCAATCAATCCTTTCATTTATGTGATAGACCTGCATTAAAAATAGACATTTACCACAAATTATAGGTATCTTATATTATTAGATACATTATTATAAAACATATTTTAGTTAAGGAGTTATTGATACTTCAAGTGCAAAATGATGATATAAAACCATGATAAAAATGCACTTTTAAGTACTAATCATATATACATGTAACTTAAAACACAATGCATCTTTAACCTATGTAACGAGCTTTCAACTAATGACTCTCAAATTAGTTGGTCTTAGGGAATTAGGTGTTGAGCCACCCCTAGAAGCTTAGTAACTTGGGTTGTCGATACTGACACGACCAAAAGATTGATGTCTTCTCCCAAGTGTAGGAGTGTCGAAGTAATAAATAACCCGACAAGACTGGGGTCAAACCATAGGGAGGTTAATTGTACAAATTATAAATAACAATAATACAACAATAACAACAACAACAACAACAACAACAACAATAATACAAGTAGTAGTAGTAGTAGTAATAAAGAAAAAGAAGGAGAAGAAAAAGAAGATGATGAGAACTTTGAGAAGGAATATTAATGTAACGATTAAACAATGATAATAACAAATATCAAGGTTAGAGGATCCACTAATGGTATGTCAAACAAGTATAGTATAAACTCTTATTATTCAATTGGAAACCACACACAAAGGAGGTTCCAATCAGATTATAGATTGTTAACATGATTACATTAGTTATGTTGTTCGATTAATGCTAATACTTATAAATCTCATCAAGCATTCATGATTATAGCTTATGTTAACAACAAATCAAGTTTCTTCCATAACTCAAGTGTCAGTTATACCATACAGTATGGGCTATGAAAGTGCCAAGCATTTGTTGTACCAAGTGTTATACAACATAAATCAAGATTAGTCATTTAACAAGCAAAGTATTAAAGAGTGAACAAGATAACAAATATAAAACATGTTAGTATCAAACATTAAAGTCCATATTAAGTTTACACTATACTTATTCTTACACCATTAGTGTAACCTTTTCACCTTGACATAATAAACTTAGCTAGACATAATAAAAGAAAGAAAACTAAATAAACAAAATAAGAACATAAATAAGATAAGAGTTAACTAAGTAAAGGAAAGGAAATGAAAGGCATAAACTTGATAATAATGAAATCAAAGCATAAACATTACAAAAAATACAAAGAGAGAAAGGAAGAGCATGATTTTGATCTGAACACCAAGATGCCTAAATATATGGCAAATGCCTCCTTTTATAGGCCAAAATTAGGAACTATTGATTTGATGACTAATTGATGAGTGGGTGGCCAACTCTTGACTTGGTGACAATCCTTATCTTCTCTTGTCTGTCCAAAAACGTTATTGATAACGTCAAAATTGGAGCCACTCAAAAACATGAAAGTTGTAGGCAATTGTCTCATCTTTCTTGTGTAAAATGTTCAGCTCGTTTGGACTTGAAAATGAAATTTTTAGATCTTGGGCTCTATATGAAAGTTGTAGGTCTATGTCTTACCTTTCCATCCATATAAAGTGGACCTAAATCTGAGATCTATAGCTCGAGATATGACCCAATTACCGAATAGTGTTCAAGTTTGGATTGCACCGACATCTCTTTTGTAATTTTTGGTCATCTCTTTGCCCTTGCAATTTAAGTTCTTAAAGTCATCAATCAATCCTTTCATTTATATGATAGGCCTGCATTTAAAATGAACATTTACTGATGTAACCATATTAGTCGATAGTTTCACCCATATTTACCTAATGTTTTGTCCATGTTTTATATGTAAAATGCCTTGATATTCTTTATTTCAAGGATCGGTTCTAATTTCCATTGGTGGATGTGTGCTTGCAACCAAGGTTTGTTTTCTTGATAAATTTCAATTTCAATTGATTTTGTTTGCTAGCTTAATTTCTTCCATAGTTTAGATCATCACAAATCAAAACCCCCCAAATGCATAACGTATAGCATAAAAATCTAAACTAAATCTTTCTTGTGGGATCGACCCCTTGCTTGCTCTATACTATCTTGTGTGTTGTGTTTTAAGCTAGGGTAATTAATTTGTGCAACCACGACATCGCAATATTTACCACAAATTAAAGGTATCTTATATTATTAGATATATTATTATAAAGCATGTTTTAGTTAAGGAGTTATTGATACTTCAAGTGCAAAATGATGATATAAAACCATGATAAAAATGCACTTTTAAGTACTAATCACACCCCCCAACCACCTTATTACTAGTCCCTAGTAATCAAAGTGTTAAAATAGAAAAACAATTTGTAAATTCCATAAAGCAAGGTATTCATCATTTAACTTCCATTAATCTATCCAGATAAACAAACTCTCATTAAATTTATATATCTGTTCAATACCTCTTAACAAGATATTAATAAACCTTTCTTTTGTGCTCAATATGTCAACACATAATTATGGGGCTTTTCTTGGAAAAAAATAAAATTTTTGTTCTGATGTTTAAGATTAACTTCCTTGGGTTGGGATTATTATTTTTGTTCTTTTTTCTTCTTCTTCTTCTTTTTGTTTAAATATATATACATTTAATTTAAAAACATCATGCATTTTTAACCCATATAAAGAGCTTTCAGCTAATGACTCCCAAATCAGTTGGTCTTAGGGCATTAGGTGTTGAGACACCCCTACGATCTTAATAACTCGGGTCGCAGATACTGATATGTAGATAGTGCAATGTTTGATTCCCTTAAGCTTTTCTCCACAACCCATGTAACAAGCGTTGGGCCAATAGCTCCCAAGTCAGTTGACTTTAGGGTATTAGGTGTTAAAACACCCCTTCGGGCTTAATTGCTTAGGTTAGGCAGGCTACGAAACCAAACACTGACAAAACCTGAAACACACTGAAACAAAAATAAGAAATAACAAAACACAATAATAAAACTAAAAGACACACAAATTCACAAATGAAGGCTCAAATCCAATCTAAGCTTTTTATGGCTTTCCTTAGATGACCAATTTATACGACTCATGGAAGGATCAATCACAGGAATGAAGAATTGTAGTTGGTCAATCAATTGTTCAGCAGTAGCAGCAGAGATTATGATTTGTCGTGCAGAAGATGTTAGAAATTCTTGTTCCACAGCATGATCAAGAAAAGACAACAACTTATCATAATAACCATTAACATTTAACAAACCTATGGGTTTATGGTGAATGTGTAGTTGAGCCGAAGAGGAAATATGAAAGATCTCTTCCAATGTGCCTAGACCACCTGGTAAAGCAATGAAGGCATCAACATGGTTAAACATTCCATTCATTCGAGCCGACATTGTGGAGACCTAAAGTTCCTCTCCAATTGTTGTTCCAATGATGTCCCCTTGTGCTAAAGCTTCCAGGACGACCCCCAAAACTTGACTATCTCCTAAAAATGCAGCTATTTACACACCTCCTATTAACCCTAGACTGCCTCCCCCATACACTAAATGAATCTTTCTCTCAGCTAGCACTTGACCAAGATGATTTGCTGATTCTAGAAACTCTTTTTCTTTCCCAGGACTAGATCCACCGAAAACACAAATATTTCTTATATCATGACTTGAGGAACTTGCCATTTCTACACACTTCTGTATTTGTTGAATGTATGGGTTGAGTAGAAATGAAAGGAAGGAAGAGAGGGTTTTATAGATGAGAAATTAAAAAGACAATCATAACACCTATATGTAGGCCAGCTAGAGTCTCACACTTTCTCTCTTTTTATTTATTTATTTATTTACTTTTGAAAAAAAGCATGTGTATGTACAAGTAGTTGAGATTGTGGCTCACATCTTCCCTTGGTTTTACGTCCAAGAACGGCTTAAACGCCCTCTATGGATCGGGGATAGGCTTCCCATCCAATTTTCTTAAAAACTGGCAAATAGGGTCTTTTTTAGTCAGATTCCCAAGACTAAGTCGATCATGTTCTTTATGAAATAGTGGCTGTAAATCATGAATTACACGATGCACATCTCCATTAGGATGTGTCTCAAGAATCAATAGAATATTATTTAAAGACTACTTACTCAGGCCATCCTTAATGAATTGTATTTTATCTTCACAGTTTATAGATACCATTCCTAAAGAACAACATTGTGTATTACAAGTCCATCTAGCACATCGATGACAGACTTTTAATTGTTTTGCACGACGTTTCTTTGCAAAAGTACTTTTACCTGTTCTAGGCATGTGTGAAATGAAGGAGTTCGAGGACTCACCTAATAATCGAACCTTTGCTTCAATCAACCAATGAATATCTTTAGAAATTCCATGATTCATTAACAATCTCAATCTTGTATTTCTAGCACGGTAAATTTTTGTAATCGCATTCTAAGATAGAGCGGGAAAATACTTTTTCAATTTTTCAAGATTAGTGTCCATTTTCAAATGAGAATTGGAAGAGAGATTCAAAGAACTGCACAAATATACACACAGATATCAGTTATTGTGGGAAACTGAAAGAACCGACTTAAGTCACGGAGTACCGTTGTCCGCCATTTGACCGGGGTAAGAGAAACTAGCAAAAATTACTCAAAAAGAAACACAAAAACAATGTGAGAAAAACAAAATAATCAACCTTTATCTATAAGATCATTCAAACCAGTTGATTCATTTTCACTAGGAAAATTATCAAAGTAAGCTTTCAAACAATGTCTATTTTCCTTAAAATCATTGTCATTCATTGAATTCTCAATATCACAGGCCCCATAAGGATTGCTCCATCTTAATCTTAGCTCTTTAGGGAATGCATGCGTGTCCTTAAACATGGTGGGCCAATAAAATCTATTTTAAAAGATTTTTGCAACTGTCTTTTTTGACAAGAAATAACTTCCACATGCTTTAGAATGACCAAGTTTAATGACACTACTTACCTCATTTATCGGGAATGAATCTTTGAAATATTTGACTAGGACAATATTTGAATAAGTTAGGGTCATCACAATAAAAACTCTTCACTTCGTTCAAAAACGTTTCTTTGTCTTGGGTACTCCAATCAACTGGCAAATCTCCTAAAGCAAGAAAATTGATATTTTTATTATACCAGATGTCAGATGTCGAATTTGTTGTCACTATTGAAAAAAGTTTCCCATCAACATTTTCGGTGCTTGTTTCATCCGTGATTGCTTCCTTAGAATAAATCATTTGCAAATCTTCATATTCATCTAACTCATTTTTACTTAAAGTAGATTCAAGTTGATCATAAACTAATTCGTCAATATGATCTACTTCTTGTAAATCATTATCTTCTCCAGGTTGTTTGCAAATGTTGAAAATATTCATCTCCAATGTGATGTTTCCAAATGATAGCTTCATCAGTCCATTCCTACAATTAATCAATGCGTTAGAAGTTGCAAGAAACGAACGTCCTAAAATAATAGGAAATGAATTACATGCTTCAACAGGTTTTGTATCCAAGACAATAAAATCCACAAGATAAATAAATTTATCGACTTGTACTAACACATCTTCAATTATTCCTCTAGGCATTTTTACAGATCTATCGCCAAGTAAAAGAGATATAGAAGTTGGTTTTAACTCACCTAGATTGAGAATTTGAAAAACTGAATATGGAAGTAAATTCACATTAGCACCAAGATCAAGTAAGGCTCTTTCAATTTTATGTTCTCGAATAAAGCAAGAAATTGTAGGACAATTAGGGTCTTTATATTTCAAAGCATTATTGGTCTAAAGAATAGCACTTACTTGTTCAGCTAGAAAGGCTTTCTTTTTCACATTCAGTTTCCTCTTCACAGTGTACAGATCTTTCAAAAATTTAGCATAAGAAGGAATCTGTTTAATAACATCCAGTAAGGTTCAAGAGTGGGTTTTTCAATAACCTTACCACTACGAAGAGTAATGACTAATTTAGCTTGATCCATGTGTTAACTTCCAAAACTACTTGTATTTGCATTGTATTTTCACTTGGGATTTTGTTGTAAATGAGATGAAAACTTAACTTCTCTTGGAAACTGAGTGTAGATGTCAATTTCACAAGAGTATCTTTAAAATCTGTCATGCTTTGAGCAAGTTGAGTATTAATTGTCTCTTGCTTTTCAATGAATGCATGGAATGTTTCCTTAAGATTTCTTCTAGGAGATGGAGCATAAAGAGGTGCATATCCATGAGAATTTTAGAAATTATAGTGTGCTTAAAATGGTGGTTGTGAAGTTTATATATTGTTATTATCACTCTTCCAATTAAAATTTGGATGATTTCTCTAACCAGGGTTGAATTTTTTAAAGCATGCGCTTGTTCATGGAGACATTTCTTAAAAAAAGGCAAGGTTGGACAGTTAGTGGTTGAGTGTTCATTTGTTTCACATATTTGACACATAATGTTTTCAATAGATTTTAATTGACCACTCTTTTTCAATTCTAGTGCCTCGACTTTTCTAGCTAAAGATACAAGCTTGCCTTGGGGCTCATGATCTTCCCTAAGGTTATATATACCTCCACTAGATGTATGAGGTTGAGTTTTACTTGGTATCTCATAAGTACCTACAATGTCCTAATTTTGAGCATTTTCAGCTAACAAGTCTAAGTACTCCATTGCTTTATCAGGGTTTTTATCTTCAAAAGTTCCATTACACATCAATTGAACCATTTTCCTATCTCTAGGTGTTAACCCTTCATAAAAATATGAGACTAATCTCCATGTTTCAAAACCATGATGAGGGTAAGTATTAAGTAAGTCTCGATACCTATCCCAACATTGATAAAATGTTTCTCCTAGTTTTTGAGTGAAAGTGGTGATTTGTTTTTTTTAAAGAGTTTATTCTGTGAGATGGGAAACACTTCTTTAAAAATTATTACTGTATTTCATCCCAAGCATGAATTGATCCTGGTCTCAAATTTTGTAGCCATGTTTTAGCTTTATCTTTTAATGAAAAAGAAAAAAGTTTTAATCTGATGGTGTTCATGCTACAATTTGAGTCATTATAGGTGTTATAGAACTCTTCAAATTCCTTTGAATGCAAGTATGGATTTTCTAAATCTAAGTTATAATGTCTGGCTTAAAATTAAAATGAGATGCATCATGAGGAAAAACTATGCATGATGGTGCACTTGTCCTTGTGGGATTCATGTGGTCTCTAAGTGTTCTAACACGATTATTCTCATTATGAAGGGATTGATTATCTTCTTCGGCTATATTTTTTAAAAATGATGAGGATACCCTACAAAGTCTACCACTTAATATACGTGACCACACTCTCATGCATGTGTAGGAATAGAATAAAAGGAAGAAGAAAACAAAAGAAAAAGAAACAAGAGAAAAGAAATAAAGTTATATACAAGAAAAGTGAAAAGAAAAAATAAAATAAATACTATAATTTGTACATGAACTTACCTCCCCGGCAACGGTATCAAAAACTTGACACGACCAAAAGATTGATGTCTTCTCCCAAGTGCAAGACTGTCGAAGTAATAAATAACCCGGCAAGACCAAGGTCGAACCATAGAAAGGTTAATTGTATAAATTATAGATAACAATAATATAACAACAATAATAACACTAAATACTAATAATAATAATACTAATATTATTATTAATAATAATAGTAATAGTATAATAATAATAATTATAGTAGTAGTAGTAGTAGTAGTAGAAGTAGTAAATAAGAAGAAGAAGAAGAAGAAGACAACTTTAAGATGGAATATTAATGTAAGGATTAAACAATGATAACAACAAATGTCAAGGTTAGAGGATCCACTAATAGTATGTCAAACAAGTATAGTATAAACTCTTATTATTCAATTGGAAACTGATTAGTACTTAAAAGTGCATTTTTGTCAAGGTTTTATATCATCATTTTGCACTTGAAGTATGAATAATTCCTTAACTAAAGCATATTTTATAATAATATATCTAATAATATAAGATACCTTCAATTTATGGTAAATGTTTAATTTAAATGCAAGCCTATCACATAAATAAAAGGATTGATTGATGAATTTAAGAACTAAAATTGAAAGGGCAAAGAGATGACCAAAATTAGAAAAGAGATGTTAGTGCAATCCAAACCAGAATATTATTCGGTAATTGGGTCATATATGGAGCTATAGATATCAGATTTAGGTCTACTTTATATGGATGGAAAGGTAAGACATAGACCTACATCTTTCGTACGGAGCCCAAGATCTAAAAAGGCCATTTTTAAATCCAAATTGTTGCAACAACAAAGAAGCCCGAATCTATCCTCCAGCCCGAGCATTGTTCAATAGTTTGGCTATATCTGGAGTTCTAGAAGTCAAAATGAGTTGAATGTTTTATACAAGACAATTGAGACAATTTTCTACAACTTTCATGTTTTCAAGTTGCTCCAATTTCAATGTTATCAATGACGTTGTGGGCAGACAAAAGAAGATAAGGATTGTCACCAAGTCAAGAGTTGGCCACCCACTCATCAATTAGTCATCAAATCAATAGTCTCTAATTTTGGCCTATAAAAGGAGGCATTTGGCATGCATTTAGACATCTTGGTTTCCAGATCAAGATCATGCTTTTGCTTTTTCTCTTTGTATTTTTTTGTAATGTTTATGCTTTGTTTTCATTAATATCAAGTTTATGGCTTTCATTTCCTTTCCTACTTAGTTAACTTTTATCTTATTTATGTTCTTATTTTGTTTATCTATTTTTCTTTCTTTCATTATGTCTAGCTAAGTTTATTAAGTAAAGGTGAAAAGGTTACACTAATGGTGTAAGAATAAGTATATTATAAACTTAACATGGACTTTAACATGTTTTGTATTATTTATCTTGTTCACTCTTTAATACTTAACATGGCTAAGTTTCTTTAATGACTAATCTTGATTTATGTTGTATAACACTTGGTACAACAAATGCTTGGCACTTTCATAGTTCATACTGTATGGTATAACTGACACCTGAACTATGAAAGGAACTTGATTTGTTGTTAATATAAGTTATAATCATGAATGCTTAACGAGATTTACAAATATTAGCATTAATTGAATAAGATTACTAATGTAATCATGTTAACAATCTATAATCTGATTGGAACCTCCTTTGTGTGTAGTTTCCAATTGACTAATAAGAGTTTATACTATACTTGTTTGACATACTATTAGTGGATCCTCTAACCTTGACATTTATTGTTATCGTTGTTAAATCTTTACGTTAATATTTCATCTCAAAGTTCTCATCACCTTCTTCTTCTTCTTCTTCTTCTTCGTTTATTATTATTATTATTAGTAGTAGTAGTAGTAGTAGTACTACTACTACTACTATTATTGTTGTTGTTGTTGTTGTTGTTGTTACAATTATTGTTGTTAGTATTGTTATTGTTGTTGTATTATTGTTGTTTATACTACTACTACTACTACTATTATTGTTGTTGTTGTTGTTGTTGTTGTTACAATTATTGTTGTTATTATTGTTATTGTTGTTGTATTATTGTTATTTATAATTTGTACAATTAACCTCCCTATCTTGCCGGGTTATTTATTTCTTCAACACTCCTGCACTTTGGGAGAAGACATCAATCTTTTAGTCGTGTCAAAAACCACACAAAAAGAAGGTTCCAATCAAATTATAAATTGTTAACATGATTACATTAGTTATCTTATTCGATTAATGTTAATACTTGTAAATATTGTCAGGCATTGATGATTACAACTTATGTTAATAATAAATCAAGTTCCTTTCATAGCTCAGGTGTCGGTTATACCATACAGTATAGGCTATGAAAGTGTCAAGCATTTGTTGTACCAAGTGTTATACAACATAAATCTAGATTAGTCATTTAATAAGCAAAGTATTAAAGAGTGAACAAGATAATAAATATAAAACATGTTAGTATCAAACAATAAAGTCCATATTCAGTTTACATTATATTTATTCTTACACCATTAGTGTAACCTTTTCATCTTGACATAATAAACTTAGCTAAATATAATGAAATAAAGAAAAATAAATAAATAGAATAAGAACATAAATAAGATAAAAGTTAACTAAATAAAGGAAAAGAAATAAAAGGTATAAACTTGATATTAATGAAAGCAAAACATAAGTAATACAAAAAATACAAAGAGAGAAAGCAAGAGCATGATCTTGATCTGGAAACCAAGATGCCTAAAAATGCATGGTAAATGCCTCCTTTTATAGGCCAAAATTATGAACTATTGATTTGATGACTAATTGATGAGTGGGTGGCCAACTCTTGACTTGGTGACAATCCTTATCTTCTCTTGTCGACCCAAAACATCATTGATAACGTCAGAATTTGAACCACTTGAAAACATGAAAGTTGTAGGAAATTATCTCAACTTTCCAAAAAAAAAATAAAGGTCATATGGACTTCTAAAACTATAGATATGGGTCAAATACTAAATAGTAGGCGGGCTGTAGGATAGATTCGGAATTTTTTATTGTTACTACAAATCAAGTTGTAGCATAAACTATATTATTGTTATCTATAATTTTTTTTGGAAAGCTAAGACAATTGTCTATAACTTTCATGTTTTCAAATGGTTCTAATTTTGACGTTATCAATAACATTTTGGGCAGATAAGAGAAAATAACGATTCTCACCAAGTCAAGAGTTGGTCACCCACTCATCAATTAGTCATCAAATCAATAATTTCCAATTTTAGCCTATAAAAGGAGGCATTTGCCATGTCTTTAGGCATCTTGGTTTCTAGATCAAGATCATGCTCTTGTTTTCTCTCTTTTTATTTTTTGTAATGTTTATACGTTGCTTTCATTAATATCAAGTTTATGCCTTTCATTTCCTTTCCTTTACTCAGTTAACTCTTATACTATTTATGTTCTTATTTTTTTTTTCTTTCTTTTATTATGTTTAGCTAAGTTTATTATGTTAAGGTGAAAAGATTACACTAATGGTGTAAGAATTAGTGTAAACTTAATATGGACTTTAATATTTGATACTAACATGTTTTGTATTTGTTATATTGTTCACTCTTTAATACTTTGCTTGTTAAATGACTAATCTTGATTTATGTTGTATAACACTTGGTACAACAAATACTTGGCACTTTCATAGTTCATACTGTATGGTATAACCAACACCTGAGTTATGAAAGGAACTTGATTTGTTGTTAATATAAGTTATAATCATGAATACTTAACGAGATTTATAAGTATTAGCCTTAATCTAATAAGATGACTAATGTAATCATATTAACAATCTATAATATGATTGGAACCTCCTTTGTGTGTGGTTTCCAATTGAATAATAAAAGTTTATACTATACTTGTTTGTCATACCATTAGTGAAACCTCTAACCTTGTCATTTGTTATTATCATTGTTTAATCCTTACATTAATATTTCATCTCGAAGTTCTCATCTTCTTCTTCTTCTTCTTCTTTTTCTTTATTATTATTATTATTATTATTATTATTATTATTAGTAGTAGTAGTAGTAGTAGTAGTAGTAGTAGTACTACTACTACTACTACTACTACTAATATTATTATAGCTACTATTACTGTTGTTGTTTATAATTTGTATAATTAAAGTCCTTGTGGTTCGACCCTGATCTTGCCGAGTTATTTATTACTTTGACACTCCTGCACTTGGGAGAAGACATCAATCTTTTAGTCGTGTCAATTTACAAGCAACCAGGAGATGATAATGATTCATAGGAAGTAGATGTTATTGAAGAATTAGTTTATAATCAACTTGAATCTATTTTGAGTAAAATTAAGTTTGATGAATCTGAAGATTTGCAAATGATTTATTCTCAGGAAGAAATCACAGATAAGAAAGGCATCGAAAATGTTGATGTAGATCTTTTATCAAGAGTGATAACATATTCGACATCTAACATCACACCAATCGATGATTACTTTCCTAATGAATGCTTACTTTCTCTTATTTTAATACCTTGGTTTGCTAAAAATATTAATTTTCTTGCTTTAGCATTTATGCCAACTTACTAGAGTACCAAAGACAAAAGAAAGTTTTTAAGCGATATGCAAAAATTTTATTGGAATGACCCTTATTTATTCAAATATTATCATGATCAAATATTTTAAAGATGCATTCCCGACAATGAGATAAGTAATGTCATTAAATTTTATCATTCTAAAGCATGTAGGAGTCATTTCTCTTCAAAAAAGATGACTGCAAAAATCCTATAATGTGGATTTTATTGGCCCACTATGATTAAAGACACACATGTATTCTACAATCCTATAAAATATATTAAATTTTTAGATAATCTTCTATTGACTTTTGAGACATATCCTGGTGGAGATGTGCATTGTGCATTTTATGACTTATGACCCTATTTTCATAAACATGTTCGACATGGTCTTGAAAATCTGACTATAAAAGATCTTGTTTGTTAGTTTTTAAGAAAACTAGATGGGAAGCCTATCCCCGACCCAAAGAGGGCGTTTAAGTCGTTCTTCGATGTAAAATCAAGAGAAGATGTAAGCTATAATCACAACTACCTATACATACACATGTTTTTTTTTAATAAATAACTAAATAGAGAGAGTGTGTGAGACAATAGTTAGCTTACATATAGGTGGCATGATTGCATTTTCAATTTCTCATTTATAAAATCTTCTCTTTCTTATCTTTATTTCTACTAACTCATACATTCAATAGATATAGAAGTGTGTAGAAATGGCAGGTTCATCAAGTCATCATATAAAACATATTTGTGTTTTCAGTGGATCCAATCTTGAGAAGGAAATAGAGTTTTTAGAATCAACAAATTATCTTGGTTAGGTACTATTTGAGAGAAAGATTCATTTAGTGTATAGGGGGGTCAACCTTGGGTTATGAGGAGTGTGTCAATAACTATATTTTTAAGAGGCAGTCAAGTTTTGGGAATCGTCCTCAAAGCTTTAGCAAAAGGGGACATCATTGGAAAAATAATTAGAGAGGAACTAGAAGTCTCCACAATGTCTGATCAAATGAATACATTGTTTAAACATACTGATGCCTTCAATGCCTTACCAGGTGGTCTAGGCACATTGAAAGAGATCTTTCATATTTTCTCTTCGGCCTAACTGCACATTCACCCTAAACCCATAGGTTTGTTAAATGTCAATGATTTCAATGATAAGTTGTTGTCTTTTTTTTGTCATACTATGAAACATGAATTTCTAACATTTTTGGCATGACAAATCATAATCTCTCCTACTACTGCTGAACAATTAATTAACCAGCTATAATCTTTTATCCCTTTAATTGATCCTACCATGAGTCATGTAAATTGGTCAACTAAGAAACACCGTAAAAAGCTTAGATTGGATTTAAGCCTTTGTTTGTGAAACAGTGTGTCTTTTGATTTCATTAATAGCATAATATTTATGTTTTGTTATTTCTTATATTTATTTAAATATGTTTCAGGTTTGTTAGTGTTTCTTGTCTTCTATAATATATCTTTCTACATTATGACATTAAGGATAATGTCACGTTTTGGTTGGGGGAAGAGGTGATTAGTACTTAAAAGTGCATTTTTATCAAGTTTTGATATCATCATTTTGCATTTGAAGTATCAATAACTCCTTAACTAAAGCATGTTTTATAATAACATATCTAATAATATAAGATACCTTTAATTTGTGGTAAATGTTTATTTTAAATGCAGGCCTATCACATAAATAAAAAGATTGATTGATGAATTTAAGAACTAAAATTGAAAAGATAAAGAGATGGCCAAACTTAGAAAAGAGATGTTAGTGCAGTCCAAACCGAAATACTGTTCTATAATTGGGTCATATCTGGAGCTATGGATCTCGAATTTAGGTATACTTTATATGGATGGAAAGGTAAGACATAGGCTAACAACTTTGATGGAGCTCGAGATTTAAAAAAGTCATTTTCAAGTCCAAATTATAGCAATAATGAAGAAGTCTGAATTTGTCTTACAGTCTAACTATTATTCAGTGTTTGGCCCATATCTAGAGTTCTAGAAGCAAAATGGCCTTCTTTTTTTTCATGGAAAGATGAGAAAATTTCCTAGAACTTTCATGTTTTCAAGTGGTTCCAATTCTAACATTATCAATGATGTTTTGGGTAGACAAGATAAGATAAGGATTGTCACCAAGTCAAAAGTTGGTCACCCACTAATCAATTAGTCATCAAATCAATAGTTTTCAATTTTGGCCTATAAAAGGAGGCGTTTGCCATGCATTTAGGCATATTGGTTTCCAAATCAAGATCATGCTCTTACTTTCTCTCTTTGTATTTTTTGTAATGTTTATGTTTTGCTTTCATTAATATCAAGTTTATGCTTTTCATTTCATTTCCTTTACTTAGTTAACTTTTATCTTATTTATATTCTTATTTTGTTTATTAATTTTTCTTTCTTTCATTATGTTTAGTTAAGTTTATTATGTCAAGGTGAAAAGGTTACACTAATGGTGTAAGAATAAATATAATGTAAATTCAACATGGATTTTAATGTTTGATACTAACATGTTTTGTATTTGTTATCTTGTTCACTCTTTAATACTTTGCTTGTTAAATGATTAATCTAAATTTATCTTGTATAACACTTGGTATAACGCATACTTAGCACTTTCATAGCTTGCTTTAGCACTTTTTATGATCGGCTTGTTTTAACTCGCAAGTGCACGAGTGTGCGATGTAGCAATTAACTCGATAAGATCGAGGTCATATCCAGAGAGAGCTACATCTAGAAATTAAGCTAGGTAACAACAAAAAAAAAACTCAAGAGAAATTAAATTAACAATAACTTGGTTGAAAATAATTGATGGATTTGTTTTCAAAGATAAAAAAGTGTAAATAGATTTTAAATGACAAGAAAAAGTAAGTCTTGGTCCAAATCAATTTTAATGGTGATGTATTGGTGATTTCTTCAACATATATAAGATAAATCAACCTACTATCAACGATGGTGATATTAGATCGGAAGATATTACAATGAAGTTTAGAAAGATGAATATTGATTATTGCTTAAGAATGAACAAGTACTTTCATATTAAGTAAGACATTGAATCAAGCAATCTCTATACCAAAGCTAAAGTTTGTGCATAAAAATTCAAGATTATAACATTACCTAAATGATTTTTAAAATTTCTTTACAATAATAAATCATTCATGAAGAAAATGAGAAGATAAGCATTAAGATTCATTCATATCCTAAAGAACTCACCTCAATCACCATTATCCTTTATTTGGATCCAAGAAAGAGTTTAGCCAACCATGATTATATATAAGAACACTTCAATAAACATGAAAGAACTTGAATCCAACTGAAATAATAAGTTTTACAAACTAAAGAACCAAAATCTATAAAGAAGAACACAACACAATTTTAGAAAATATTCGGACACAAATCTAACTCTACCTTTGGACAGCAATTTGACCCTCTTAGAAGCTTTTTTTTCAAGATGTCTATTAGAGACATATTTATAGGAAATTCTGTCACCTTTTAAGATCATTAAAGAACAGCTCATTTGGACACCTGAGTCAAAAGTTATGGGCAAAACACCAAAAGGTGTTCTGAAAAATCAAATCAAGGCAGCTATACAACCACTTTGGTGCATGTTTTTCTTCCTCATTTATGAGGTTTCTCCTTCTTCTTTTTGACCCAAAATAATGTTAAAATATCCCCTCCAGCTTTCCATCCATGTGCTTGCCTTCTTGGATCAATGGATTACCCAAAATAAATCAATTGTTATTTGTTGTGTGGACATGTAAGATCATGGATTATGTTTGGGTTGATTTAAAGTTTGATTTGGGGTTGATTTGGGGCTGATTTAGGGTTGAATTTGAGCATCAAATAAGTATACAAATGTACTTATTATTTGGGCTAAGATTGACATTGAAACCTTGAGTGTTTAATGGTTGAAGTTTGCACACAACATAAGGCAAGTTTGGGGTTGAAATAGATCATATGATATTCTTTTCAAGAATTGGAATAGAATTGATTTTTGGGATAAATTTGGAGCACTTATTTGAACCAAGATTTGCTTCAATCTTCAACTAAATGTCTCTTCAATTCTTTATTCTGAATTCTGACATTGAATTTTCTGAATTAATTCATTTAAGCTTCAAAAACCTATCGAAACATTAAAACAAACTTCATTACTAAAAAAACACATCAATTATTATAAAAACAACCAAATAAAAACAATAAATACATATGTAAAATAAGAGACTTAATGACACTTCTGATGCACAATCACACCCCCCAACTTAGATTTTGCTAGTCCTCAAGCAAAACAAAACATAAAACCTTTAAAATAAAAATAATAATAATAACAACCATAATTAGGCTCGATTCATCACACTTGAAGGACCTATCATGCAAACATTGGTATCTTTAACTTAGTGTACACAATAGCAAATAAAGAAAAATAAGCATACTTACATTCTTTAAATCAAACATCCATACAAAATTTTCAAATTCAGTCATATTTATCGTGCAACCAACATAATTGATTCATATGAAAACTCAACTTGTAATCTTCCCTTCTCACCAACACAAACAAGGTAGCAAACTAGAGAAATATCTATATATATTTTTTTCTTTTTTCTTCTTTTTTCTTTTTTTTTGAAGATATGATTTATTCTGTCTTTAAGTTGTCACTTCCCTTTTTACGCGAATACAAATATTTGTGATGAATGCACCCTGTTACTCACAAAGTCATAAACTTAAAGCGCTTTGCATACTCATATTTCAAGCTGTCGTTTGACGTAAAGATAAAAATTTGTGATGAATACCCCTAGTTACTGAGCAACTCAAAACATTGGAGTAGATAGAACTTTGTACACATTTATTTATTTATTTATTTATTTATTTAATAATTATTACTCTATTTACTTAAACCTTGTTTAGGACTAGATCAAAAGGGATAATTACAAGTAAAGCATCATACTCATCTTTCATGTATATTCACACAACTCACACAACTTTTACAAGGAAAGATGTACTTCAGTCATCTTAAAAAAAAGTATGTTATATATTGCTTTATAAGATATTATCTATCCCAAATTAAAGCATGCAATGTTCAACACAATAATGAACCCAAAAATGTAATGATGATTGACACGACGAAAAGATTGATGTCTTCTCCCAAGTGCAGGAGTGTCGAAGTAATAAATAACCCGGCAAGACCGGGGTCGAACCACAGGGAGGTTAATTGTACAAATTATAAACAACAATTATAAACAACAATAATAGTAATAACGATAACAATAATAATAATACAACAACAATAAAAATAATACAACAACAATAATAACAATAATAATAACAATAATAATAATAATAATAATAATACTAGTAGTAGTAGTAGTAGTAGTAGTAGTAGTAGTAATAATAATAATAATAATAATAATAATAATAATAATAATAAAGAAAGAGAAGAAGAAGAAGATGATGATGATGATGAGAACTTTGAGATGAAATATTAATGTAACAATTAAACAATGATAATAACAAATGTCAAGGTTAGAGGTTCCACTAATGGTATATCAAACAAGTATAGTATAAACTCTTATTATTGATTTGGAAACCACACACAAAGGAGGTTCCAATCAGATTATATATTGTTAACATGATTACATTAGTCATCATATTCAATTAATGCTAATACTTGTAAATCTCGTCAAGCATTCATGATTATAACTTATGTTAACAACAAATCAAGTTCCTTTCATAGCTCAGGTGTCGGTTATACCATACATTATGGGCTATGAAAGTGCCAAGCATTTGTTGTATCAAGTGTTATACAACATAAATCAAGATTAGTCATTTAACAAGCAAAGTATTAAAGAGTGAATAAGATAACAAATATAAAACATGTTAGTATCAAACATTAAAGTCCATATTAAGTTTACACTATACTTATTCTTCCACCATTAGTGTAACCTTTTCACCTTGACATAATTAACTTAGCTAGACATAATGAAAGAAAGGAAAACAAATAAACAAGATAAGAACATAAAAGTTAACTAAGTGAAGGAAAGGAAATGAAAGACATAAACTTGATATTAATGAAAGTAAAGCATAAACATTATAAAAAATACAAAGAGAGAAAGGAAGAGCATGATCTTGATCTGAACACCAAGATGCCTAAATGCATGGCAAATGCCTCCTTTTATAGGCCAAAATTGGGAACTATTGATTTGATGACTAATTGATAAGTGGGTGGCCAACTTTTGACTTGGTGACAATCCTTATCTTCTCTTGTCTGCCCAAAACGTCATTGATAACGTCAAAACTGGAGCCAAGTGCAAACATGAAAGTTGTAGGCAATTGTCTCAGCTTTCTTGTGTAAAAAATTCAGCTCATTTGGACTTCTAGAACTCCAGATATGGCCAAAATACCGAACAGTACTCGGGCTGGAAGACAGATTCGGGCTTCTTTGTTGTTGCTACAATTTGGACTTGCAAATGGCCTTTTTAGATCTTGGGCTCCATATGAAAGTTGTAGGCCTATGTCTTACCTTTCCATCCATATAAATTGGACCTAAATCTGAGATCTGTAGCTCCAGATATGACCCAATTACCGAACCATGTTCCGGTTTGGATTGCACCGACATCTCTTTTCTAAGTTTGGCCATCTCTTTGCCTTTGCAATTTAAGTTCTTAAAGTCATCAATCAATATTTTCATTTATGTGATAGGCCTGCATTTAAAATGAACATTTACCATAAATTAAAGGTATCTTATATTATTAGATATATTATTATAAAACATGCTTTAGTTAAGGAGTTATTGATACTTCAAGTGCAAAATGATGATATAAAACCATGATAAAAATGCACTTTTAAGTACTAATCACACCCCTCAACCAGCTTATTACTAGTCCCTAGTAATCAAAGCGTTACAACAATTTGCAAATTTCACAAAGCAAGGTATTCATCATTTAACTTCCATTAATCTATCCAGATAAACAAACTCTCGTTAAATTTATATATCTGCTCAATACCACTTAACAAGATATTAATAAACCTTTCTTTTGTGCTCAATGTATCAACACATAATTATGGGGCTTTTCTTGGAAGAAAACAAAATTTTTGTTCTAATGTTTAAGGTTAACTTTCTTGGGATGGGATTATTATTTTTGTCTTTTTTTTTTACTTCTTTTTTTTTTCTTTTTTTTTAAATGTATATACATATAATTTAAAAACATCATGCATCTTTAACCCATGTAACGAGCTTTCAGCTAATGACTCCCAGACCAGTTGGTCTTAGGGCATTAGGTGTTAAGACACCCCTACGAGCTTAGTAACTCGGGTCGCAGATACTGATATGTAGATAGTGCAATGTTTGATTCCCTTAAGCTTTTCCCCTCAACCCATGTAACAAGCGTTGGGCCAATAGCTCCCAAGTCAGTTGACTTTAGGGTATTAGGTGTTAAAACACCCCTTCGGGCTTAATTGCTTAGGTTAGGGAGGCTACGAAACCAAACTTATCTACATTTTTATTATCATCATTTTTTTTTCTTTTTCTTTTTTTTTATTATTATATACAATCCCTTTCCCTTAGTTGTTACCTTTAACAAAAGAACATAAATAATGTAATAATCCAATATGCAACCCACAATCATATGTTAAAGTGTGTGTGTGTAAATTAAGGTTTAAGAATACATGTTAAATAAGTATATGAGCAGAATTAAGCGGTAACAATACAAGAGTTTGTAAACCTGAATATTTCAGGAAGTATTATAATAGACCTTGTTAAGAATGGTTACTGAGATGCGTCTCAAGAGTCACTTTAACAAAAGAACTCCTTTACTCTGCCATCCTAGTAACAACAATTATGCACATGCTTTATGAAATGAAAAACATTTTTTTTTTTTATCAACTACTACCCTCTCCCCCCAACCAAAACCAGACATTGTCCTCAATGTTCTAAGGTAGAAAGATAGAGTATAGAAGATATCACCTGAAATAACGAACACTAACAAAACCTGAAACATACTAAAACAAAAATAAGAAATAACAAAACACAATAATAAAACCAAAAGACACAAGTTTTTACAAACAAAAAAAAAAAATTCAAATCGCAGTTGTGAATGTGGCTCACATCTTCCCTTGGTTTTACGTCCAAGAACAGCTTAAACGCCCTCAATGGGTCGGGGATAGGCTTCCCATCCAGTTTTCTTAAAAACTAGCAAACAGGGTCTTTTTTAGTCAGATTCCCAAGACTAAGTCAAGTATGTTCTTTATGAAAATGGGTTCATAAGTCATGAATTACACGATGCTTATCTCGACTATGATGAGACTTAAGAGTCAATAGAAGATTATCTAAAGACTCTCTGTGTTTTGAAATAAATCCCACCTTCTGACAATTTTCACAGTTTTTGCGGAATGCATCTGACTCCTTGAATATGATGGGCCAGTAAAATTCACTTTGTAAGATTTCTACAATCCTCTTTTTTGATGAGAAATGATCCCCACATGCCTTAGAGTAACAAAATTTAATGAAATTACTTACCTCATTGTCGAGAATGCATTTTTGAAATATTTGATCAGGACAATAATTGAATAAGTAAGGGTCATCCCAATAAAAATTTTGCTCGTTGCTCAAAAATTTTCTTTTGTCTTCAATACTCCAATGAGTTGGCAAAAATCCTGAAGCAAGAAAATTAATATTTTTAGCAAACCAAGGCATTGAATTAAGAGAAAGTAGAGATTCATCAGGAAAGTAATCATCGATTGGTGTGATTTCGGGTGTCGAATCTGTTGTCACTTTTGATAAAAGATTCGCATCAACCTTTTCGATGCCTTTTTCATCCTCGATTTCTTCCTGATTGGTCATGGCATGAGAAAATGAAAGTGCTGGCAGGGAATCAGTCTTTTCCTTGCAATATTCAAATTCAACCCCTTCCTTACCCTTAGAGATTGACTCATCATCTTTCTCACAAGGTTCAAGAGTGGGTTTTTTAATAACCTTACCATTGCGAAGAGTAATGACTGATTTGACTTGATCCATGTATTGACTTCCGGAACTACTTGCATTTGCATTGTATTGCTCCTTGAGATTTTGCTGTGGTTCAGATGGAAACTTACCTTGCTCTTGAAAATTGAGAGTAGATGTGAATTTTGCAAGAGTATCTTTAAAATCTGTTATGCTTTGAGTAAGTTGAGTGTTGATTGTCTCTTGCTTTTCAATGAATGCATACAAAGTTTCCTCAAACTTTCTTGTAGGAGGTGGAGCATAAGGAGGTGCATATCCATGATAATTTTGGAAATTATGGTGTGCTTGAAACTGTGGTTGTGAAGTTTGTGCATTGTTGTTCTCACTTTTCCAACTGAAATTTGGATGATTTGTCCAACCAGGGTTGTATGTTTGGGAGTATGGGTTATGGTTGGCCCTTTGAAAACTGTTTAAAGCATGGGCTTGTTCATGGAGACATTCTTTAAAAGAAGGCAAGGTTGGAGAATCATTGGTTGAGTGTTCATTTGTTTCACAGATTTGACACACAATGTTTTCAACGGATTTTAATTGACCACTCTTTTTCAATTCTAGTGCCTCGACTTTTCTAGCTAAAGATGCAAACTTGGCTTGAAGGTCATGATCTTCCCTAAGGTTGTACATACCTCCACTAGATGTATGAAGTTGAGTTTTACTCGGTGCCTCATAAGTACCCGCGGTGTCCCAATTTTGAGCATTTTCAGCTAACAAGTCTAAGTACTCCATTGCTTCATCAGGGTCTTTATCTTCAAAAGTTCCATTGCACATCAATTCAACCATTTGCCTATCTTTAGGTGTTAACCCTTCATAGAAATGTGAAACCAATCTCCATGTTTCAAAACCATGATGAGGGCAAGTACTAAGCAAGTCTCGATACCTATCCCAACATTTGTAAAATGTTTCTCCTGGTTTTTGAGTGAAAGTGGTGATTTGTCTCTTGAAAGAGTTTGTTCTATGAGATGGGAAAAACTTCTTTAAAAATTGTTGTTGCATTCCATCCCAAGCACGAATGGATCCTGGTCTTAAATTTTGTAGCCATGTTTTAGCTTTGTCTTTTAATGAAAAAGGAAAAAGCTTTAATCTGATGGTGTTCATGCTACAATTTAAGTTATTATATGTGTTGCAAACCTCCTCAAATTCCCTTAAATGCAAGTATGGATTTTCCAATTCTAAACCATGAAAAGAAGGTAAAAGTTGAATAATACCTGGTTTAAAATTAAAATGAGATACATCAGGAGGAAAAACTATGCATGATGGTGCACTTGTTCTTGTGGGATTCATGTGGTCTCTAAGTGTTCTAGCACGGTTATTCTCATTATTTTCATTATGAAGTGATTGATTATCTTCTTCGGCCATATTTTCTGAAAATGATGAGGATACCCTACAAAGTCTACCACTTGATGTGCGTGACCACACTCTCATGCACGTGTAGGAATATAATAAAATGAAGAAGAAAACAAAAGAAGAAGGAAGAAAACAAAATAAGGAGAAACAAAATAAAAGAAACAAAGTTATATATAAGAAAAGTGAAAAGAGAAAATAAAATAAAAACTATAATTTATACAAGAACTTACCTCCCCGGCAACGGCGCCAAAAACTTGACACGACGAAAAGATTGATGTCTTCTCCCAAGTGCAGGAGTGTCGAAGTAATAAATAACCCGGCAAGACCGGGGTCGAACCACAGGGAGGTTAATTGTACAAATTATAAACAACAATTATAAACAACAATAATAGTAATAACGATAACAATAATAATAATACAACAACAATAAAAATAATACAACAACAATAATAACAATAATAATAACAATAATAATAATAATAATAATAATACTAGTAGTAGTAGTAGTAGTAGTAGTAGTAGTAATAATAATAATAATAATAATAATAATAATAATAATAATAATAAAGAAAGAGAAGAAGAAGAAGATGATGATGATGATGAGAACTTTGAGATGAAATATTAATGTAACAATTAAACAATGATAATAACAAATGTCAAGGTTAGAGGTTCCACTAATGGTATATCAAACAAGTATAGTATAAACTCTTATTATTGATTTGGAAACCACACACAAAGGAGGTTCCAATCAGATTATATATTGTTAACATGATTACATTAGTCATCATATTCAATTAATGCTAATACTTGTAAATCTCGTCAAGCATTCATGATTATAACTTATGTTAACAACAAATCAAGTTCCTTTCATAGCTCAGGTGTCGGTTATACCATACATTATGGGCTATGAAAGTGCCAAGCATTTGTTGTACCAAGTGTTATACAACATAAATCAAGATTAGTCATTTAACAAGCAAAGTATTAAAGAGTGAATAAGATAACAAATATAAAACATGTTAGTATCAAACATTAAAGTCCATATTAAGTTTACACTATACTTATTCTTCCACCATTAGTGTAACCTTTTCACCTTGACATAATTAACTTAGCTAGACATAATGAAAGAAAGGAAAACAAATAAACAAGATAAGAACATAAAAGTTAACTAAGTGAAGGAAAGGAAATGAAAGACATAAACTTGATATTAATGAAAGTAAAGCATAAACATTATAAAAAATACAAAGAGAGAAAGGAAGAGCATGATCTTGATCTGAACACCAAGATGCCTAAATGCATGGCAAATGCCTCCTTTTATAGGCCAAAATTGGGAACTATTGATTTGATGACTAATTGATAAGTGGGTGGCCAACTTTTGACTTGGTGACAATCCTTATCTTCTCTTGTCTGCCCAAAACGTCATTGATAACGTCAAAACTGGAGCCAAGTGCAAACATGAAAGTTGTAGGCAATTGTCTCAGCTTTCTTGTGTAAAAAATTCAGCTCATTTGGACTTCTAGAACTCCAGATATGGCCAAAATACCGAACAGTGCTCGGGCTGGAAGACAGATTCGGGCTTCTTTGTTGTTGCTACAATTTGGACTTGCAAATGGCCTTTTTAGATCTTGGGCTCCATATGAAAGTTGTAGGCCTATGTCTTACCTTTCCATCCATATAAATTGGACCTAAATCTGAGATCTGTAGCTCCAGATATGACCCAATTACCGAACCATGTTCCGGTTTGGATTGCACCGACATCTCTTTTCTAAGTTTGGCCATCTCTTTGCCTTTGCAATTTAAGTTCTTAAAGTCATCAATCAATATTTTCATTTATGTGATAGGCCTGCATTTAAAATGAACATTTACCATAAATTAAAGGTATCTTATATTATTAGATATATTATTATAAAACATGCTTTAGTTAAGGAGTTATTGATACTTCAAGTGCAAAATGATGATATAAAACCATGATAAAAATGCACTTTTAAGTACTAATCAATGATCCTAAACAAGTCTCATTCACATACCAATGCAAGTATTATTTTTTTTTTTAACAAGCATGGTTATCTCAAGCATTCAACATAATGAAATATCTAAAATTAAGTTTTACATTATCCTCAATGTAAAAGAGAAAGAGAAGAAAAGTATAAAGATTAGAAAATTGTTACTCCCCTTCTACTTTCAAGGATGAATGTCTGATTGAATTGGGCATGAGCTGACTTCTTGTTTGCTTTTTTTTTTAACCTGCATATCACAACAAAAAGAAAACATTTATGTTTTTTTTTTTAAATAAAGAACCTCACACCCCCCAACTTAAAATAATGCATTGTCCCGAATGCATGAACAAGAAAATATAAGAGATGGAAGAAAGAAGAAAAAACTGAAAATAAAAATAAAAACTCATTACTTTTGATACTACAATGGTATTGGATCTTCAAGATCCAATGTCTCAACTTCAGCCACAACATTTTCAAGATAAAGTTTCAATCGATGACCATTTACTTTGAAAATATTTCTATTTTTGGGGTTTTCTACCTCAAATGCACCATGTTCAGAGATGGATTTAATCACAAATGGACCAATCCATTTTGTCCTCAACTTTCCAGGAAAGAGATGTAATCGTGAATTATACAAAAGAACCTTTTGACCAACATGACAGGATTTTCTAAGAATATGTTTATCATGCAAAGTTTTCATCTTATATTTTGAAATTTTTGCATTTTCAAATGCATCATTTCTCAGCTCCTCTAATTCATCCAATTGAAGCTTTCTATTTTTGCCAACCTCATTTTCATTGTCATTGAATTGTCGAATGGCCCAATATGCACGGTGCTCAATCTCAACAGGGAGATGACAAGGCTTTCCATAAACTAGCCTATAAGGAGACATTCCTAAAGAGGTCTTATAAGCAGTACGATATGCCCACAAAGCATCAACTAGTCGTAGGGACCAATCTTTACGGTTTGGATTGACTGTTTTCTCTAAAATGTTCTTGATCTCCCTATTTGCCAACTCAGCTTGGCCACTAGTTTGTGGGTGATAGGGGGTACTGACTTTGTGAATTACACCATATTTTCTCATCAAAATCCCAACGGGCTTGTTACAAAAATATTTTCCCCCATCACTAATCATAGCCCGAGGCATGCCAAAACGAGAGAAAATATTTTCTTTCAAGAATTTGACCACAACTCGATGGTCATTGGTTCGAGATGCAATGGCCTCCACCCATTTAGACACATAATCAACAGCTACAAGGATGAATTGGTAACCAAATGAACTTGGAAAAGGTCCCATGAAATCAACCCCCCAACAATCAAATATTTCCAAAACAAGGATGGGGTTAAGGGGCATCATGTTACGCCTAGTGAGGCTACCTAGTCGTTGGCATCGGTCACATGCAACACAGAAGGCATGAATATCTTTAAACATGGTAGGCCAATAAAAACCACACTGCAAGATTTTGGCAATGGTTTTCTTGGAAGAGAAATGCCCACCATAGGCTAATGCATGACAAAAATTAATGACCCTTAGAATTTCATGATCAGGGATACGCCGCCTAATAATTTGGTCAGGACAGTATTTAAATAAGTAGGGGTCATCCCAAAAAAAGGTGCACACTGATTAGTACTTCAAAGTGCATTTTTATCATGGTTTTATATCATCATTTTGCACTTGAAGTATCAATAACTCCTTAACTAAAATATGTTTTATAATAATGTATGTAATAATATAAGATACCTATAATTTATGGTAAATGTCTATTTTTAATGCAGGCCTATCCCATAAATGAAAGGATTGATTGATGACTTGAAGAACTTAAATTGCAAGGATAAAGAGATGGTCAAACTTAGAAAAGAGATGTCGGTGCAATCCAAACCGGAACACTGTTCGGTAATTGGGTCATATCTGGAGCTACAGATCTCAGATTTAGGTCCAATTTATATGGATGGAAAGCCCGAGCACTGTTCGGTATTTTGGCCATATCTGGAGTTCTAGAAGTCCAAATAAGCTGAATGTTTTACACAAGAAAGCTGAGACAATTGCCTACAACTTTCATGTTTTCACCTGGCTCCAATTTTGACGTTATCAATGACATTTTGGGCAGACAAGAGAAGATAAGGATTGTCACCAAGTCAAAAGTTGGCCACCCACTTATCAATTAGTCATCAAATCAATAGTTCCCAATTTTAGCCTATAAAAGGAGGCATTTGCCATGAATTTAGGCATCTTGGTTTCCAGATCAAGATCATGCTCTTCCTTTCTCTCTTTGTATTTTTTGTAATGTTTATGCTTTGCTTTCATTAATATCAAGTTTATGCCTTTCATTTCCTTTCCTTTACTTAGTTAACTTCTATGTTCTTATTTTGTTTATCTATTTTGCTTTCTTTCATTATGTCTAGCTAAGTTAATTATGTCAAGGTGAAAAGGTTACACTAATGGTGTGAGAATAAGTATAATGTAAACTTAATATGGACTTTAATGTTTGATACTAACATGTTTTATATTTGTTATCTTGTTCACTCTTTAATACTTTGCTTGTTAAATGACTAATCTTAATTTATGTTGTATAACACTTGGTACAACAAATGCTTGGCACTTTCATAGCCCATAATGTATGGTATAACCGACACCTGAGCTATGAAAGGAACTTGATTTGTTGTTAACATAAGTTATAATCATGAATGCTTGACGAGATTTACAAGTATTAGCATTAATTGAATAAGATGACTAATGTAATCATGTTAACAATATATAATCTGATTGGAACCTCCTTTGTGTGTGGTTTCCAATTCAATAATAAGAGTTTATACTATACTTGTTTGATATACCATTAGTGGAACCTCTAACCTTGACATTTGTTATTATTATTGTTTAATCCTTACATTAATTTTTCATCTCCAAGTTCTCATCATCTTCTTCTTCTTCTTCTCTTTCTGTATTATTATTATTATTATTATTGTTGTTGTTGTTGTTGTTGTTGTTGTTATTGTTGTTTTATAATTATTGTTTATAATTTGTACAATTAACCTCCCTGTGGTTTGACCCCGGTCTTGCCGGGTTATTTATTACTTCGACACTCCTGCACTTGGGAGAAGACATCAATCTTTTCGTCGTGTCAAGTTTTTGGCGCCGTTGCCGGGGAGGTAAGTTTTGTATAAATTATAATATTTATTTTATTTTCTCTTTTTACTTTTCTTGTATATAACTTTGTTTCTTTTCTTTTGTTTCTTTTTATTTTGTTTTCTTCCTCCTTCTTTTGCTTTCTTCTTCTTTTTTATTTTATTCCTACACGTGCATGAGAGTGTGGTCACGTACATCAAGTGGTAGACTTTGTAGGATATCCTCATCATTTTCAGAAAATATGGCCGAAGAAGATAATCACTCACTTCATAATGAGAATAATGAGAATAACCGTGGTAGAACACTTAGAGACCACATGAATCCCACAAGAACAAGTGCACCATCATGTATAGTTTTTCCTCCTGATGCATCTCATTTTAATTTTAAACCAGGTATTATTCAACTTTTACCTTCTTTTCATGGTTTATAATTGGAAAATCCATACTTGGATTTAAGGGAATTTGAGTAGGTGTGCAACACATATAATAACTTAAATTGTAGCATGAACACCATCAGATTAAAGCTTTTTCCTTTTTCATTAAAAGATAAAGCTAAAACATGGCTACAAAATTTGAGACCAGGATCCATTCGTGCTTGGGATGAAATGCAACAACAGTTTTTAAAGAAGTTTTTCCCATCTCATAGAACAAACTCTTTCAAGAGACAAATCACCACTTTCACTCAAAAACCAGGAGAAACATTTTACAAATGTTGGGTGATTAGTACTTAAAAGTGTATTTTTATCATGGTTTTATATCATCATTTTGCACTTGAAGTATCAATAACTCCTTAACTAAAGCATGTTTTATAATAATGTATCTAATAATATAAGATACCTATAATTTGTGGTAAATGTCTATTTTTAATGCAGGCCTATCACATAAATGAAAGGATTGATTGATGACTTGAAGAACTTAAATTGCAAGGATAAAGAGATGGTCAAACTTAGAGAAGAGATGTCGGTGCAATCCAAACCGGAACACGGTTCGGTAATTGGGTCATATCTGGAGCTACAGATCTCAGATTTAGGTCCAATTTATATGGATGGAAAGGTAAGACATAGGCCTACAACTTTTATATGGAGGCCAAGATCTAAAAAGGCCATTTGCAAGTCCAAATTGTAGCAACAACAAAGAATCTGTCTTCCAGCCCGAGCACTGTTCGGTATTTTGGCCATATCTGGAGTTCTAGAAGTCCAAATAAGCTGAATTTTTTACACAAGAAAGCTGAGACAATTGCCTACAACTTTCATGTTTTCACCTGGCTCCAATTTTGACGTTATCAATGACATTTTGGGCAGACAAGAGAAGATAAGGATTGTCACCAAGTCAAAAGTTGGCCACCCACTTATCAATTAGTCATCAAATCAATAGTTCCCAAATTTGGCCTATAAAAGGAGGCATTTGCCATGCATTTAGGCATCTTGGTTTTCAGATCAAGATCATGCTCTTCCTTTCTCTCTTTGTATTTTTTGTAATGTTTATGCTTTGCTTTCATTAATATCAAGTTTATGCCTTTCATTTCATTTCCTTTACTTAGTTAACTTCTATGTTCTTATTTTGTTTATTTATTTTTCTTTCTTTCATTATGTCTAGCTAAGTTAATGATGTCAAGGTGAAAAGGTTACACTAATGGTGTCAGAATAAGTATAGTGTAAACTTAATATGGACTTTAATGTTTGATACTAACATGTTTTATATTTGTTATCTTGTTCACTCTTTAATACTTTGCTTGTTAAATGACTAATCTTGATTTATGTTGTATAACACTTGGTACAACAAATGCTTGGCACTTTCATAGCCCATAATGTATGGTATAACCGACACCTGAGCTATGAAAGGAACTTGATTTGTTGTTAACATAAGTTATAATCATGAATGCTTGACGAGATTTACAAGTATTAGCATTAATTGAATAAGATGACTAATGTAATCATGTTAACAATATATAATCTGATTGGAACCTTCTTTGTGTGTGGTTTCCAATTCAATAATAAGAGTTTATACTATACTTGTTTGATATACCATTAGTGGAACCTCTAACCTTGACATTTGTTATTATTATTGTTTAATCCTTACATTAATTTTCCATCTCCAAGTTCTCATCATCTTCTTCTTCTTCTCTTTCTTTATTATTATTATTATTATTATTATTATTATTATTATTATTAGTACTACTACTACTACTACTATTATTATTATTATTATTATTATTATTATTATTATTGTTGTTGTTGTTGTTGTTGTTGTTGTTGTTGTTGTTTTCTAATTGTTGTTTATAATTTGTACAATTAACCTCCCTGTGGTTCGACCCCGGTCTTGCCGGGTTATTTATTACTTCGACACTCCTGCACTTGGGAGAAGACATCAACCTTTTAGTCGTGTCATTGGGATAGGTATCGAGATTTGCTTAGTACTTGCCCCCATCATGGTTTTGAAACATGGAGATTGGTTTCACATTTCTATGAAGGGTTAACACCTAAAGATAGGCAAATGGTTGAATTGATGTGCAATAGAACTTTTAAAGATAAAGACCCTGATAAAGCAATGGAGTACTTAGACTTGTTAGCTGAAAATGCTCAAAATTAGGACACCGCGGGTACTTATGAGGCACCGAGTAAAACTCAACCTCATACATCTAGTGGAGGTATGTACAACCTTAGGGAAGATCATGACCTTCAAGCCAAGTTTGCATCTTTAGCTAGAAAAGTCGAGGCACTAGAATTGAAAAAGAGTGGTCAATTAAAATCTGTTGAAAACATTGTGTGTCAAATCTGTGAAACAAATGAACACTCAACCAACGATTCTCCAACCTTGCCTTCTTTTAAGGAATGTCTCCATGAACAAGCCCATGCTTTAAACAGTTTCCAAAGGCCCAACCACAACCCATACTCCCAAACATACAACCCTGATTGGAGAAATCACCCAAATTTCAGTTGGAAGAGTGAGAACAACAATGCACAAACTTCACAACCACCATTTCAAGCACACCACAATTTCCAAAATTCTCATGGATATGCACCTCCTTATGCTCCACCGCCTAGAAGAAATCTTGAGGAAACATTGCATGCATTCATTGAAAAGCAAGAGACAATCAACACTCAACTTGCTCAAAACATGACAGATTTTAAACTTACTCTTGCTAAATTAACATCTGCTCTTAGTTTCCAAGAGAAAGGTAAGTTTTCATCTCAACCACAACAAAATCCCAAAGGGCAATACAATACAAATGCAAGTAGTTCTGGAAGTCAACACATGGATCAAGTCAAATCAGTCACTACTCTGCGCAGTCGTAAGGTTATTGAAAAACCCTCTCTTGAACCTTTTGAGAAAGATGATGAGTCAATCTCTCAAGGTAAGGAAGGGGATGAATCTGAAAATTGCAAAGAAACGACTGATTCACCGCCAGCACTTCCATTTCCTCAAGCCATGACCAAACAAAGGAAAGTCAATCACAATTCTGAAATCTTTGAAACTTTCAAACAGGTAAGAATCAATATACCTTTGCTGGATGCTATTAAACAGGTTCCTTCCTATGCTAAATTTTTAAAAGATCTATGCACTGTGAAGAGGAAACTGAATGTGAAAAAGAAAGCCTTTCTAGCTGAACAAGTAAGTGTCATTCTTCAAAACAATAATGCTTTGAAATATAAAGACCCTGGTTGTCCTATAATTTCCTGCTTTATTGGAGAGCATAAAATTGAAAGAGCCTTACTTGATCTTGGTGCTAGTGTGAATTTACTTCCATATTCATTTTTTCAGAGTCTTAATCTAGGTGAGTTAAAACCAACTTCTATATCTCTTTTACTTGCCGATAGATCTGTAAAAGTGCCTAGAGGAATAATTGAAGATGTGTTAGTACAAGTCGATAAATTCATTTATCCTGTGGATTTTATTGTCTTGGACACAGAACCTGTTGAAGCATGTAATGCATTTCCTGTTATTTTAGGACGTCCATTTCTTGCAACTTCTAACGCATTGATTAATTGTAGGAATGGACTGATGAAGCTATCATTTGGAAACATGACATTGGAGATGAATATTTTCAATATTTGTAAGCAACCTGGAGATGATAATGATTCACAAGAAGTAGATCATATTGATGAATTAGTTTATGATCAACTTGAATCTACTTTAAGTAAAAATGAATTGGATGAAACTGAAGATTTGTAAATGGTTTATTCTGAAGAAGAAATCATGGATGAAACAAGCACCGAAAATGTTGATGCGAATCTTTTGTCAACAGTGACAACAGATTCGACATCTGACATCACACCAATCAATGATTACTTTCCTAACGAATCCTTACTTTCTCTTAGTCCAATGCCTTGGTATGATAAAAATATCAATTTTCTTGCTTTAGGAGATTTGCCAGTTGATTGGAGTACTCAAGACAAAGAAAAGTTTTTGAACAAAGTGAAGAGCTTTTATTGTGATGACCCTAACTTATTCAAATATTGTCTTGATCAAATATTTCAAAGATTCATTCCCGACAATGAGGTAAGTAGTGTCATTAAACTTTGTCATTCTGAAGCATGTGGAAGTTATTTCTCGTCAAAAAAGACTGCTGCAAAAATCTTTCAAAATGGATTTTATTGGCCCACCATGTTCAAGGACACACATGCATTCTGCAAAACTTGTGAAAATTGTCAAAAAATTGACACTGGTCAAAAAGTTTTGTTTTATGATTCTCAACTCTATGCATTCCCTAAAGAGCTAAGATTAAGATGGACCAATCCTTATGGGGCTTGTGATATTGAGAATTCAATGAATGACAATGATTTTAAGGAAAATGGACATCGTTTGAAAGCTTACTTTGATAATTTTCCTAGTGAAAATGAATCAGCTGGTTTGAATGATCTTGTAGATAAAGGTTGATTATTTTGTTTTTCTCACATTTTCTTTTTTAGGTTTCTTTTTGAGTGATTTTTGCTAGTTTCTCTCACCCCGGTCAAATGGCGGATAACGGTACTCCGTGACTTAAGTCGGTTCTTTCAGTTTCCCACAATTACTGATATCTGTGTATATATCTGTGCAATTCTTTGAAGCTCTCTTCCAATTCTCATTTGAAAATGGACACTAATCTTGAAAAATTGAAAAAGTATTTTCCCGCTCTGCCTCAGAATGCGATTACAAAAATTTACCGTGCTAGATGTGCAAGATTGAGATTGTTAATGAATCATGGAATTCCTGAAGATATTCGCTGGTTGATTGAAGCAAAGGTCCGATTATTAGGTGAGTCCTCTAACTTCTTCATTTCACACATGCCTGGAACAGGTAAAAGCACTTTTGCAAAGAAGCGTCATGCAAAACGACTAGATGTCTGTCATCGATTTGCTAGATGGACTTGTAATACACAATGTCGTTCTTTAGGAATGGTATCTATAAACCATGAAGATAAAATACAATTCATTAACCATGGCCTGAGTAAGGAGTCTTTAGATAATCTTCTATTGACTCTTGAGACGCATCCTAGTGCAGATGTGCATCGTGCAATTCATGATTTATGGCCATTATTTCATAAAGAACATGATCGATTTAGTCTTGGGAATCTGACTAAAAAAGACCCTGTTTGCCAGTTTTTAAGAAAACTGGATGGGAAGCCTATCCCCAACCCATAGAGGGCGTTTAAGTCGTTCTTGGACGTAAAACCAAGGGAAGATATAAGCCACAATCACAACTATTTGTACATACACATGCTTTTTTCAAAAGTAAATAAATAAATAAGAGAGAGAGAGAGTGTGAGACTCCAGCTGGCCTACATATAGATGTTATGATTGCCTTTCTAATTTCTCATCTATAAAACCCTCTTTTCCTTCCTTTCATTTCTACCGAACCCATACATTCAACAAATACAGAAGTGTGTAGAAATGGCAAGTTCCTCAAGTCATCAAATAAGAAATATTTGTGTTTTTGGTGGATCTAGTCCTGGGAAAGAAAAGGAGTTTTTAGAATCAGCAAATCATCTTGGTCAGGTGCTAGCTGAGAGAAAGATTCATTTAGTGTATGGGGGAGGCAGTATTGGGTTAATGGGAGGTGTGTCAATAGCTGCATTTTTAGGAGGTAGTCAAGTTTTAGGAATCGTCCCTGAAGCTTTGGCACAAGGGGACATCATTGGAAAAACAATTGGAGAGGAACTTCAGGTCTCCACAATGTCGGCTCGAATGAATGCAATGTTTAACCATGCTGATGCTTTCATTGCTTTACCAGGTGGTTTAGGCACATTGGAAGAGATCTTTCATATTTCCTCTTGGGCTCAATTGCACATTCACCATAAACCCATAGGTTTGTTAAATGTTAATGGTTATTATGATAAGTTGTTGTCTTTTCTTGATCATGCTGTGGAACAGGAATTTCTAACATCTTCTGCACGACAAATCATAATCTCTGCTACTACTACTGAACAATTGATTGACCAACTACAATCTTTCATTCCTGTGATTGATCCTTCCATGAGTCGCATAAATTGGTCATCTACGGGAAGCCGTAAAAAGCTTAGATTGGATTTGAGCCTTCATTTGTGAATTTTTATGTATTTTGGTTTTATTATTGTGTTTTGTTATTTCTTATTTTTGTTTCAGTGTGTTTCAGGTTTTGTCAGTGTTCGTTATTTCAGGTGATATCTTCTATACTCTATCTTTCTACCTTAGAACATTAAGGACAATGTCTCGTTTTGGTTGGGGGGAGAGGGTAGTAGTTGATAAAAAAAAATTGTTTTTCATTTCATAAAGCATGTGCATAATTGTTGTTACTAGGATGGCAGACTAAAGGAGCTCTTTTGTTAAAGTGACTCTTGAGACGCATCTTAGTAACCATTCTTAGCAAGGTCTATTATAATACTTCCTGAAATATTCAGGTTTACAAACTCTCGTATTGTTACCACTTAATTCTGCTCATATACTTATTTAACATGTATTCTTAAACCTTAATTTACACACACACACTTTAACATATGATTGTGGGTTGCATATTGGATTATTACATTATTTATGTTCTTTTGTTAAAGGTAACAACTAAGGGAAAGGGATTGTATATAATTAAAAAAAAAAGCAAAAAAGAAAAGAAAAAGAAAAAAAAATGATGATAATAAAAATGTAGATAAGTTTGGTTTCGTAGCCTCCCTAACCTAAGCAATTAAGCCCGAAGGGGTGTTTTAACACCTAATACCCTAAAGTCAACTGACTTGGGAGCTATTGGCCCAACGCTTGTTACATGAGTTGAGGAGAAAAGCTTAAGGGAATCAAACATTGCACTATCTACATATCAGTATCTGCGACCCGAGTTACTAAGCTCGTAGGGGTGTCTTAACACCAAATGCCCTAAGACCAACTGGTCTAGGAGTCATTAGCTGAAAGCTTGTTACATGGGTTAAAGATGCATGATGTTTTTAAATTATATGTATATAGATTTTTTTAAAAAAAAAAGAAAGACAAAAAAAAAGAAGACAAAAATAATAATCCCAACCCAAGGAAGTTAACCTTAAACATTAGAACAAAAATTTTGTTTTCTTCCAAGAAAAGCCCCATAATTATGTGTTGATACATTGAGCACAAAAGAAAGGTTTATTAATATCTTGTTAAGTGGTATTGAGCAGATATATAAATTTAATGAGAGTTTGTTTATCTGGATAGATTAATGGAAGTTAAATGATGAATACCTTGCTTTGTGAAATTTGCAACTTGTTTTAACGCTTTGATTACTAGGGACTAGTAATAAGCTGGTTGGGGGGTGTGATTAGTACTTAAAAGTGCATTTTTATCATGGTTTTATATCATCATTTTGCACTTGAAGTATCAATAACTCCTTAACTAAAATATGTTTTATAATAATGTATGTAATAATATAAGATACCTATAATTTATGGTAAATGTCTATTTTTAATGCAGGCCTATCCCATAAATGAAAGGATTGATTGATGACTTGAAGAACTTAAATTGCAAGGATAAAGAGATGGCCAAACTTAGAAAAGAGATGTCGGTGCAATCAAAACCGGAACACTGTTCGGTAATTGGGTCATATCTGGAGCTACAGATCTCAGATTTAGGTCCAATTTATATGGATGGAAAGCCCGAACACTGTTTGGTATTTTGGCCATATCTGAAGTTCTAGAAGTCCAAATAAGCTGAATTTTTTACACAAGAAAGCTGAGACAATTGCCTACAACTTTCATGTTTTCACTTGGCTCCAATTGTGACGTTATCAATGACGTTTTGGGCAGACAAGAGAAGATAAGGATTGTCACCAAGTCAAAAGTTGGCCACCCACTTATCAATTAGTCATCAAATTAATAGTTCCCAATTTTGGCCTATAAAAAGAGGCATTTGCCATGCATTTAGGCATCTTGATTTCCAGATCAAGATCATGCTCTTCCTTTCTCTCTTTGTATTTTTTGTAATGTTTATGCTTTGCTTTCATTAATATCAAGTTTATGCCTTTCATTTCCTTTCCTTTACTTAGTTAACTTTTATGTTCTTATTTTGTTTATCTATTTTGCTTTCTTTCATTATGTCTAGTTAAGTTAATTATGTCAAGGTGAAAAGGTTACACTAATGGTGTGAGAATAAGTATAATGTAAACTTAATATGGACTTTAATGTTTGATACTAACATGTTTTATATTTGTTATCTTGTTCACTCTTTAATACTTTGCTTGTTAAATGACTAATCTTGATTTATGTTGTATAACACTTGGTACAACAAATGCTTGGCACTTTCATAGCCCATAATGTATGGTATAACCGACACCTAAGCTATGAAAGGAACTTGATTTGTTGTTAACATAAGTTATAATCATGAATGCTTGACGAGATTTACAAGTATTAGCATTAATTGAATAAGATGACTAATGTAATCATGTTAACAATATATAATCTGATTGGAACCTCCTTTGTGTGTGGTTTCCAATTCAATAATAAGAGTTTATACTATACTTGTTTGATATACCATTAGTGGAACCTCTAACCTTGACATTTGTTATTATTATTGTTTAATCCTTACATTAATTTTTCATCTCCAAGTTCTCATCATCTTCTTCTTCTTCTTCTCTTTCTTTATTATTATTATTATTATTATTATTATTATTATTGTTGTTGTTGTTGTTGTTGTTGTTGTTGTTGTTGTTGTTGTTGTTGTTGTTGTTGTTGTTTTATAATTATTGTTTATAATTTGTACAATTAACCTCCCTGTGGTTCGACCCCGGTCTTGCCGGGTTATTTATTACTTCGACACTCCTGCACTTGGGAGAAGACATCAATCTTTTCGTCGTGTCACACACATTGCGCAAGAATTTTTGTTTGTCAAGTTTAGACCAATGAGAAGGAATTTGACTTGTGGCTACGTAATTTGCTATGTCAGCATACCATGGAGAACCAATGTAGGAGACAGTACCTGCACAAAATAAATTTTCATCAGCAAAGAGTTCATTTATTGGAGATTCATCAATTATGGTCCCATAGCTTGAAAGACGAGACAAATGATCAGCCACTACATTCTCTACTCTTTTTTTATCTCGAATTTCAAGGTTAAACTCTTGGAGTAGGAGGATCCATTGAATCAAACGTGGTTTGGCATCTTGTTTTATGAGCAAATATTTCAATGTTGCATGATCAGTGAAAACAATAACAAGAGATCCAACCAAATAAGACCTAAACTTGTTTAATGCAAAGACCACAGCTAAGAGTTCTTTTTCAGTTGTAGTTTAATTCAATTGAGCATCATTCAAAGTCTTGCTAGCATAATACATGACATGAGGTTTCTTGTCTTTTCTTTGCCCTAAAACAGCCCCAACCGCAAAATCACTAGCATCACACATCAGTTCAAATGGTAAAGACCAATCAGGAGCTTGCATGATTGGTGCAGTTGTCAACAACCCTTTAAGCTTTTCAAAAGCTTCTTGACATTTTGATGTCCAATCAAATTGGACATCTTGTGACAATAAGTTACACAATGGTTTGGCAATGGTACTAAAAGAATGAATGAATCTTCGATAAAAACCAGCATGTCCTAAAAAGGATCTCACATCTTTCACAGTCCTAGGGGTAAGTAATTTTTGAATGATTTCCACTTTTGACTTATCTACCTCTATTCCTTTTGAAGAGACAATGTGACCTAAGACAATGCCATGTGTCACCATAAAATGACACTTCTCCCAATTGAGTACAAGATTGCTCTCTTCACACCTTTCAAGAACTTTTTCCAAATGCATTAGACACAACTCATAACAATCCACATAAACTGAAAAATCATCCATGAAAACTTCCAAAAAATTTTCCACCATGTCACTAAAGATACTCATCATACACCTTTGAAAAGTGGCTGGTGCATTACACAAACCAAAAGGCATTCTTCTATAAGCATAGGTGCCAAAAGGACAAGTGAAAGTGGTTTTTTCTTGGTCTTCTAAAAAAATCTCAATTTGGTTGTAACCTGAGTATCCATCAAGAAAACAATAGAAAGCTCTTTCAGCTACTCTTTCAAGCACTTGGTCTAAAAATGGAATTGGAAAATGGTCCTTCCTAGTCACCATGTTCAATTTACCATAATCAATGCACATACGCCATCCAGTTTGGATTCTAGTTGGTACGAGTTCATTATTTTCATTCTTCACTATCGTGACTCTAGATTTTTTAGGGACAACTTGGGTTGGACTAACCCATTTTGAGTTTGCAATAGGGTAAATGATACCTGCATCAAGTAGCTTAAGCACTTCACCTCTCACTACTTCCTTCATGTTTGGGTTTAATCGTCTTTGCATTTGCCTCACAGATTTAGCCTCTTCTTCAAGATAGATTCTATGTGTACATAAAAGAGGGTTAATTCCTTTCAAGTCAATAATTTTCCACCCAATTGCTTTCTTGTGTTTTCTCACCACTCTCAAAAGTTTTTGTTCTTGCTCTATGCTAAGTTTTGATGAGATCACAATAGGATATGATTCATCTTCCTCTAGAAATGCATATTTAAGATCACTCGGTAAATTTGGGTTGATTTGAAGGTTGATTTGGGGTTGATTTGGGGCTGATTTAGGGCTGAATTTGAGCATCAAATAAGTATACAAATGTACTTATTATTTGGGCTAAGATTGACATTGAAGCCTTAAGTGTTTAATGGTTGAAGTTTGCACACAACATAAGGCAAGTTTGGGGTTGAAATAGATCATATGATATTCTTTTCTAGAATTGGAATAGAATTGATTTTTGGGACAAATTTGGAGCACTTATTTGGACCAAGATTTGCTTCAATCTTCAACTAAATGTCTCTTCAATTCTTTGTTCTGAATTCCGACGTTGAATTTTCTGAATTAATTCATTTAAGCTCAAAAAACCTATCGAAACATTAAAACAAACTTCATTACTAAAAAAACACATCAATTATTATAAAAACAACCAAATAAAAACAATAAATACATATGTAAAATAAGAGACTTAATGACACTTTTGATGCACAATCATAGCTCATACTGTATAGTAAAACCGATACCTGAGCTATGAAAGGAACTTTATTTGTTGTTAACATAAGTTATAATCATGAATGCCTAACAATATTTAGAAGTATTAGCATTAATTGAATAAGATAACTAATTTAATCATGTTAACAATTTATAATCCGATTGGAACCTACTTGTATGTGGTTTCCAATTGAATAATAAGAGTTTATACTATACTTGTTTGACATACCATTAGTGGATCCTCTAACCTTGACATTTGTTATTATCATTATTTAAATCCTTACGTTAATCTTCCATCTCAAAGTTCTCATTAACTTCTTCTTCTTCTTTTTATTATTATTATTATTATTATTATTAGTATTAGTATTGTTATTGTTATTATTATTATTATTGTTGTTGTTGTTGTTGTTGTTGTTGTTGTTGTTATTTTTATTGTTGTTGTATTATTGTTATTTATAATTTGTACAATTAACCTCCCTGTGGTTCGACAAATGCTTGGCACTTTCATAGCCCATATTATATGGTATAACCGACATCTGAGCTATGAAAGGAACTTGATTTGTTGTTAACATAAGTTATAATCATGAATGCTTGATGAAATTTACAAGTATTAGCATTAATCGAATAAAATGGCTAATGTAATCTTGTTAACAATCTATAATCAGATTGGAACCTCCTTTGTGTGTGGTTTCCAATTAAATAATAAGAGTTTATACTAAACTTGTTTGACATACCATTAGTGGATCCTCTAACCTTGACATTGTTTGTTATCGTTGTTAAATCTTTACGTTAATATTCCATCTTAAAGTTCTCATCTTCTTCCTTTTCTTTTTCTTTATTATTATTATTATTATTATTAGTACTACTACTACTACTACCACTACTACTACTACTAGTATTATTATTATTATTATTATTATTATTATTATTATTATTATTATTATTATTACTACTACTATTATTGTTGTTGTTGTTGTTATTTTTATTGTTGTTGTATTATTGTTATTTATAATTTGTACAATTAACCTCCGTGTGGTTCGACCCCAGTCTTGCCGGGTTATTTATTACTTCGACACTCCTGCACTTGGGAGAAGACATCAATCTTTTAGTCGTGTCAAGTTTTTAGCGTCGTTGTTATGGAGGTAAGTTCTTGTATAAATTATAGTAGTTATTTTATTTTCACTTTTCACTTTTCTTGTATATAACTTTGTTTCTTTTCTCTTGTTTCTTCTTCTTTTTGTTTTCTTCTTCCTTTTATTTTATTCCTACAAGTGCATGAGAGTGTGGTCACGTACATCAAGTGGTAGACTTTATAGGATATCCTCATCATTTTCAGAAAATATGGTCGAAGAAGATAATCAATCACTTAATAATGAGAATAATGAGAATAACCGTGTTAGAACACTTAGAGACCACATGAATCCCACAAGAACAAGTGCACCATCATACATATTTTTTTGTCCTGATGCATCTCATTTTAATTTTAAACGAGGTATTATTCAACTTTTACCGTCTTTTCATGGCTTAGAATTGGAAAATCCATACTTGCATTTAAGGGAATTTGAGGAGGCGTGCAACACATATAATAATTTAAATTATAGCATGAACACCATCAGATTAAACCTTTTTCCTTTTTCATTAAAAGATAAAGCTAAAACATGGCTACTGATTAGTACTTAAAAGTGCATTTTTATCATGGTTTTATATCATCATTTTGCACTTGAAGTATCAATAACTCCTTAACTAAAATATGTTTTATAATAATGTATCTAATAATATAAGATACCTATAATTTATGGTAAATGTCTATTTTTAATGCAGGCCTATCACATAAATGAAAGGATTGATTGATAACTTGAAAAACTTAAATTGCAAGGATAAAGAGATGGTCAAACTTAGAGAAGAGATGTCGGTGCAATCCAAACCGGAACACGGTTCGGTAATTAGGTCATATCTGGAGCTACAGATCTCAGATTTAGGTCCAATTTATATGGATGGAAAGGTAAGACATAGGCCTACAACTTTCATATGGAGCCCAAGATCTAAAAAGACCATTTACAAGTCCAAATTGTAGCAACAACAAAGAAGCCCGAATCTGTTTTCCAGCCCAAGCACTATTCGGTATTTTGGCCATATCTGGAGTTCTAGAAGTCCAAATGAGCTGAATTGTTTACACAAGAAAGCTGAGACAATTGCCTACAACTTTCATGTTTGTACCTGGCTCCAGTTTTGACGTTATCAATGACGTTTTGGGCAGACAAGAGAAGATAAGGATTGTCACCAAGTCAAAAGTTGGCCACCCCTTATCAATTAGTCATCAAATCAATAGTTCCCAATTTTGGCCAATAAAAGGAGGCATTTGCCATGCATTTAGGCATCTTGGTGTTCAGATCAAGATCATGCTCTTCCTTTCTCTCTTTGTATTTTTTGTAATGTTTATGCTTTACTTTCATTAATATCAAGTTTATGTCTTTCATTTCCTTTCCTTTACTTAGTTAACTTTTATGTTCTTATTTTGTTTATTTGTTTTCCTTTCTTTCATTATGTCTAGCTAAGTTAATTATGTCAAGGTGAAAAGGTTACACTAATGGTGGCAGAATAAGTATAGTGTAAACTTAATATGGACTTTAATGTTTGATACTAACATGTTTTATATTTGTTATCTTGTTCACTCTTTAATACTTTGCTTGTTAAATGATTAATCTTGATTTATGTTGTATAACACTTGGTACAACAAATGCTTGGCACTTTCATAGCCCATAATGTATGGTATAACCGACACCTGAGCTATGAAAGGAACTTGATTTGTTGTTAACATAAGTTATAATCATGAATGCTTGACGAGATTTACAAGTATTAGCATTAATTGAATAAGATGACTAATGTAATCATGTTAACAATATATAATCTGATTGGAACCTCCTTTGTGTGTGGTTTCCAATTGAATAATAAGAGTTTATACTATACTTGTTTGACATACCATTAGTGAAACCTCTAACCTTGACATTTGTTATTATTATTGATTAATCTTTACATTAATTTTCCATCTCCAAGTTCTCATCATCTTCTTCTTCTTCTCTTTCTTTATTATTATTAGTATTATTATTATTATTATTATTACTACTACTACTACTACTACTACTACTATTATTATTATTATTATTATTACTATTATTATTATAGTTGTTGTTCTTATTGTTATTGTTGTTGTTATTATTGCTATTATTGTTGTTTATAATTGTTGTCTATAATTTGTACAATTAACCTCCCTGTGGTTCGACCCCGGTCTTGCCGGGTTATTTATTACTTCGACACTCCTGCACTTGGGAGAAGACATCAATCTTTCAGTCGTGTCAAGTTTTTGACGCCGTTGCCGGGGAGGTAAGTTCTTGTATAAATTATAGTATTTATTTTATTTTCTCTTTTCACTTTTCTTGTATATAACTTTGTTTCTTTTTATTTTGTTTTCTTCCTCCTTCTTTTGCTTTCTTCTTCTTTTTTATTTTATTCCTACACGTGCATGAGAGTGTGGTCACGTACATCAAGTGGTAGACTTTGTAGGGTATCCTCATCATTTTCAGAAAATATGGCTGAAGAAGATAATCAATCACTTCATAATGAGAATAATGAGAATAACCGTGCTAGAACACTTAGAGACCACATGAATCCCACAAGAACAAGTGCACCATCATGCATAGTTTTTCCTCCCGATGCATCTCATTTTAATTTTAAACCAGGCATTATTCAACTTTTACCTTCTTTTCATGATTTAGAATTGGAAAATCCATACTTGTATTTAAGGGAATTTGAGGAGGTGTGCAACACATATAATAACTTAAATTGTAGCATGAACACCATCAGATTAAAGCTTTTTCCTTTTTCATTAAAAGATAAAGCTAAAACATGGCTACAAAATTTAAGATCAGGATCCATTCGTGCTTGGGATGAAATGCAACAACAATTTTTAAAGAAGTTTTTCCCATCTCATAGAACAAACTCTTTCAAGAGACAAATCACCACTTTCACTCAAAAACCAGGAGAAACATTTTACAAATGTTGGGATAGGTATCGAGACTTGCTTAGTACTTGCCCTCATCATGGTTTTGAAACATGGAGATTGGTTTCACATTTCTATGAAGGGTTAACACCTAAAGATAGGCAAATGGTTGAATTGATGTGCAATGGAACTTTTGAAGATAAAGACCCTGATGAAGCAATGGAGTACTTAGACTTGTTAGCTGAAAATGCTCAAAATTGGGACACCGCGGGTACTTATGAGGCACCGAGTAAAACTCAACCTCATATATCTAGTGGAGGTATGTACAACCTTAGGGAAGATCATGACCTTCAAGCCAAGTTTGCATCTTTAGCTAGAAAAGTCGAGGCACTAGAATTGAAAAAGAGTGGTCAATTAAAATCTGTTGAAAACATTGTGTGTCAAATCTGTGAAACAAATGAACACTTAACAAACGATTGTCCAACCTTTCCTTCTTTTAAGGAATGTCTCCATGAACAAGGCCATGCTTTAAACAGTTTCCAAAGGGCCAACCACAACCCATACTCCCAAACATACAACCCTGGTTGGAGAAATCACCCAAATTTCAATTGGAAGAGTGAGAACAACAATGCACAAACTTCACAACCACCGTTTCAAGCACACCATAATTTCCAAAATTCTCATGGATATGCACCACCTTATGCTCCACCTCCTAGAAGAAATCTTGAGGAAACATTGCATGCATTCATTGAAAAGCAAGAGACAATTAATACTCAACTTGTTCAAAATATGACAAATTTTAAAGATACTCTTGCTAAATTAACATCTGCTCTTAGTTTCCAAGAGAAAGGTAAGTTTCCATCTCAAACACAACAAAATCCCAAAGGGCAATACAATGCAAATGCAAGTAGTTCCGGAAGCCAACACATGGATCAAGTCAAATCAGTCACTACTCTGCGCAGCGGTAAGGTTATTGAAAAACCCTCTCTTGAACCTTTTGAGAAAGATGATGAGTCAATCTCTGAGGGTAAGGAAGGGGTTGAATCTGAAAATTGCAAAGAAACGACTGATTCACCGCCAGCACTTCCATTTCCTCAAGCCATAACCAAACAAAGGAAAGCCAATCACAACTCTGAAATTTATGAAATTTTCAAACAGGTAAGGATCAATATACCTTTGCTGGATGCTATTAAACAGGTTCCTTCCTATGCTAAATTTTTGAAAGATCTATGCACTGTGAAGAGGAAACTGAATGTGAAAAAGAAAGCATTTCTAGCCGAACAAGTAAGTGCTATTCTTCAAAACAATAATGCTTTGAAATATAAAGACCCTGGTTGTCCTACAATTTCTTGCTTTATTGGAGAGCATAAAATTGAAAGAGCCTTACTTGATCTTGGAGCTAGTGTGAATTTACTTCCATATTCAGTTTTTCAAAGTCTCAATCTAGGTGAGTTAAAACCAACTTCTATATCTCTTTTACTTGCCGATAGATCTGTATAAGTGCCTAGAGGAATAATTGAGGATGTGTTAGTACAAGTCGATAAATTCATTTATCCTGTGGATTTTATTGTCTTGGACACAGAACCTGTTGAACCATGTAATTCATTTCCTGTTATTTTAGGACGTCCCTTTCTTGCAACCTCTAACGCATTAATTAATTGTAGGAATGGACTGATGAAGCTATCATTTGGAAACATGACATTGGAGATGAATATTTTGTTTTTCTCACATTTTCTTTTTTAGGTTTCTTTTTGAGTGATTTTTGCTAGTTTCTCTCACCCCGGTCAAATGGCGGATAACGGTACTCCGTGACTTAAGTCGGTTCTTTCAGTTTCCCACAATTACTGATATCTGTGTATATATCTGTGCAATTCTTTGAAGCTCTCTTCCAATTCTCATTTGAAAATGGACACTAATCTTGAAAAATTGAAAAAGTATTTTCCCGCTCTGCCTCAGAATGCGATTACAAAAATTTACCGTGCTAGATATGCAAGATTGAGATTATTAATGAATTATGGAATTCCTGAAGATATTCGCTGGTTGATTGAAGCAAAGGTCCGATTATCAGGTGAGTCCTCTAATTTCTTTATTTCACACATGCCTGGAACAGGTAAAAGCACTTTTGCAAAGAAACGTCGTGCAAAACGACTAGAAGTCTGTCATCGATGTGCTAGATGGACTTGTAATACACAATGTCGTTCTTTAGGAATGGTATCTATAAACCGTGAAGATAAAATACAATTCATTAAGGATGGCCTGAGTAAGGAGTCTTTAGATAATCTTCTATTGACTCTTGAGACGCATCCTAGTGGAGATGTGCATCGTGCAATTCATGATTTATGGCCACTATTTTATAAAGAACATGATCGACTTAGTCTTGGGAATCTGACTAAAAAAGACCCTGTTTGCCAGTTTTTAAGAAAACTGGATGGGAAGCCTATCCCCGACCCATAGAGGGCGTTTAAGCAGTTCTTGGACGTAAAACCAAGGGAAAATGTGAGCCACAATCACAACTACCTGTACATACACATGCTTTTTCAAAAGTAAATAAATAAATAAATAAAAAGAGAGAGAGAAAGTGTGAGACTCCAGCTGGCCTACATATAGGTGTTATGATTGCCTTTCTAGTTTCTCATCTATAAAACCCTCTCTTCCTTCCTTTCATTTCTACTCAACCCATACATTCAACAAATACAGAAGTGTGTAGAAATGGCAAGTTCCTCAAGTCATCAAATAAGAAATATTTGTGTTTTCGGTGGATCTAGTCCTGGGAAAGAAAAGGAGTTTTTAGAATCAGCAAATCATCTTGGTCAGGTGCTAGCTGAGAGAAAGATTCATTTAGTGTATGGGGGAGGCAGTCTTGGGTTAATGGGAGGTGTGTCAATAGCTGCATTTTTAGGAGGTAGTCAAGTTTTAGGAGTCGTCCCTGAAGCTTTGGCACAAGGGGACATCATTGGAAAAACAATTGGAGAGGAACTTCAGGTCTCCACAATGTCGGCTCGAATGAATGCAATGTTTAACCATGCTGATGCTTTCATTGCTTTACCAGGTGGTCTAGGCACATTGGAAGAGATCTTTCATATTTCCTCTTGGGCTCAATTGCATATTCACCATAAACCCATAGGTTTGTTAAATGTTAATGGTTATTATGATAAGTTGTTGTCTTTTCTTGATCATGTTGTGGAACAGGAATTTTTAACATCTTCTGCACGACAAATCATAATCTCTGCTACTACTGCTGAACAATTGATTGACCAACTACAATCTTTCATTTCTGTGATTGATCCTTCCATGAGTCGCATAAATTGGTCATCTACGGGAAGCCGTAAAAAGCTTAGATTGGATTTGAGCCTTCATTTGTGAATTTTTTTCTTTTGGTTTTATTATTGTGTTTTGTTATTTCTTATTTTTGTTTCAGTGTGTTTCAGGTTTTGTCAGTGTTCGTTATTTCAGGTGATATCTTCTATACTCTTTCTTTCTACCTTAGAACATTGAGGACAATGTCTCGTTTTGGTTGGGGGGAGAGGGTAGTAGTTGATAAAAAAAAAATTGTTTTTCATTTCATAAAGCATGTGCATAATTGTTGTTATTAGGATGGCAGAGTAAAGGAGTTCTTTTGTTAAAGTGACTCTTGAGACGCATCTTAGTAACCATTCTTACCAAGGTCTATTATAATACTTCCTGAAATATTCAGGTTTACAAACTCTCGTATTGTTACCACTTAATTCTGCTCATATACTTATTTAACATGTATTTTTAAACCTTAATTTACACACACACACTTTAACATATGATTGTGGGTTGCATATTGGATTATTACATTATTTATGTTCTTTTGTTAAAGGTAACAACGAAGGGAAAGGGATTGTATATAATTAAGAAAAAAAAAACATGAAAAAAAATGAAAAAAAGAGAAAAAAAAAGAAAAAAAATGATGATAATAAAAATGTAGATAAGTTTGGTTTCGTAGCCTCCCTAACCTAAGCAATTAAGCCCGAAGGGGTGTTTTAACACCTAATACCCTAAAGTCAACTGACTTAGGAGCTATTGGCCCAACGCTTGTTACATGGGTTGAGGAGAAAAGCTTAAGGGAATCAAACATTGCACTATCTACATATCAGTATCTGCGACCCGAGTTACTAAGCTCGTAGGGGTGTCTTAACACCTAATGCCCTAAGACCAACTGGTCTGGGAGTCATTAGCTGAAAGCTCGTTACATGGGTTAAAGATGCATGATGTTTTTAAATTATATGTATATAGAGTTAAAAAAAAAAAAAAGAAAAAAAAGAAAAGAAAAAAAAGACAAAAATAATAATCCCATCCCAAGGAAGTTAACCTTAAACATTAGAACAAAAATTTTGTTTTCTTCCAAGAAAAGCCCCATAATTATGTGTTGATACATTGAGCATAAAAAAAAAAGGTTTATTAATATCTTGTTAAGAGGTATTGAGCAGATATATAAATTTAATGAGAGTTTGTTTATCTGGATAGATTAATGGAAGTTAAATGATGAATACCTTACTTTGTGAAATTTGCAAATTGTTGTAGCGCTTTGATTACTAGGGACTAGTAATAAGCTGGTTGAGGGGTGTGATTAGTACTTAAAAGTGCATTTTTATCATGGTTTTATATCATCATTTTGCACTTGAAGTATCAATAACTCCTTAACTAAAATATGTTTTATAATAATGTATCTAATAATATAAGATACCTATAATTTATGGTAAATGTCTATTTTTAATGCAGGCCTATCACATAAATGAAAGGATTGATTGATAACTTGAAAAACTTAAATTGCAAGGATAAAGAGATGGTCAAACTTAGAGAAGAGATGTCGGTGCAATCCAAACCGGAACACGGTTCGGTAATTAGGTCATATCTGGAGCTACAGATCTCAGATTTAGGTCCAATTTATATGGATGGAAAGGTAAGACATAGGCCTACAACTTTCATATGGAGCCCAAGATCTAAAAAGACCATTTTCAAGTCCAAATTGTAGCAACAACAAAGAAGCCCGAATCTGTTTTCCAGCCCGAGCACTGTTCGGTATTTTGGCCATATCTGGAGTTCTAGAAGTCCAAATGAGCTGAATTGTTTACACAAGAAAGATGAGACAATTGCCTACAACTTTCATGTTTGCACCTGGCTCCAGTTTTGACGTTATCAATGACGTTTTGGGCAGACAAGAGAAGATAAGGATTGTCACCAAGTCAAAAGTTGGCCACCCACTTATCAATTAGTCATCAAATCAATAGTTCTCAATTTTGGCCTATAAAAGGAGGCATTTGCCATGCATTTAGGCATCTTGGTGTTCAGATCAAGATCATGCTCTTCCTTTCTCTCTTTGTATTTTTTGTAATGTTTATGCTTTACTTTCATTAATATCAAGTTTATGCCTTTCATTTCCTTTCCTTTACTTAGTTAACTTTTATGTTCTTATTTTGTTTATTTGTTTTCCTTTCTTTCATTATGTCTAGCTAAGTTAATTATGTCAAGGTGAAAAGGTTACACTAATGGTGGAAGAATAAGTATAGTGTAAACTTAATATGGACTTTAATGTTTGATACTAACATGTTTTATATTTGTTATCTTGTTCACTCTTTAATACTTTGCTTGTTAAATGATTAATCTTGATTTATGTTGTATAACACTTGGTACAACAAATGCTTGGCACTTTCATAGCCCATAATGTATGGTATAACCGACACCTGAGCTATGAAAGGAACTTGATTTGTTGTTAACATAAGTTATAATCATGAATGCTTGACGAGATTTACAAGTATTAGCATTAATTGAATAAGATGACTAATGTAATCATGTTAACAATATATAATCTGATTGGAACCTCCTTTGTGTGTGGTTTCCAATTGAATAATAAGAGTTTATACTATACTTGTTTGACATACCATTAGTGAAACCTCTAACCTTGACATTTGTTATTATTATTGATTAATCTTTACATTAATTTTCCATCTCCAAGTTCTCATCATCTTCTTCTTCTTCTCTTTCTTTATTATTATTAGTATTATTACTACTACTACTACTACTACTACTACTACTACTACTACTACTACTACTACTACTATTATTATTATTATTATTATTATTATTATTACTATTATTATTATAGTTGTTGTTCTTATTGTTATTGTTATTGTTATTGTTATTATTGCTATTATTGTTGTTTATAATTGTTGTCTATAATTTGTACAATTAACCTCCCTGTGGTTCGACCCCGGTCTTGCCGGGTTATTTATTACTTCGACACTCCTGCACTTGGGAGAAGACATCAATCTTTCAGTCGTGTCAGCTACAAAATTTAAGACCAGGATCCATTCGTGCTTGGGATGAAATGCAACAACAGTTTTTAAAGAAGTTTTTCTCATCTCATAGAACAAACTTTTTCAAAAGACAAATCACCACTTTCACTCAAAAACCAGGAGAAGCATTTTACCAATGTTAGGATAGGTATCGAGACTTCCTTAGTACTTGCCCTCATCATGGTTTTGAAACATGGAGATTGGTTTCACATTTTTATAAAGGGTTAACACCTAGAGATAGGCAAATGGTTGAATTGATGTGCAATGGAACTTTTAAAGATAAAGACCTTGATGAAGCAATGGAGTACTTAGACTTGTTAGCTAAAAATGCTCAAAATTGGGACACCGCAGGTACTTATGAAGCATCCAGTAAAACTCAACCTCATACATCTAGTGGAGGTATGTACAACCTTAGGGAAGATCATAACCTTCAAGCCAAGTTTGCATCTTTAGCTAGAAAAGTCGAGGCACTAGAATTGAAAAGGAGTGGTCAATTAAAATCTGTTGAAAACATTGTGTCAAATATGTGAAACAAATGAACACTCAACCAACGATTGTCCAACCTTGCCTTCTTTTAAGGAATGTCTCCATGAACAAGCCCATGCTTTAAACAGTTTCCAAATGGCCAATCACAACCCATACTCATAAACATACAACCCTGGTTGGAGAAATCACCCAAATTTCAGTTTGAAGAGTGAGAACAACAATGCACAAACTTCACAACCACCGTTTCAAGCACACCACAATTTTCAAAATTCTCATGGATATGCACCTCCTTATGCTCCACCGTCTAGAAGAAATCTTGAGGAAACATTGCATGCATTCATTGAAAAGCAAGAGATAATCAATACTCAACTTGCTCAAAACATGACAGACTTTAAAGATACTCTTGCAAAATTAATAGCAGCTCTCAGTTTCCAAGAGAAAGGTAAGTTTTCATCTCAACCACACCAACCTCTCAAGGAGCAATACAATGCAAATGCAAGTAGTTCCGGAAGCCAACACATAGATCAAATCAAATCAGTCACTACTCTACACAATGGTAAGATTATTGAAAAACCTTCTCTTGAACCTTATGAGAAAGATGATAAGTCAATCTTTGAGGATAAGAAAGGGTTTGAATCTGAAAATTACAAAGAAAAGACTGATTTACCACCAGCACTTCCATTTCCTCATGCCATGACTAAACAAAGGAAAGTCAATCACAACTTTGAAATTTTTGAAATTTTCAAACAGGTAAGAATCAATGGACCTTTATTGGATGCTATTAAACAGGTTCGTTCCTATGCTAAATTTTTAAAAGATCTATGCACTATGAAGAGGAAACTGAATGTGAAAAAGAAAGCCTTTCTATCCGAACAAGTGTTATTCTTCATAACAATAATGCTTTGAAATATAAAGACTCTGGTTGTCCTACAATTTCTTGCTTTATTGGAAAGTATAAAATTAAAAGAGCCTTACTTAATCTTGGTGCTAGTGTGAATTTACTTTCATATTCAGTTTTTCAGAGTCTCAATCTAGGTGAGTTAATACCAACTTCTATATCTCTTTTACTTGCCGATAGATTTGTAAAGGTGACTAGAGGAATAATTGAAGATGTGTTAGTACAAGTCAATAAATTCATTTATCTTGTGGATTTTATTTTCTTGGACACAGAACATGTTGAAGCATGTAATTCATTTCCTGTTATTTTAGGATGTATGTTTGTTGCAACCTCTAACGCATTGATTAATTGTAGGAATGGACTGATGAAGCTATCATTTGGAAACATGACATTGGAGATGAATATTTTCAACATTTGCAAGCAACCTCAAGATGATAATGATTTACAAGAAGTAAATCATATTGACGAATTAGTTTATAATCAACTTGAATCTACTTTAAGTAAAAATGAGTTGGATGAATCTGAAGATTTGCAAATGATTTATTCCGAGGAAGAAATCACAGATGAAAAACACACCGAAAATATTGATGGGAATTTTTTGTCAATAGTCACAACAGATTCGACATCTGACATCACACCGAAAATGGACACTAATCTTGAAAAATTGAAAAAGTATTTTCCCGCTCTGCCTCAGAATGCGATTGCAAAAATTTACCGTGCTAGATGTGCAAGATTGAGATTGTTAATGAATCATGGAATTCCTAAAGATATTCGCTGGTTGACTGAAGTAAAGGTCTGATTATCATGTGAGTCCTCTAACTCGTTCATTTCACATATGCCTGGAATAGCTAAAAGCACTTTTGCAAAGAAAAGTCGTGCAAAACGACTGAAAGTCTGTCATCGATGTGCTAGATGGACTTGTAATACATAATGTCGTTCTTTAGAAATGGTATCTATAAACCATGAAGATAAAATACAGTTCATTAAGGATGGCCTGAGTAAGGAGTCTTTAGATAATCTTCTATTGACTCTTGAGACGCATCCTAGTGGAGATGTGTATCGTGTAATTCATGATTTATGGTCATTATTTCATAAAGAACATGATTGACTTATTCTTGGGAATCTGACTAAAAAAGACCCTGTTTGCCAATTTTTAAGAAAACTGGATGGGAAGCCTATCCCCGACCTATAGAGGGTATTTAAGCCATTCTTGGCCATAAAACTAAGGGAAGATGTGAGCCACAATCACAACTACCTGTACATACACATGCTTTTTCAAAAGTAAATAAATAAATAAATAAAAAGAGAGAGAGTGTGAGACTCCAGCTGGCCATAATTTCTCTCCCAAGACTATATATAGGTGTTATGATTGCCTTTCTAATTTCTCATCTATAAAACCCTCTCTTCCTTCCTTTCATTTCTACTCAGCCCATACATTCAACAAATACAGAAGTGTGTAGAAATGACAAGTTCCTCAAGTCATGATATAAGAAATATTTGTGTTTTCGGTGGATCTAGTCTTGGGAAAGAAAAGGAGTTTTTAGAATCAACAAATCATCTTAGTCAAGTGCTAGCTGAGAGAAAGATTTATTTAGTATATGGAGGAGGCAGTCTTGGGTTAATGGGAGGTGTGTCAATAGCTGCATTTTTAGGAGGTAGTCAAGTTTTGGGAGTCATGCCCGAAGCTTTAGCACAAGGGGACATCATTGGAAAAACAATTGCAGAGGAACTTCAGGTCTCCACAATGTCGGCTCGAATGAATGCAATATTTAACCATGTTGATGCCTTCATTGCTTTACCAGGTGGTCTAGGCACATTGGGTTTATATCATCATTTTGCACTTGAAGTATTAATAACTCCTTAACTAAATCATGTTTTATAATAATATCTCTAATAATATAAGATATCTTTAATTTATGGTAAATGTTCATTTTAAATGCAGGCCTATCACATAAATGAAAAGATTGATTGATGACTTTAAAAACTTAAATTGCAAGGGCAAAAAGATGACCAAATTTAGAAAAGAGATGTTGGTGCAATCCAAATCGGAATGCTTTTTGGTAATTGGGTCATATCTGGAGTTATAGATCTCAGATTTAGGTCTACTTTATATGGATGGAAAGGTAAAACATAGGCCTACAACTTTCATATGGAGCCCAAGATCTAAAAAGTTCATTTTCAAGTCCAAATTGTAGCAACAACAAAGAAGCCCGAATTTATCCTCCAACCTGAGCACTATTCAATATTTTGGCCATATCTGGAGTTCTAAAAGTCCAAATGAGCTGAATTACTTATAAAAGATAGATGAGACAATTGCCTACAACTTTCATGTTTTCTAGTGGCTCTAATTTTGACATTATCAATGAGGTTTTGGGCAGACAAGAGAAGATAAGGATTGTCACGAAGTCAAGAGTTGGTCACCCACTCATCAATTAGTCATCAAATCAATAGTTCCCAATTTTGGCCTATAAAATGAGGCATTTGCTATGCATTTAGGCATCTTGGTGTCCAGATCAAGATCATGCTCTTCCTTGCTCTCTTTGTATTTTTTGTAATGTTTATGCTTTGTTTTCTTTAATATCAAGTTTATGCCTTTCATTTCCTTTCACTTAGTTAGTTAACTTTAATCTTATTCATGTTTTTATTTTGTTTATTTATTTTTCTTTCTTTCATTATGTCTAGCTAAGTTCATTATGTCAAAGTGAAAAGGTTACACTAATGGTGTAAGAATAAATATAATGTAAACTTAATGTGGACTTTAATGTTTGATATTAACATGTTTTATATTTGTTAACTTGTTCACTATTTAATACTTTGCTTGTTAAATGACTAATCTTGATTTATGTTGTATAACACTTAGTACAACAAATGTTTGGCACTTTCATAGCCCATATTTTATGGTATAACCGACACCTGAGCTATGAAAGGAACTTGATTTGTTGTTAACATAAGTTATAATCATGAATGCTTGACGAAATTTACAAGTATTAGCATTAATCGAATAAGATGGCTAATGTAATCATGTTAACAATCTATAATCAGATTGGAACCTCCTTTGTGTTTCGTTTCCAATTAAATAATAAAAGTTTTACTATACTTATTTGACATACCATTAGTGGATCCTCTAACCTTGACATTGTTTGTTATCGTTGTTAAATCTTTACGTTAATATTCCATCTCAAAGTTCTCATCATCTTCTTCTTCTTTTTCTTTATTATTGTTATTATTATTAGTACTACTACTACTACTACTACTATTATTATTATTATTACTATTACTATTGATGTTATTACTATTATTATTGTTGTTGTTGTTGTTATTTTTATTGTTGTTGTATTATTATTATTTATAATTTATACAATCAACCTCCTTGTGGTTTGACCCCGGTCTTGCCGGGTTATTTATTACTTCGACACTCTTGCACTTGAGAGAAGACATTAATCTTTTAGTCGTGTCATATAACACTAGGTACAATAAGTACTTAGCACTTTCATATCCCAACTGTATGGTATAACCTACACCTATGCGATAAAAAGAACTTGATTTGTTATTCACAGAAGTTAAAATCACGAATACTTGATGAAAGGAACATGATCGACTTAGTCTTGGGAATCTGACTAAAAAAGACCCTGTTTGCCAGTTTTTAAGAAAACTGGATGGGAAGCCTATCCCCGACCCATAAAGGGCGTTTAAGGTGTTCTTTGATGTAAAACCAAGGGAACATGTGTGTCATAATCACAACTACCTGTACATACATATTCTTTTTCAAAAGTAAATAAATAAATAAAATGAGAGAGAGAGTGTGTGAGACTCCAGCTGGCCTACATATAGGTGTTATGATTGCCTTTCTAGTTTCTCATCTATAAAACCCTCTCTTCCTTCCTTTCATTTCTACTCAACCCATACATTCAATAAATATAAAAGTGTGTAGAAATGGCAAGTTCCTCAAGTCATCAAACAAAAAGTATTTGTGTTTTTAGTGGATCTAGTCCTGGGAAAGAAAAAGAGTTTTTAGAATCCGCAAATCATCTTGATCAGGTACTAGTTGAGAGAAAGATTCATTTGGTGTACAGCGCCAAAAACTAGACACGATCAAAAGATTGATGCCTTCTCCCAAGTGCAGGAGTGTCAAAGTAATAAATAACCCGGCAAGACCGAGGTCGAACCATAGGGAGGTTAATTGTACAAATTATAAACAACAATAATAGCAATAACAACAACAACAACAACAACAACAACAACAACAACAACAACAATAATAATAATAACAATAATAATAGCAACAACAACAATAATAATAGTAATAGTAATAATAATAGTAGTAGTAGTAGTAGTAGTAGTAGTAGTAGTAGTAGTAGTAATAATAATAATAATAATAATAATAATAATAATAATAATAAAGAAAAAGAAGGAGAAGAAGAAGAAGAAGATGATGAGAACTTTGAGATGGAATATTAATGTAACGATTAAACAATAATAATAACAAATGTCAAGGTTAGAGGTTCCACTAATGGTATGTCAAACAAGTATAGTATAAACTCTTATTATTCAATTGGAAACCACACATAAAGGAGGTTCCAATCTAATTATAAATTGTTAACATGATTACATTAGTCATCTTATTCGATTAATGCTAATACTTGTAAATCTCGTCAAGCATTCATGATTACAACTTATGTTAACAACAAATCAAGTTCCTTTCATAGCTCAGGTGTCGGTTATACCATACATTATGGGCTATGAAAGTGCCAAGCATTTGTTGTACCAAGTGTTATACAACATAAATCAAGATTAGTCATTTAACAAGCAAAGTATTAAAGAGTGAACAAGATAACAAATATAAAACATGTTAGTATCAAACATTAAAGTCCATATTAAGTTTACATTATACTTATTCTCACACCATTAGTGTAACCTTTTCACCTTGACATAATTAACTTAACTAGACATAATGAAAGAAAGCAAAATAGATAAACAAAATAAGAACATAAAAGTTAACTAAGTAAAGGAAAGGAAATGAAAGGCATAAACTTGATATTAATGAAAGCAAAGCATAAACATTACAAAAAATACAAAGAGAGAAAGGAAGAGCATGATCTTGATCTGGAAACCAAGATGCCTAAATGCATGGCAAATGCCTCCTTTTTTAGGCCAAAATTAGGAACTATTGATTTGATGACTAATTGATAAGTGGGTGGTCAACTCTTGAGTTGGTGACAATCCTTATCCTCTCTTGTCTACCCAAAACGTCATTGATAACGTCCAAATTGGAGCCACTCGAAAACATAAAAGTTGTAGGCCATTGTCTCAGCTATCTTGTGTAAAACATTCAGCTAATTTGGACTTCTACAACTCCAGATATGGCCAAAATACAGAACAGTGATTGGGTTGGAAGATAGATTCGGGCTTCTTTGTTGTTGCTATAATTTGGACTTGAAAATGGCCTTTTTAGATCTTGGGCTCCATATGAAAGTTGTAGGCCTATGTCTTACCTTTCCATCCATATAAATTGGATCTAAATATGAGATATATAGCTCCAGATATGATCCAATTACCGAACAGTGTTCCAGTTTAGATTGCACCGACATCTCTTTTCTAAGTTTGGTCATCTCTTTATCCTTGCAATTTAAGTTCTTAAAGTCATCAATCAATCCTTTCATTTATGTGATAGGCCTGCATTTAAAATAAAAATTTACCGTAAATTAAAGGTATCTTATATTATTAGATATATTATTATAAAACATGTTTTAGTTAAGGAGTTATTGATACTTCAAGTGCAAAATGATGATATAAAAACATGATAAAAATGCACTTTTAAGTACTAATCACTTGACAATATATAAAGTATTAGCATTATTCAAAGAAGATAACTAATGTAATCATATTAAAAATTTATAATCCAATTGGAACCTCTTTTGTATGTGGTTTCTAGTTGAGTAATAAAAAGAGTTTATACTATACTTGTTTGAAATACTATTAGTGGATCCTCTAACCTTGACATTTATTTTTATCATTGTTTGATCCTCGCATTCATCTTACATCTCCAAGTCCTATTTAACTTCTTAGTATTATTATTATTATTATTATTATTACTATATAGTTAACCTCCATATGGTTTGACCCAGTCTTGCAGGGTTATTATTACTTTGACACTATTATACTTGGGAGTAGACATCAATCTTTTGATCATGTCAATTTGTTTTTTTTAAATAGTATAAGGTTTTATTTTTTATTTTTGGTGTGGATTATGTTGTTGATAAATCAAAATGGAGAAAATTAAATGTTAGGTATCATGGTAAATTTCCTTTGATGATTCCTACTACTCCATGGATTGTTTTGAAACTTTTATGCACTTCAAGTAATCCATGTTTCTTCAAGCTTTTATTTTGCTTTAATGTACTTATTTTTCTTCAAGCTTATGGTTAAGTATTTTTTATGATGCTTTCATTGATTTGATATATGTGGTTCGGAACTAAAAGTGATCATTATTGAAACAAATGGATTTTTGGTTTTATTATGTTATTTAAAATTTACCTTTACAAAGATGAAAAATTGCTCCATGGAATTAGCTATGCCTTAGGAGATTTTCATTCTATCTAGTGTTGGGTTTACCCTTTAACTTTCTTCATTTGATTTGATCACCTTAGACTTTTTATGAATGTACAAATGATTCCTACATTTCTGCTAGTATTAAACAGATTGAACCCTGTTTTTTCCATTAAAAAAACAAACAAAATGATGCCTATTTTACATGTGAAAAAAGTTCTCTTTATGTCTTTTTGCAACATGTAAATTAACACTTCTAATATATGTTTGATACACATAACAATTGCTATAATTTTTGCCTACAAATTACATTTAACTAACATTTTTTGTAACATTTGCCTTTCAACTAACATTTATTGTAATGTTTGCCTAACATTTTATAGAAATACTAGTTCTTAAATCATCTTCTATGATAATGCTATCACTTGAAATACTATTATATTGTCACCTAAACTATAGTGCAATGCTTGACCGCTTTTTATGATCGGCTTATTTTAACTTGCAAGTGCATGAGTGTGCGATGTAGCAATTAACTCGGTAAGATCGAGGTCATATCCACAAAGAGCTATATCTGGAAATTAAGCTAGGTAACAAAAAAAACTCAAGAGAAATTAAATTAACAATAACTTGGTTGAAAATAATTGATGGATTTGTTTTCAAATATGAAAAAGTGTAAATAGATTTTAAATGATAAGAAAAGGTAAGTCTTGGTCCAAATCAATTTTAATGGTGATGTATTGATGATTTCTTCAACATATATAAGATAACTCAACCTAATATCAACAATGGTGATATTAGATCGGAAGATATTACAATGAAGTTTAGAAAGATGAAGATTGGTTATTGCTTAAGAGTGAACAAGTACTTTCATATAAAGTAAGACATTGAATCAAGCAATCTCTATACCAAAACTAAAGTTTATGCATAAAAATTCAAGATTATAACATTACCTAAATGATTTCTAAAATTTCTTTGCAATAATAAATCATTCATAAAGAAAATGAAAAGATAAACATTAAGATTCATTCATATCCTAAAGAACTCACCTCAATCACCATTATTCTTGATTTGGATTCAAGAAAAAGTTTAGCTAACCATAATTATATATAAGAACACTTCAATAAACATTAAATAACTTGAATCAAACTGAAATAATAAGTTTTACAAACTAAAGAACTGAAATCTATAAAGAAGAACACAACACAATTTCAGAAAAAATCGGACACAAATCTGACTCTAACTTTGGACAGCAATTTGACCCTCTTAGAAGCTTTTCTTCGAGATGTCTATTAGAGACATATTTATAGAAAATTCTGTCACCTTTTCAGATCATTAAAGAACAGCTCATTTGGATACCTAAGTCAAACGTTATGGGCAAAACACCGAAAGTTGTTCTAAAAAATCAAATCAGGACAGCTTTGCAACCACTTTGGCGCACGTTTTTCTTCCTCATTTATGAGTTGTCTTCTTCTTCTTTTTGACCCAAAATAATGTAAAAATATCCCCTCCAGCTTTCCATCCATGTGCTTGCCTTCTTGGATCAATGGATTACCCAAAATAAATCAATTGTTATTTTTTGTATGGACATGTAAGATCATGTATTGTGTTTGGGCTGATTTGAAGGTTGATTTGGGGCTGAATTTGAGCATCAAATAAGTATACAAATGTACTTATTATTTGGGCTAAGATTGACATTGAAACCTTGAGTGTTTAATGGTTGAAGTTTGCACACAACATAAGGCAAGTTTGGGCTTGAAATAGATCATATGATATTCTTTTCTAGAATTGGAATAGAATTGATTTTTAGGACAAATTTGGAGCATCAAATAAGTATACAAATGTACTTATTATTTGGGCTAAGATTGACATTGAAACCTTGAGTGTTTAATGGTTGAAGTTTGCACACAACATAAGGCAAGTTTGGGCTTGAAATAGATCATATGATATTCTTTTCTAGAATTGGAATAGAATTGATTTTTAGGACAAATTTGGAGCACTTATTTGAACCAAGATTTGCTTCAATCTTCAACTAAATGTCTCTTCAATTTTTTGTTCTGAATTCCGACGTTGAATTTTCTGAATTAATTCATTTAAGCTCCAAAAACCTATTAAAACAAACTTCATTACTAAAAAACACATCAATTATTATAAAAACAACCAAATAAAAACAATAAATACATATGTAAAATAAGAGACTTAATGACACTTTTGATGCACAATCATGCAACACGAGCAATGTTTTTTGTATTTACTAACATAAATGATTCTCTATTTATTTAATTAAATGAATACATAAGCTTTTTAATTAATGATTATGATTATTATTTTTTTATCAAATGATGTGTTGGAAAAGTCTCAATATTCATTTTTTTTCAAAAAAATATTATCAAAGTCACAATAAAGTGCATGTCAAATAGCTAGTTCTTAAACTATACAAGATCTCTTCATTTTCTTTTCTTTTTTTGTACTGCAATTGGTGATTTTTAAAATACCTTCATTAAAACTTTCCATGTAACACAAGTCAAATACAATCTTTTCTATTTTATTTTTTTAATGTATACTTTACAAAAGATTATCCCTCTTTATTATTTTCTTATTTTGCATATATTCTATTATATTTTTATCCTTCATTATCTTTAATGCAAACCTGGTGGATATAAGGACTTGTAAACCTAAAGTCAAATTGATCCTTTCCAAGAAAACTAAGATTAAGTTTGGAATTGAACTAGACATAATGATAACCTATATTAAGAAACCAAAACTATAAATAACCAACTTTTAGCCAACATCTATAATCAAGACGCAAACAAGAAGTATAAAGAGGACACCACAAAGCTTAGTTTATTCTTTGATAAATTAATGTGTTTCCATAAGGAACCAAGGGTAAGAGCATACTTTTACATATAAATTTTATTTCTGAATAATCAATCAATCTCTTATTATTATTATTATTATTTAACTTTTACCATAACTAGATGTTTAGATGATAACAACGATGAAATAACATGAAAAACAAAAGTAAACAAATATAACCTGATTATAGAGTCTTACTCTAATACGAACCCTATAAATATAAAGATCAAGAAATCCACATTCAAATTGTCCCTTTCCATGAAATTTAAGATCAGGTTTGGAATCAAACTTAACACAACAATAACCTATAATAAGGCATGCAGATTATAAGTAACCAACATTCACTTAATTTCTATAATCGAGACTAGAATAAGGAGTATAAAAAAGATTTCACGAAGCTTGATTAATTCTTTGATAAGTTATAGTAGTTCCACAAAGAACAAATAATAAGAAAAAACTCTTTCACATAAGTTTTATTTCTTAAAAATCAATCTATCTCTTATTAATTATTTTTAAAAACATTACAAATTAACTAGCCCTATTTATACTATGCAAAAAAATTATAAACAATACTGGAAAAAAATAAATCAATTAAGAAACAAATATAAAAACTTATACAAATTATGACCTAATTTCAAACACATCTCTCTCTTTACTATGGATGCACTAATGAGTTTAGCATAAATGGATTAGATACAACTTGAATACTTTGAAAAATCTTATTAAATACATCTTTAACTTTTTTTACCTTTAATTTTGTAATTAACCCAAATAAAACTTATATTAAATTGTTTAGTGTAGTTTAGATAGCATCAATCTTGTTCTCCCTCTTTCTTGTTTATTATTTCATTTCCTAATATTTTTTTTATTTATGTTATAAAAACTCATCACACAAAATAAAAATTTTAAAAAAATGAAAGTTTTAAAAATCAATAAATAGCCATAAATTGATTGAATTACATTAATAATACTTTAAAAAAAATTATTTATAATAAAAAATAATGTAATAAATAATAATATTAGCTAACGGCACTTAAAGTGCTAAGATATATAGATACCTCTAAAATATTAGGGCATATTTTTATATTAACCATGTATATTAACATTTGTCTGGCTTCCCATGGCAAATCATAAGAAAAAGGAGCCTTATTAAATCAATTCCAAGCACAATAAGGATGAACAGTTAATGAATTCCCACAACAAGTTATCAAAAGCATAAAGAGTGATGACGATTGGTGAAAATGTTGCCTTGTTGAGAGGGAATTGTCGTAGCATGCATCCCTTTCCTCTAGAGCCTTTGCATTAATATTGTGAGCTATTCCCACCGCCAAACCTCTGTCATCCCATTTTATAGCAGCATCTCGACTCAAATCAGACGATTAGATATTTTTATTTCCATTTGCTCGTGTAGGCAAGTCAAACTTCGATTTAAGAAAGAAAATCACTTGGCATAAACGATGGCATCAAGATTGGGCAACATAAAATCTCAGTTATGGATGGTTTTAATTTTTTTTTTATTAATATGGGTATTCAAACCAACTTTTATATATCTCATTTAATTTTATAAATTTTAAATTAATAATTATATAAATCTTTATATAAATTTTTAATAATCCTAAAATTTATGAAACACAATCTAATAATTTTTAAATAACAAATCTAAAATGTAATTCTAAAATGTAATTAGTTAAGTTTCACCTCTCATGTCATGCTAGGGTTAGGTTAATAAGAGACGGTTCTCGACTGCCAACGAAGTTGATCTATACAGACCATTTAAGATTGAGCAAGTTATGTAAAATCAACACATCAAGTAGATTTTAGGTAAAAGAAAGCATCAGGGAAGGATACAGATCTACTGCAAACACAAATGACATGATCACCTGTCTTGTCTTTGCAACCAAAGACGAAACAAATTCAACATCCAATTAATTATTGATTTTTCCTTTAAGCATTCAATACTTTTATCTTACTTTTTAAACTGGTAAGAAAACAAAATTGACAGTCTTGCTAGAAACACATCTACTCCTAAACTCAAATCTAACATCAAAATTCATCTTTCAACAAACATTCAGTATAAAATCTTAAATTTATTCTTCTCACGTCTACAAACTCCAAATCCACACATATTCTAATCTTAGCAATGAAATTATCTAATTTAGTTTTCTTTAGTTTTTCATTTGGTGACATTTTTAACCAGTGAGCGGCTAGATTCCTCTAAGCATCAACGAAAAACTTGACTATTTTTTTTTACATTAAGTACAATTTAAGATTATATATATATATATATATATATATATATATAAAATAGTGTCTTATCGAAAAGATTGAAATAGTAAGCATCTACACCTCCCAAATCACTTCTACAATTGAAAGGCATTGGAGAGCGTTGAGATTGCCTTTATAACCAAGGCACTCTAAATTTTCTGTTGCTGGCAAGCCACCCCATCTTTATAATCTTGCGTTGCACCATTCACAACAGGCACGGGCATCATTATTGAAAACAACACAAGTACACAAAGGAGTGACCGGAAAACAGCCATAGGTGTTGACCAACGAAGTTTTGCTGTCCTAATTAGAGCTAGGGTGCCAAACTCTCTTGAGAACATCAATACATTACTGCTTTCTAGATCTAAATCTAGGTTTACAGAACGGGGGAAATAGTTCAGGTAGAGAGTCGTCCCACCGGAAACCACATAAGATTCCAAAAGGAACACAAGCCCATTTTTCTTACCCAAGTAGAAAAGTAGAAGAAACAAATAAAAACTTAGCTAGCGTATCTTAAGATAAACAACAGCATAATCACATGCATACCCACATACGCACATTGATATACAGCATCACCTGTGACCACCGTACCCCACCACGAAGCCACAATCAGGATCACATTCTTGCACCTTCAACCCCTCTAGAGCATCAAACTCGATACCACAAGGATTATAAAGAAGGAGAACAAGCCAGTGTTTTCAAGTCTTAACCCAGCATCAGGGATGTCTGTGTTTATTCCAGCTCCCGATGGACCTACTCCATTGCCAATCCCTCCTAGCACTCCATTAGGTGTTGCCGAGTATGGAGTGGTGGGAGTGGTAGAGGTTGGGGTTGTGGTCGAGGGTGTGGTGGTGGATGGGGTTGTGGTCGAGGGTGTGGTGGTGGATGGGGTTGTGGTCGAGGGTGTGGTGGTGGATGGGGTTGTGGTGACCGGAGTTGGCGTTGCGGTGACTGGAGTTGGAGTCGTGCTGGTGCCTGCAGCGCTGGAAAAAAGGTGGTGGTCAGGTGGTCGAAAAATAATTTTTGAACACATAACAAAGAACAATTCACAAAGTTAATCGTAGAGATTGAGAGAGGACATTTCTTTCGTCAAGCTGCTCAAGGACAAAAAAAATAGAACATTTACTGAGTTTCGAATTGACATGTATCGACACGCTTGAAAAAGTATAATGATGTCCTCAAACTGGAAGTTTTTAGCCTTTTCTTCTCTCCTTTATGTGTTCCCTAAACAAAAAGAAATCGGCAATCATAGAGGGCAAATATTCATCTGAAGTTACATCCGCAAGATGATTACACTTGTACTTTGTTTAAAAAGGCGTTAACTTCTTATATAATTAATTTGCACGTCTAAATGTTTATTTTAGAAACTTCAAATACGGACATTACATTAGTGAGCTTAAAATATGTTGAAGAATTCCGCCCCCACCCGGTGGATTTGAAAATTTTATATTTAAATTATCAATTATCTTATGAATGTATTATATTTTTATTCGGTTTAAATAAATATAAATTATATGTAAATATATTTTAAGTTAGTATATACTTTTTATTAATAAATAATATTTAATTTGTTTATGATGCACAAACCCGTACATTAATTCCATTAATTATGTTAATATAATTTTATAAAAACAAAAAAATAATTTTAGAATCAATTTAAATATATTTCAAATATTTTTTGTAATTTTTTTCAATTATTTAACTTAGAAATATTTTTCATCTTAAAATATGACGCATATCTTGAATTCATTACAATTTTTATTGATATTGTTGAGAATTTTGGATCTATTAGTTTAATAAAATCAACAGCTAGCAAGTATACTAGCTTAAAAACTTTATGGTTTCACTTGAATATTGAAATCTCTCCTAAACTTTCCTATTTAAAGCTTCTAGAGCTAAAGATCAGAAGAGATTTCAACAGTCAGATGAAACCATAAACAAATATTTCAATAAAATTCATAGGTTAGTGTGTTTGCTAAGAACGTGCAATGAATATAAAATATATATCACATTTCAAGATGAAAAATACTTTATCTAAATTGTTAAATAATTGAAAAAAATTACAAAAAAATATTTGAAATATATTTACATTGATTATGAAACTATTTTTTTTGTTTTTGTAGAATTGTATTAACGTGATTGGTGGAACACATACGTGCTTGTGTATCACAAGCAAATCAAATACCATTTATTGATAAAAAAGATATACCAACTCAAAATATAATTACAGCATATAGCTTTAACATATAATTTATATTTATTTGGGCTGGATAAGAAGGTAATGCATGCGATACAAGAATATTTTATTAAGCGATTGACAATCCAAATATAAAATTTTCACAGCAACTAAAAATACTGCAAAATAAGAAATTTAAGTGTTATTCAATTTCTTCAAAATAATAAATTTATTGTGTCTACAATAGAAAATAAATTTTATACTATCATTATCTTATTACAAGGAAATATCATCTCATTAATTCAGGATATTCAAATGAGTATAGTTGTTTCAGACCATACGGAGATGAGAGATATCATCTTCCAGAATTTCTTCGACGAGGACAACTATAAAGTCGGGAAAAAATATTCAACCGTGTCTATTCATTGTTATGATGTATAATAGAACATACATTTGAAGTTTGGAAAAAAAGATAGAAAAATTTATAAAGTATACTAGTGTTTTCTTACAAAACACAAGTTCAAATTGTTATAGTATTAATGGCATTGTATAACTACATTTAAAGAAAACCAATCCAAGATGTTGTATTTAACAAGTTTGATCATCATTTTGATGTTGGTCCTGATGATACTTTAATTGACGTGGTTCCACAATCACAAATACATGGCACTAGAAGGTTTTGCATATGGATTATATTCATGATGAGATTGCAATAAGTTTAATGAAGCAATAATGTTTATTTTTTTTAATGAACAATTTTCTTTTTATGCCAATTATTATTTATACTTAATGTTATTTTTTCTATTAAAACAAACAACAAGTTAATTTATGTTTTTTTTAGGTATTTTCTATATAATACCAACATCAACTACAATTTTAATCAAACATATTATGCCATAATTTTTTATAAAATAAAATTAAAACATAATTTTAACCAAATATATATTTTATATAAATCAACCATAATAAATATAATTTTTTTAAAATTATTTTTTTCAAATCACAACCATAATAATTACCATAAAAAAAAAAACATATTTAGAATTGCTTTTACCACGCCTGCTGTTGAACACAGGTTTTTGAGGGTTGCATCTAACCAAATACATCAAAATTATAGTGGCACCTCAACATGGAAGCTACTACTTAACCAAACACGGTCTTAGTGTGAAGCTGACGGGATACTCTGTCTCTTTATTGGTTAGTACTCGCATAAACTTCATCTCAATTCTCAAATAAAAAGCATCCAGTCTAAAGTTTATTTTAGACATAACAGGACATTAACGATGTTACCTGATAAATTCAAAGATATCAGCAAAACATTGTGCTGTTAATTCATTCTCATCCCATTATTCATATTACTGTTCATTGAGCCATTTTTCCTTGCTAAATCCCTCAAATTCTTAGTTCTTTCCCCTTTGGTCACTAAACTTTCTTTTTTTGAATTTGATCCTCAGAAGCTATCTTATGGTTTTATATTTTTTATTGTTTTTGGTTTATATGTTATAGTGTATGCGAGGTATTATAAAATATTATGATTTTGCTTAGAGAAAACTATATTGTTAAATAAAATATTGATTTTATATAATAAAATTTTTAAGTTATTGTTTAAAAAAATACAATAACAATGACCAAAATTAATATAAACAAAAAATAAAGCCTAACATCAATTCGGTCACTCAATTTTGGCATATTTGATTGTTGTTTTGGGATTTTATGTTTTGCTCCTAAACTTTTTTTTTTAAGATAAAATATTTAAATTTATATTTATCTTTTACTTTTCATTGAAAAAAATAACTTTTTAATTTAGTCTTTAATTAATATTAACATTCTTTTATAAATTAATATATTTTTTAATTCATTATTGTAAATATTGTCATCATCTTTTCATTATTTATTCATGATACCATAAAAAAAAACATGCATAATGCAGTGCCTTCTTCTTTCACGTTCAAAATTAATTTAAATCCTAGTGATAACGCAGCACCACTACATTGTGCTTCATAGCATCCCCTCCATGCCATCACATAACTACAGCATTGCTGATGCCGGTTCAATTAAGTTTCCATTCTAGTACTAAAATTTTATCTACCTTTTTCAGATATACCATTGAATTCAAGTCCTCTATGCCTTCCCAAAATATTTACACGTTACTCTATCAACAATATTTTTAAAATTTTATTTGCAAATATATTATTGCATATTTTTTATTGTCACCATCATGCCTAAAATTCTAGTTCAGCTTCTGCAAACAGCATCATACCTTACGAGTTCAAATTATTAATCAGTATCCAAGGATTTCCCTTTTCCCATATTCACGTTCAAAATTAATTTAAATCCTAGTGATAACGCAGCACCACGACATTGTGCTTCATAGCATCCCCTCCATGCCATCACATAACTACAGCATTGCTGATGCCGGTTCAATTAAGTTTCCATTCTAGTACTAAAATTTTATCTACCTTTTTCAGATATACCATTGAATTCAAGTCCTCTATGCCTTCCCAAAATATTTACACGTTACTCTATCAACAATATTTTTAAAATTTTATTTGCAAATATATTATTGCATATTTTTTATTGTCACCATCATGCCTAAAATTCTAGTTCAGCTTCTGCAAACAGCATCATACCTTACGAGTTCAAATTATTAATCAGTATCCAAGGATTTCCCTTTTCCCATATTCACGTTCAAAATTAATTTAAATCCTAGTGATAACGCAGCACCACGACATTGTGCTTCATAGCATCCCCTCCATGCCATCACATAACTACAGCATTGCTGATGCCGGTTCAATTAAGTTTCCATTCTAGTACTAAAATTTTATCTACCTTTTTCAGATATACCATTGAATTCAAGTCCTCTATGCCTTCCCAAAATATTTACACGTTACTCTATCAACAATATTTTTAAAATTTTATTTGCAAATATATTATTGCATATTTTTTATTGTCACCATCATGCCTAAAATTCTAGTTCAGCTTCTGCAAACAGCATCATACCTTACGAGTTCAAATTATTAATCAGTATCCAAGGATTTCCCTTTTCCCATATTGTATTCGGCCATGCCGCACTTTTTAAGAAAATTAGTTTTTTTTATTTATTTATTTATTTAGATATTTTTAATATATTGATATAAAAAATAAATTGTAAAAAATAAAAAAAATATTACTTCAATATATTTTTAAATAAAAAATATTTTAAAAATAATTGATACTATTATATATATAAAAACAAAAATACTTTCCATGATTACATTTTGCTTACCGTATAATCTAGGCTTGTGGGAAAATATACAGTACAACCCGCGCTATTTTCTAATGGTATTGTTTAAGAGTGTTTGTTTTTAAATTTAAATAACATTTTTTAAAATTATTTGATTATTTTAATATAATAATATCAAAAATAAATTTTAAAAAAATATTATTTTAATATATTAAAAAAATAACCGCGCTATCGAGACAAAAAAAAAACGATTATAAATGCTAGTAAAACAGTACAAGATGCTCCAGTTAATCTTAGGATCCGAAATGGCACTCCTCCATATAGTAGGTGTCCTTGAAGGCACCCTAACTAGAACTGTGGGACCACACATGCTGCTGTACACATTTCTCAAGACATCTCAAAATTAAAAAGCTGGTTCGTATCTCAAAATCTTTTGCCCATCCCAAGCTTGTTTTGACGTTTGGAATCAGAATCAAAATATGTGGCCCGCCATTGATGTGACACTTCTATCTTTACTAATCCAAACATCCCCCAAATATTTTTTTCGATTCTGGTGCAGTAAAAAAATTCATAGAATAAAATAATATAAATAAATTGTAAATAAATAGCAAAGTGCCTTCGATAACAAATTATTTATGATTTCCAAAGTCATTAATGTTAACTTCAAATCTTTCAAGTTTTAAAATTATTGTACATAATTTTTTTTTAAAAAAAGAACTTCATTAAAATTCCAATGAAAACAATAAATGTATTACCTTAACAATATAAATGTAATGTTACCAAAAGATTATAAATGGTTATAGGAATACAGAGGAGCGGTTAAAAACCAAGCCTAAATATTTTTGGATAAGTAATGTAGTCTATTTTATTTATTTTATTTATTGTTTGTAATTTTTATTATGTTATTAGATTTATTTTATTTAAATTTTTTATTGAGGTTAATTTTTTTAAAAAAATCTCTCCTATATATCTTCACAAATTATAAAGATAAAATTAAAAAAAAATTACACTAAGCAGACACTAAAACTTCCATAACATCATTAATATTATTTAAAAAATTATGATAAGATAAATTTAATAACATTAAAAAAATTATAAAAAATAAATAAAATATATAATATTAGATATCTAAAAGTTTCTAAATTGACTTTTTAACTGTTTGTATAATTCACTTTACTGTTGGTGATCTTTCTTGATATAATTACATGTTTTTTATCAACAGCTAATTAGGTATATTTCTAAAATCTTTTTCTTTCTTTTTTCTCTTTCCTATTTCTTCTTTATCTCCTCTCTTATCTATTTATCGTGACGACTCGAGAATCACATATAACACTTGCCACTCACAAATTATGGATGTTATTTACAAATCTTTAAACCAGTGTTATTTCTCTGAATATTTTTTGTACTGTATTATTTTATCATTTGTTTTGTTCCCCCAAAAAACTCCATGCCTCATTTGTTGGACACGCTTATTCGCAGCTTTTTACCATGGAGACAGGCTCACTTTTTGACGAGCATAGATTTAATGTTTCGATAGAAAAGAAACCATCAAGGCATTGTAGACTGATGGTTATAAAAACTTTCACAGGACGGAATCTCCATCGCGAATTGCTCGTTTTCTTTAAATTGAAATAATATTCCAGTTTACTAATAACAAGGATGATGGAGAGAGCCTGGTTAGAAAGTAAGGAGGCGGTATGTCTTTGAGGTACATTATTGTCCTTACATTAAATGCATCTTTTATATTGAGATGCTATCCCCGTTACGTTCCAGTTACATTTTAACTTTATCGAAGGGCATTCGGTCTGAATTATTGCAGTATCATTCCTTTTATAGAAGTAAGAAGAGTAGCCAGCAATGAATGGTTAAAATGAGTTCAAGAACATCATCATTCAATCTCCACGCGAGCCAATATGAAACCGGAAAAAAAAAATCACTGGAAAAATGATCAAAGATGAGACTTCGAGAGAAGAGAAAAGAAGGGCGTCACTGACAAAAGGCATCAGCTGAAAGAAAACAGTTTGATAGCGATGGAGGCTGCAAATTCTTTGCCAAAAGGTATCTTTCCCTACCAGCTTATGAAGGAAAGATGCCATTCCTATGAGAATTAAAGGAAGGGTCTTGTAGATTTTACAAACAAAAAGTAACTTCTTCAAGAAAGCAGTTCATAGACACTCAAAATTCCTGCAAGCACCTATTGGAATTGAATGATGATGTTCTTGAACGATTTTTCCCAGCCAGCTATGAAGGAAAGATGCCATTCCCATCAAAATAAAAAAGAGGGTTGTAGATTTTACAAACAAAAAGTAACCTCTCCGAGAAAACAGTTGATGGACTCGATATTCCCGCGAGCACTTACCTTTCCCCGAGTGATAAAGGAAAGATGCCCATCCCACATGGAAAAAAGTTCCCACTAACCAGTACCGGAATCTGAATGAGCACAAGCTAAGAGTTGTTTTTTTATTATTTAAAATTTATTTTTTATCAGTTTAAAAAAAAAAATTGAAGCTAAAAAATAAAAAATTTCCCTTTTTTTCAGAAAAATCAAATTCTTTAAAAAAGGTTAGCTCTCACCTGTATCATTTTCTTCTTATTTGATTTGCATCAACTAAAGATATAATAAGAAAAATTAAATAATAAATATAAAAGAAAATATTTGATTTGCTATATACCTGATTATATTCACTAATTTTTTATTTAATTAAATAATAATAAAAATAGATACATAAAACTGATCGAATAAAATAAAATAAAAATAATATGTAAAATTACACTTATTTATAATAAATTTCATATATATATATATATATATATATATATATAATAGGCTAAATAAATAAATCAGAAAAGTGCATTGATTTAAATATAAAGTATAAAAAAATTATTTTAAAAATTCAAAAATAAAATTTATTTATATAAAACTTATAAATAAATTAGAATAACCCCTTCGAAATTTAAATGCAAAACCACTCTTTAGAAAGGTTAAATAAAAAAAATTCAGAAAGGTGTATTAATTTGAATATAAATTTAAAATTATTTTTTAAAAAACATATAAAAAATACATATCTTTTAAAAATAAAATTATAAAAAATCTTGATGATACCTGGTATTGCTTCTCCCGATATTCTTGCCAAGGTGGTAAAAATTAAAACTCATGGTTTTTTGATCTAAAAAACATCTAGAAAAGATTCTAAATATCTTGATAAACGTATCAATAACTATAAACAATCTATAAACCACAAAAAAATAAAAATCAACCAGAAACCAAAGACTCATACTTGGCTAGGCAATTTTAAGATTAAAAACAACTAAATAGAACTCTTTTTACCAAATAGAAACCACTAAAACTAATATTATCTATTTTGATAGCTAAAATAGATGTAAATACTAATTATTTCTCTCTACAGCCAAAATTCGATGACTTTTCTTCCATCAGGAACTCAAAAATAATTAAAAAAACTTTTATACCAATATTGAATTAAAAAAATTAAAGAAACAAATGTGTATAATTTAAAAAGTAAGGCTAAATTGAACTTTTCACAAGTATTTTAAACCCACCATTTATTTTTTAGTGTCTTTTTAACATTGGTTCTTCTCCTGTCAATCTTCATGTTTGATCAATAAGTTTAAATTAATTGTTCTCTAATTTTAATTTGAACTCAAAATGGTTCAATTGTCGGGAAAAAAAAGTTTGAAAACAAAAATGAAAGAAAAAAATAAACAGCAAATCGAGAATGAAATAGGAGGGGGTAAACAGTTTTTTTTGGCATAGTGATTTCTCCACGATATTTAGAATTTTGTATAGTGTTTTGAACAAACATCAGCCTCGAGTTTTTGCTCCCACTCTTACACAATTTCAAGTCCAGCATCCAGCTTGGTTAAGCATCTTAAACTTTACCCTGTCAGAACCATGAGCTACACATAAATTCCACCTATAGCTGAGTTTTTTTATAGTTATAATAACAACCCAGGTTTGACCCAGCCCAAGGTCCAGGTTTAAGCCAACCCTATATATAGGGGGGATAAAAAAACCTTAGCCTCGACAAGTTTCGAGCCAATGGATCATCAGTACATCAGGTCGGTGGGGTTTTTCTAATAACACTTTTTAGAATAAACTAAAAACCAAAATCACGGAGGATGGAATTCCATGACCTGGATTCTTGGTTGACGTCCCAGCACATTATATTAGATAAAGTTTGCATGAAGTATGTGTGCTCGCTTTTTATATTTATTTAATTTTAGTCGGAGATGTTGGGGAGCTATAGAATAAAGGGTGGCCAAATCTAATTGTAGTGTATTCATCTAAGTAAGAAAGTTCTTCACCTAAAATAATCTTCTAGTAAAGGCAGTCTATAAACTATGCTGCCTCAAGGAATTTTATTTGAAGAAGTTGAGGGCATCCAGAGATCACTAGAGAGTATTGCACCTTATCTGAATTTGGATTGATTGCTAAGAAAATAGTCGTTGAACACAAAAATTCTACCAGTTAATTAAAGCATATTACCTGACACTGGAAGGATAAGAGCAGCCATTAATGCCTAGATCAATTACATAAAAAAAAAGAGAAGAAGAAGAAGAAAGAAGTGAGTCCATGGGTTTCTTCACAACGAAACAGGTAAGATTAATACCTGAGAGATTTGGAGAATGGCTTACTAGGATCAGATGCAGAAACCGTTGCAGTGCCTTTAAAATCACAGGTGCCTTGAGCCTGCCCCTTTCTTTGGAAGTAGCTGTTCACAGCATAACTGCAATGAGCCCTGACAGTATTGGGTTGGAAACAAGGGCCATTTTGATGGACAGGGCCACAATCAGCCCCAGCTCCACAAGCATAGTCTAGAGTCTGCTGGAGGACTGAATCGCTCATTTCCTTGCAAACACACCATGTGCAACCTAACCACAAGAAGATTACAGAATGAAATGAATGAAACATTTATATCCAATTAGGGTTTAAAGAAAGAAAAAATGATAAAGGAAGACGCTCTCCATTTGCAGTACAGTTAAAGAGGGAGATGAACAGGAAACAAAAATGGCACAACGGGCTAAAAAAAAGGTAATCAGACCTTACTCCACCAAAAATAAGTTGAAGAGGAGATTGCATCGTGGAAACAGTATATTGCCTAAAACCAACTATTAACAGAATAAAAAAAACATTCTATTTTTTTTATAAAAAAAAAAGTTATTAAGAAACAACTATTGAGAGAAAAATCGGAGAAAGGAAAACAAGCATGGAGAGGATATCCTTGTCTACAATGGGATTAGATTTAGTGCCCGTGGCTTCGGTTGTCAGCTGAGAGGAAAAAAAATAGACACCAAAACAGATACAAAGAAAAGAGAGAGAAAAAAAGAAAAAGGATAGTATCATAACTTACTTGCACGACCAGTCATGGCCAACATGAGTATTGCAAGAACTAAAAGAGCCATTATTGATCGAAAAATGGGGAAAGAGCGTTAGAGATATCAATGGCGGACAGAGAAATGTAGCAGTTTTACAGAGAGAAAGAAAGAAGGTCCGTATAGTAGAGTGTTGTGTTACAATGTGATGCAAATGCAAATGCAAATGTGGTGGCTATCTATTCTAGAAAAAAAAAAAATTGATTGAGGGGGAACGTGGCCCAGTATGGTGTCGGCTCGTGAGTGCTTTTTTGTTCTTTCTACCTGAACTCCTATTTTAAATTTACTACTTATTTCTCTATCCTTGTCTTCGGCTATGCATCAAGAAAAAAGCAAACAGTTTCACGGGGAGCATAGTTATCAGCCTGTTCCGGTCTAGTGGGTCAGTTTAAAGTTCAGGTAATTAATGGTGGGGTTAAAAAATATTTAAATAAAGAAATAAATTATAAATATTTAATATTATATATTATATAGATATGTATTATATATAAAGAAATTAATTTGAAATGTATATATTAATTCATGCTAAGTAAAATTAATTTTAAAAAAAAATTAAAATAAAAAAAGTTATATGATAATTATTTTTTGAGTTTTTATATTTAAAAATTATTTAATAATGACTTTATTATTAATTTTATTAAAAATATTATTTTTCAATATATATAATGAAATTTTCATTTATCAATTTCTAAATTTTATAGGGACTAGTAAAATTATTGACAATAATTCTTTATTAATTTATTATTTTTTATAAATGGGTTAAATATAAATATTAATATATTTTTTAATTTTTTATTAAATCTTTTATTTTTTAGTTATTCAGTATTTTATTTTTAATCACTAGTATATTGATCACCATTATTTTTCATATAAAATTTATAATAAAATATATATTAATTCACCAAAACTCATTTCAATTAATATTTATATACATATAATATTATATATATATACATATTAATTTAACAAATCCATAAATTATCATATTATTAAGGAATAAAATTAAAATTAAATAATAAAATAAATAGAAAAAATAAAGGAAACTCATCTAAAACATAAATAATAGATTACTTACTTAAATAATTAATAATTTAGAACATAAAAACAATTGTAGAAGAAAAGGAGGTAGGAATAATAATTCAAAAAAAAAAGCTTGTTAAACATTATATTAAAATTTTAATATAAAAATTATTTTAAACAAAAAAGAATTGAGACAATTGCCCCATTGTGGCTCCGCCACTGCAAGTGATTTAGGACCTTTACCAAGCAAACAGTTTTATAGGGAGCAGAGCTGTCGTATCTGGCTTCATTTAACGGGTTAATTTGGAATTTGAGTAATTTGAAATCTTGAGAAGGTTTGTTTTATTCAAACATGAGCCTGTAAATAATGTGAAGAAAACCAGTCAATTTAGAATATGGATGATCAACAAAATTTAATAGCAATATTTTTTTAAATAAGTTTTTTTTTAACTAGAAATTCATATTTTTTTTATATTTTTTAGTTGTTTATTAATTTATTTTAAAATTCATTATATAAATATTAAAATAATATTTTATTTTTTATTAAAAATATTTTAATATATATATACTTTATGTTTACATGAAAAAAATTATATTTTTTTTAATGTTGAATAAAAAAAATTTAAAATAATTTTTAAAATTTTATTATTTATAACATATATGATTTATATCCGTTGTAAAACTCCAGGTAATATTATTGATATTAATATAAGTTAAAATTATAAAAAATGAGAGAATGTGATAAATAAATGATGATATATAAATAAATATTTTGAGAATTTGAATTGAAATATTTTGATTAGGTGTTAAAATAAATAAATAAACATGAAAATATAAATAAATTTTTTTATGAAAGTGAATTTCATGAAATTAAAAGTATCAATAAATAATTTAATGAAATTCAAAATAACTCAAATAAAATTTGATATAAATAAGTATTAACCTCCAGAAAATTTTATCTAAAAATTATTATTGAGAGATATAGAAGGTATCTTTTAAAAGTTAAGTGGTTATATGTGTGCAAGTGTCTGCATGGGAAGAAAAAATTAAGGGACATGGAAGGTATTTTAAAAAATGAGTTAATTATATATATATAGCAAGTGCGTGCTGTAAGGGAAAATACAAAAAAAAAAAATACACTTACTTTTTCAAAGAGAAGAAAGCATTCGGCTAGGAAAGGAAAAACAAATTCAAGCAAGAAAAATTTCTTGATTTAAAAGTATTGAAATTTTTGCTATTCCTGCTAAGGTGCCATCACACTTTCAAAATAAGATTCTTGATTTAAATTTTGATTAAAAAAATAACCAAATTTACAGTATGTATTGATTTGAATGATGAAATGAACTGTATGGTAACATGAAAATTGAAAGAATAAAAAGGAAATTTACAAAAAGAAGAAGAGAGTTTTCATGTTTCTCTCTAAATTTTATTTTGATAAATGAAAAAATAATTGGAAGAATTTATTTATTGAGTGTGTCAATATAAAAAGTGGAATAATAATATGATATACTTGTCAATTCAAGAAATGTTATCGCGTTGACACCACAATAGGGAATTTTAATTTTATCTCAATCGTGAGGTAATTACACGGTGCTTGAATTTATTATTGGTCAATATATATTTTTCTCTAATTAATTGTGGTTGATAAATTAGTAATTTTTATATTATTTGCTTGAGAAAATAAGACATGTCATGTGATGAATTAATTCTTAAATTAATGAGATTAATGCCTTGATGAATGGGTGTGATAAAGAATTAATTCCCTAGTTATTAGGATTAAAATCCTTGTAAATGAGCAAATCATTAAACTAATTCTTGAATTAATGTCCTAATAAATGGACATAATAAGGAATTAAGTCCCTAGTTAAGGGGAATAGTATCCTGATGAATAGGTAAATTGTTGAACTAATTCCTAATTTAATGAAATTAGTGCCCTGATAAATAGACGAGATGAAGAATTAATTCCCTAATTAATAGGATTTGAACCTTGATGAATGGGTGAAACCTTAAACTAATTTTTAGAATGATGACAATAATGTTTATTAAATGGACTGGTGGAAAATTAATCATTTATTAGTGAAGGTAATGCCAAGTTAATCGGACAATAAGAATAATTATATTTTTGGTTGATGTTCAAAAAAATTATAAATTATTCTGAAATTTAATTAATTAATAATATATATATATATATATATATATATATACATGATACTAGATGAGCAAGCTAATTTAATGATTTTTTGACTAAATTTCCAAAAAAAAAAAAGAAAGAAAGAAAGAAAGAAAGTAAAAAGAATTTTATGAATATCTTTTTATTTTCATTTGTCTAATCAAATTATTGTAGTAAATTAATTTTCAGGTACATCCTTTATCAAACTGAATAATAGATTAGTTTCTTTATATTTTGTTGGGTAGCATTTTATAATGAATGAATTTATCATTTTGTTATATAATATAATGCGTCAACAGTTTATCGAAAGTCCTTTTATGTAGTATAATATTAATTATGAATTTCTTATTTAATTATGTACTTATTTCAACTATAATTTTCTTAGTGGCCCTTATTTGTAAATCTTTGAATTGTGTAATGTACTTCAGTTATAATTTATAGAATAATTCTTTAGATTGCATCCATATAAATGTGGGATATTGAATTGTTTAGACTTGTGTGAATTCGATTATTGAGAAGTTATGATGTAATATGAGGAGAAAGTCATGGATGATAGGATGAGTAAGAAATTTGATAAGTGAGGATTATGAAAGAAGAGTGATTAGTACTTAAAAGTGCATTTTTATCATGGTTTTATATCATCATTTTGCACTTGAAGTATCAATAACTCCTTAACTAAAATATGTTTTATAATAATGTATCTAATAATATAAGATACCTATAATTTGTGGTAAATATCTATTTTTAATGCAGGTCTATCACATAAATGAAAGGATTGATTGATGACTTGAAGAACTTAAATTGCATGGATAAAGAGATGGTCAAACTTAGAGAAGAGATGTCGGTGCAATCCAAACCGGAACACTGTTCGGTAATTGGGCCATATCTGGAGCTACAGATCTCAGATTTAGGTCCAATTTATATGGATGGAAAGGTAAGACATAGGCCTACAACTTTCATATGGAGCCCAAGATCTAAAAAGGCCATTATCAAGTCCAAATTGTAGCAACAACAAAGAAGCCCGAATCTGTCCTCCAGCCCGAGCACTGTTCGGTATTTTGGCCATATCTGGAGTTCTAGAAGTCCAAATGAGCTGAATTTTTTACACAAGAAGGCTGAGACAATTGGCTACAACTTTCATGTTTGCACCTGGCTCCAGTTTTGACGTTATCAATGACGTTTTGGGCAGACAAGAGAAGATAAGGATTGTCACCAAGTCAAAAGTTGGCCACCCACTTATCAATTAGTCATCAAATCAATAGTTCCCAATTTTGGCCTATAAAAGGAGGCATTTGCCATGCATTTAGGCATCTTGGTGTTCAGATCAAGATCATGCTCTTCCTTTCTCTCTTTGTATTTTTTGTAATGTTTATGCTTTGCTTTCATTAATATTAAGTTTATGCTTTTCATTTCCTTTCCTTTACTTAGTTAACTTTTATGTTCTTGTTTTGTTTATTTATTTTTCTTTCTTTCATTATGTCTAGCTAAGTTAATGATGTCAAGGTGAAAAGGTTACACTAATGGTGTAAGAATAAGTATAGTGTAAACTTAATATGGACTTTGATGTTTGATACTAACATGTTTTATATTTGTTATCTTGTTCACTCTTTAATACTTTGCTTGTTAAATGACTAATCTTGATTTATGTTGTATAACACTTGGTACAACAAATGCTTGGCACTTTCATAGCCCATAATGTATGGTATAACCGACACCTGAGCTATGAAAGGAACTTGATTTGTTGTTAACATAAGTTATAATCATGAATGCTTGACGAGATTTACAAGTATTAGCATTAATTGAATAAGATGACTAATGTAATCATGTTAACAATATATAATCTGATTGGAACCTCCTTTGTGTGTGGTTTCCAATTCAATAATAAGAGTTTATACTGTACTTGTTTGATATACCATTAGTGGAATCTCTAACCTTGACATTTGTTATTATTATTGCTTAATCCTTACATTAATATTTGATCTCCAAGTTCTCATCATCATCATCTTCTTCTTCTTCTCTTTCTTTATTATTATTATTATTATTATTATTATTAGTACTACTACTACTACTACTACATTTATTATTATTATTATTACTATTGTTGTTGTTGTTATTGTTGTTTTATAATTGTTGTTTATAATTTGTACAATTAACCTCCCTGTGGTTCGACCCCGGTCTTGCCGGGTTATTTATTACTTCGACACTCCTGCACTTGGGAGAAGACATCAACCTTTTAGTCGTGTCAAGTTTTTGGCACCGTTGCCGGGGAGGTAAGTTCTTGTATAAATTATAGTATTTATTTTATTTTCTCTTTTCACTTTTCTTGTATATAACTTTGTTTCTTTTCTTTTGTTTCTTTTCTTCCTCCTTTTTTTGCTTTCTTCTTCTTTTTTTTTTATTTTATTCCTACACGTGCATGAGAGTGTGGTCACGTACATCAAGTGGTAGACTTTGTAGGGTATCCTCATCATTTTCAGAAAATATGGCTGAAGAAGATAATCAATCACTTCATAATGAAAATAATGAGAATAACCGTGCTAGAACACTTAGAGACTACATGAATCCCAGAAGAACAAGTGCACCATCATGCATAGTTTTTCCTCCCGATGCATCTCATTTTAATTTTAAACTAGGTATTATTCAACTTTTACCTTCTTTTCATGGTTTAGAATTGGAAAATCCATACTTGCATTTAAGGGAATTTGAGGAGGTGTGCAACACATATAATAACTTAAATTGTAGCATGAACACAATCAGATTAAAGCTTTTTCCTTTTTCATTAAAAGATAAAGCTAAAACATGGCTACAAAATTTAAGACCAGGATCCATTCGTGCTTGGGATGAAATGCAACAACAATTTTTAAAGAAGTTTTTCCCATCTCATAGAACAAACTCTTTCAAGAGACAAATCACCACTTTCATTCAAAAACCAGGAGAAACATTTTATCAATGTTGGGATAGGTATCGAGACTTGCTTAGTACTTGCCCTCATCATGGTTTTGAAATATGGAGATTGGTTTTACATTTCTATGAAGGGTTAACACCTAAAGATAGGTAAATGGTTGAATTGATGTGCAATGGAACTTTTGAAGATAAAGACCCTGATGAAGCAATGGAGTACTTGGACTTGTTAGCTGAAAATGCTCAAAATTGGGACACCGTGGGTACATATGAGGCACCGAGTAAAACTCAACCTCATACATCTAGTGGAGGTATGTACAACCTTAGGGAAGATCATGACCTTCAAGCCAAGTTTGCATTTTTAGTTAGAAAAGTCGAGGCACTAGAATTGAAAAAGAGTGGTCAATTAAAATTTGTTGAAAACATTGTGTGTCAAATCTGTAAAACAAATGAACACTCAACCAACGGTTGTCCAACCTTGCCTTCTTTTAAGGAATGTCTCGATGAACAAACCCATGCTTTAAACAGTTTCCAAAGGCCTAACCACAACCCATACTCCCAAACATACAACCCTGGTTGGAGAAATCACCTAAATTTCAATTGGAAGAGTGAGAACAACAATGCACAAACTTCACAACCACCATTTCAAGCACACCACAATTTCCAAAATTCTCATGGATATGCACCTCCTTATGCTCCACCTCTAAGAAGTAATTTTGAGGAAACTTTGTATGCATTCATTGAAAAGCAAGAGACAATCAATACTCAACTTACTCAAAGCATAACAGATTTTAAAGAAACTCTTGCAAAACTCACATCTGCTCTTAATTTTCAAGAGCAAGGTAAGTTTCCATTTGAACCACAGCAAAATCTCAAGGAGCAATACAATGCAAATGCAAGTAGTTATGGAAGTCAACACATGGATCAAGTCAAATCAGTCACTACTCTATGCAGTGGTAAGGTTATAGAAAAACCCTCTCTTAAACCTTATGAGAAAGATGATGAGTCAATTTCTAAGGGAAAGGAAGGGGTTGAATCTGAAAATTGCAAAGAAACGACTGATTCTCCGCCAGCACTTCCATTTTCTCATGCCATGACCAATCAGGAAGAAATCGAGGATGAAAAAGGCATCGAAAAGGTTGATGCGAATCTTTTATCAAAAGTGACAACAGATTCGACACCCGACATCACACCAATCGATGATTACTTTCCTAATGAATCTCTACTTTCTCTTAATTCAATGCCTTGGTTTGCTAAAAATATCAATTTTCTTGCTTCAGGATTTTTGCCAACTCATTGGAGTATTGAAGACAAAAGAAAATTTTTGAGCAACGAGCAAAATTTTTGTTGGGATGACCCTTACTTATTCAATTATTGTCCTGATCAAATATTTCAAAAATGCATTCTCGACAATGAGGTAAGTAATTTCATTAAATTTTGTTACTCTAAGGCATGTGGGGATCATTTCTCATCAAAAAAGAGGATTGTAGAAATCTTACAAAGTGAATTTTACTGGCCCATCATATTCAAGGAGTCAGATGCATTCCGCAAAAACTGTGAAAATTGTCAGAAGGTGGGATTTATTTCAAAACACAGAGAGTCTTTAGATAATCTTCTATTGACTCTTAAGTCTCATCATAGTCGAGATAAGCATCGTGTAATTCATGACTTATGAACCCATTTTCATAAAGAACATACTTGACTTAGTCTTGGGAATCTGACTAAAAAAGACCCTGTTTGCCAGTTTTTAAGAAAACTGGATGGGAAGTCTATCCCCGACCCATTGAGGGCGTTTAAGCTGTTCTTGGACGTAAAACCAAGGGAAGATGTGAGCCACAATCACAACTGCGATTTGAATTTTTTTTTTGTTTGTTTGTAAAAACTTGTGTCTTTTGGTTTTATTATTGTGTTTTGTTATTTCTTATTTTTGTTTTAGTGTGTTTCAAGTTTTGTCAGTGTTCGTTATTTCAGGTGATATCTTCTATACTCTATCTTTCTACCTTAGAACATTGAGGACAATGTCTCGTTTTGGTTGGGGGGAGAGGGTAGTAGTTGATAAAAAAAAAATTATTTTTCATTTCATAAAGCATGTGCATAATTGTTGTTACTAGGATGGCAGAGTAAAGGAGTTCTTTTGTTAAAGTGACTCTTGAGACGCATCTTAGTAACCATTCTTAACAAGGTCTATTATAATACTTCCTGAAATATTCAGGTTTACAAACTCTCGTATTATTACCGCTTAATTCTGCTCATATACTTATTTAACATGTATTCTTAAACCTTAATTTACACACACACACTTTAATATATGATTGTGGGTTGCATATTGGATTATTACATTATTTATGTTCTTTTGTTAAAGGTAACAACTAAAGGGAAAGGGATTGTATATAATTAAAAAAAAGAAAAAAAAAAGAACAAAAAAAGAAAAAGAAAAAAAATGATGATAATAAAAATGTAGATAAGTTTGGTTTCGTAGCCTCCCTAACCTAAGCAATTAAGCCCGAAGGGGTGTTTTAACACCTAATACCCTAAAGTCAACTGACTTGGGAGCTATTGGCCCAACGCTTGTTACATGGGTTGAGGAGAAAAGCTTAAGGGAATCAAACATTGCACTATCTACATATCAGTATCTGCGACCCGAGTTACTAAGCTCGTAGGGGTGTCTTAACACCTAATGCCCTAAGACCAACTGGTCTGGGAGTCATTAGCTGAAAGCTCGTTACATGGGTTAAAGATGCATGATGTTTTTAAATTATATGTATATAGATTTAAAAAAAAAAAAGAAAAAAACGAAAAAAAAAAAGAAAAAAATATTAATCCCAACCCAAGGAAGTTAACCTTAAACATTAGAACAAAAATTTTGTTTTCTTCCAAGAAAAGCCCCATAATTATGTGTTGATACATTGAGCACAAAAGAAAGGTTTATTAATATCTTGTTAAGTGGTATTGAGCAGATATATAAATTTAATGAGAGTTTGTTTATCTGGATAGATTAATGGAAGTTAAATGATGAATACCTTGCTTTGTGAAATTTGCAAATTGTTTTAACGCTTTAATTACTAGGGACTAGTAATAAGCTGGTTGAGGGGTGTGATTAGTACTTAAAAGTGCATTTTTATCATGGTTTTATATCATCATTTTGCACTTGAAGTATCAATAACTCCTTAACTAAAATATGTTTTATAATAATGTATCTAATAATATAAGATACCTATAATTTGTGGTAAATATCTATTTTTAATGCAGGTCTATCACATAAATGAAAGGATTGATTGATGACTTGAAGAACTTAAATTGCATGGATAAAGAGATGGTCAAACTTAGAGAAGAGATGTCGGTGCAATCCAAACCGGAACACTGTTCGGTAATTGGGCCATATCTGGAGTTACAGATCTCAGATTTAGGTCCAATTTATATGGATGGAAAGGTAAGACATAGGCCTACAACTTTCATATGGAGCCCAAGATCTAAAAAGGCCATTATCAAGTCCAAATTGTAGCAACAACAAAGAAGCCCGAATCTGTCCTCCAGCCCGAGCACTGTTCGGTATTTTGGCCATATCTGGAGTTCTAGAAGTCCAAATGAGCTGAATTTTTTACACAAGAAGGCTGAGACAATTGGCTACAACTTTCATGTTTGCACCTGGCTCCAGTTTTGACGTTATCAATGACGTTTTGGGCAGACAAGAGAAGATAAGGATTGTCACCAAGTCAAAAGTTGGCCACCCACTTATCAATTAGTCATCAAATCAATAGTTCCCAATTTTGGCCTATAAAAGGAGGCATTTGCCATGCATTTAGGCATCTTGGTGTTCAGATCAAGATCATGCTCTTCCTTTCTCTCTTTGTATTTTTTGTAATGTTTATGCTTTGCTTTCATTAATATTAAGTTTATGCTTTTCATTTCCTTTCCTTTACTTAGTTAACTTTTATGTTCTTGTTTTGTTTATTTATTTTTCTTTCTTTCATTATGTCTAGCTAAGTTAATGATGTCAAGGTGAAAAGGTTACACTAATGGTGTAAGAATAAGTATAGTGTAAACTTAATATGGACTTTGATGTTTGATACTAACATGTTTTATATTTGTTATCTTGTTCACTCTTTAATACTTTGCTTGTTAAATGACTAATCTTGATTTATGTTGTATAACACTTGGTACAACAAATGCTTGGCACTTTCATAGCCCATAATGTATGGTATAACCGACACCTGAGCTATGAAAGGAACTTGATTTGTTGTTAACATAAGTTATAATCATGAATGCTTGACGAGATTTACAAGTATTAGCATTAATTGAATAAGATGACTAATGTAATCATGTTAACAATATATAATCTGATTGAAACCTCCTTTGTGTGTGGTTTCCAATTCAATAATAAGAGTTTATACTGTACTTGTTTGATATACCATTAGTGGAATCTCTAACCTTGACATTTGTTATTATTATTGCTTAATCCTTACATTAATATTTGATCTCCAAGTTCTCATCATCATCATCTTCTTCTTCTTCTCTTTCTTTATTATTATTATTATTATTATTATTATTAGTACTACTACTACTACTACTACATTTATTATTATTATTATTACTATTGTTGTTGTT